>JAHLSL010000024.1:1353400-1426075 GCA_025920805.1 Petroica traversi | reverse complement strand
AAAACAAAACAAAACAAAACAAAACAAAACAAAACAAAACAAAACAAAACAAAACAAAATAAAATAAAATAAAATCTTGGAATTAGATTTTTCTCAATAAGAAATACAAATTATTTCTTCTTGCAATCAGGTGTGCACAACTCAGGCTGCCAGTGTGACCTGTGAATATTTGAGTGTGCAGCTAAAAAGTCCTGCCAGTGTGGACTTCATTACAAGAAGCCTTTCACACCTCTGATCACCTGGGAGAATTCTTGTATTAAGTCTAATTACTACAATTATTGCACAGCAAAGCCCCATAATCTCATCAAATTAAAAAAATGCCTTTCTGTATGAGCCAGCTCCAAGTGATCTCTTGCATGGATCTTTTCATAGTTACAATAAAGGAGCAGAGAAGGTATTATAAAACTGGAGATAAAAATGGATAAAAGGGACAGAGAAAGTCACTTGCCTTTCTTGCAGTTTGATTATTTTGAAAGCTTAGGAAAAGATTTCAGGTGGCCTGAATGTTGAAAATGGAGGATCTTGGATTCTTTTGAAGAATCTTCAATCCTTTTGATTTTGAAGCAAATGTGTATTTTCTTCCTATTGATCATTATTGTTTTAGGAGAATGAAGGAGACCTATTGCAGCTGGAGGTGGGAGTTATTGCAGGGTTAGAGCAACACGCATATTTTGGATATTTAATGGAGAACCAAAAAGATGAATTAAATTACAGGGCTTCATGTGAGTTCTTGTCTGTCAACCCAGGAAATAATTTCAACCTGTCAGGGAAAAATGAAAACTGGAGTCTTACTCAACAAGGTGCAAAATTGTTGCTTAATGTAATAGTAAATAAGCTTATTTTGCACTGTTATTCAGGATGACTGATTTGCACTGCTATTTAGGATGATTGGTTTCAGTGCAAATGAAACGTTTTTCAATTTCAGGAGAAGAAACAATGCAGATATATTTTAGGTCCTTTATGCAGATAAAATATCTGGGTGAATGTGTGTGTGCAGTGCTCCTCAGTCACAACTTCCCACTGTGCCCCAGGCTGGGAAATGGAGCTGGAACAGAGAGACTTCTCCTGAATTTGCTCCAGGGAAGCAATTTTCTATCAGAAAACACAGATTTCACCAAATCAGCCTTGGATTTCTGGGGTTGTTTCCAGGGGAGGAATTTTTTGACTGAAAATGTAAATCTCACAGAAGCAGGGAGATGTTTTGGTTTTGTTGAGAATTCATGACTGCAGATATTTCCAGGAGAACTCAAGGAGTGCATTGCCCCCATGTGCTTTCATTTTCTTTGCACTAAGACAGAAACTCAGGGAGGTTGGGAAGGCAGGACAGTCCTGACTGTAGAACAAGGGTTTGTCCATTTAGCTGAGCAACCAAATTCAACCAGGATATTCCACTCCACCAGAAATTCCAGCAATGCCAGAGGTTTCACTGAATGGAAATGCAGCCACCCAGCAGCCTGGCTCTGTTCCTGCTATTCTATTCTATTCTATTCTGTTCTATTCTATTCTATTCTATTCTATTCTATTCTGTTCTGTTCTGTTCTGTTCTGTTCTGTTCTGTTCTGTTCTGTTCTGTTCTGTTCCTGGTGTTTAGGACTTTGGCACCCGATTGCTTCTGCAGTGGGAGAAGCAGAACATGGATTGGCAGATTTTAATAACAGCCCAAACTCAGACATTTCTGCTTTGCCTGCCCACACAATCCCTGGTACCTGCTGCCTGCAGATCCTCTCTCTCCCCAGCACAGGAACAATTTGGGTGATGGCAGAGTGAATTCTCACGGCTGTCAGGGTCCCCAGACTCATACTGGCAATTAGTGCACCATTAATCAAACTCATGCTGTCCAAACAGAGCTGCCCATCTCACCCCTCACATCCTTGTCCAGAGAGCTGGATTGTGCCTTGTCGTGTGTTCATTTTATTTGAGAATACTCAGGAGCTCTTTTAGAAAGGGCAGAGCTTAAACACTCTGATTTCTCAGAGAACTTGTGATTTGTTCTTTCATCTCCAGCTTTACAGCACCTTCCCAGTACAAAATCAGCACTTTGTAAATCTGTACTTATCAGTAGGAAACTTCAAACAGCAGAAGGTGTGGAAGCACCTGGACTGGAATTCCCCAGGAACGTGGAATGTGCTCAGTGATTTAGATCACTGACTCCAGCAGTCTCTGAGGAAAGTCTCTTGAGCAATTACACCTAATCCCTGCAGCTAAGAAGTTTATTTGTTTCTTTCATGTTTTCCTCTAAAACCACTGCAAAACCCAAGCAGGCAGCCTGGAGACAGCACTGCTTCAGCTCTGCCTCCTCCTGAAGGGATTTCCCTGCACACTGATGGAATGAGGAGCTCTGCTCCTTGTGTCTGGTGTGACCTCAGCCCAGCCCAGCTCAGCCAGGGCATCGGGGCTGGGGGAAGGATCAAAGGGCTTGCCCAGCACAGGCAGGGACAGCTGAGCAAGGGAAAACACAGGAAGGGGCTCCTTTCTGCAGAGCTTCTTGCAATCCTGCTTAAGATCTATTGCACCTCTGGGTACAGCTGGGTTTCCCTGCTGGGATTCTCTGCAGAGGAGTCCTGACCTTGTTTTCCTGCTGAGGAGCTCGACCTTGTTTCCATGCTGGAAGTCTCTGCTGAGGAGTCCCAACCTTTTTTCCCTTCTGGAATTCTCTTCTGAGGAGTCCCAACCTTTTTTCCCTTCTGGAATTCTCTTCTGAGGAGTCCCAAGCTTGTTTTCCTGCTGGGATCTTCTGCTGAGGAGTCTCAAACTTGTTTCTCTTCTGGGATTCTCTTTGAGGAGTCCCAACCTTCTTTCCATGCTGGGATCCTCTTCTGAGGAGTCCCGACTTTGTTTTCCTTCTGGGTTTCTCTTCTGAGGAACCCCGACCTTGTTTCCATGCTGGGAGTCTCTGCTGAGGAGTCCCATCCTTGTTCCCCTGCCTGCACCCCTGGGGACACATGACAGAGTTTTCCCCTTGGATGTAGTGCTGAGGGTCAGGCTAATTTTAGGGAAAAACAACGACATGAGAGCACATTTTTGCTAATGAAGGGTTTACTTGGATGTGCTAAGGAAGGCTCTGCTAATTGGTCTTCTGTCACGAAGCTTTCATTTGGATCTATTCTTTTTTTTCCTTGGTAATTTTAGCACCAACATTTCTTGTAAGGAGAACTGAAGGATTTTTATTCCCTCCCAGGATGTGCTGCCACTTCAGGTGACAGCCTGGGACACACTGAGGCTGCAGAGCTCTGACCCCTCCTCCTGCCCTCAGCCTTTGCCTGCCAACCCAATTAAACACCTTTCTAATTCCAGTGTAATTCCATGATGGAGCAGAGTTTTTGCAGTGCTTGATGTGGGTATGGAACAGCAAATTATTTCCAATATTTATACCAAAATTCCTCATTTCTTGCTTCCCAGCCCATCCAGTCAAGTGTCATGATCTCAGACAGCTCAGAGAACAGACCTGTGAGAGAGACATGAAGGACTGGAGATGAATTAGTTTCTATCTCCTCTCGATGGCTGTTGAAATCCACCCAGACAGAAACAGAATCAATCCTGGGACTCAGAAATGATTGGGTCTTTGTTGTAAGTGGCCAATTTCTGGGGAAAAAAAAAAAAAAAAAAAGAGAGAAAAAAAAAAAAGAAAGAAAAGAAAAAGAAATTAAATAAAAGAGAAAATCCTGCAAGGCTTTCTCCAAATTCTATCTTCTTTTTTTTTTTTTTTTTTTTTTTTCACCTGAAAGCCAAATGCCACTCTAGTTTTTCAATCTGTATTTAACAGATATTTAACAGATTCATCTTACACAGAACCTGAGCAGGTAACAGTCACGTTTAACTGCTTTGGATGCAATTTCTTGGGAATTTAGCTGTGCAGTCCTGGCTCCCCACACTCATCCTCAGCCTCCCTGGGAGCTGAACTCGTGCTCAGGACTGACTGAAGGTGAGCAAGGGAGTTGTTCCTGAGAGCCACAAGCCTTGATTTCACTAATTTACTTCACCCAATTTACTAATTTGGGAGATGAAGTGCAACAAAGCTCCAATGCCATCATTTTTGCCACTCTATAATTAATTTGTTGTTTCCCCAGGCAGTGGTACCATATTTAATTTTCAGTAGCCCTTTAATTCTTTGTGACCTTAAGAATTTTCTCTCTGCTAACAATACTCTGAAGTTTATTTCTGTTTATTTCTGAGGCATTGTTCAGTTTCCTGTTTTGTAATAGAACTCTATTAATTTATCCTTTATTTATACAGAACTCATTATTTATCTGCATTCTTCTTCTTTGTTTGGCTCCTGCAAATACATTTTCACTGCATTTTCCTCTCATTTGATACCTCATTCAGCACTTTTATGTAAATGACATGACATTTTTCCTTCTCCTGCCTCTGAATTACTGAAGATTTTCCCAAGTGCTTTTGTCCTAAATGTTCCGCTCTCCATATTTTTGTGCTATTGCTGTGTACCCTTCAATCACACTTTTACAATTCACTTTACTCTTTATATTTTTTATTATTTTTCCAGCTGCACTGCTTTTTGCTTCCCCTCCTGTGTCTGACACTATAATTACTACCCAGACCTGATGTTCTGTATTGGGTTCCTTTACTATTTTATTTTTATTTTAATTCATTTTGAATTTTGTCTCCTGTTGGTCGAGTTCTCCTCCTGTTCTGACAACTGTACAGCACATTCTAATTCATGTTATTTTACCTACTTTTAATTCTCATTTGAGTTTTGTCTCCTGTTCGTCGAGTTCTTCTCCTGTTCTGACAACTGCACATTCTGATTCTCCTTTAATTCATTTTTCCTCATCCTGCCCCGTGTGTTTCTGCTTCCCTTCCCCACCACCATCTCCTCCTTGGTACCATCTTGATGAATAAATTATCCAGATTGTTCTACAAGAAATCTGTCACGGGGTCCGTGACCTCCCTTAAATCTGAGATTTAGCTCTGAATTCCAGATCAGCCCAGTGAGCTGCTCTGCTGGAAATGTGTAGGAACTGGTGCCTGGCAGCTCCTCCTGGAGCCCTCCTGCCTTTGTTCTGCTTTCCCATCCCTCCATAATTTATCACTTTTAGGGCACAGCAAGAGACTTGGAAAAGGATATTCTGCCCCAGTTATGGCTTGGTTGAAGTCAAGTTCAGACAGCTGTGCTCAATGCACAACCGTGTAATATTCTAATATTTCCTATTGTAAATAAACACACATGAACACATGAAAAATGTGTGGGTTTTCCCTCCATCTCCATTCTTTCATAATTAATAAATTATAGAAGTATCAAATTATGATCACGATAACTCCTTCTAGATTTTAGCTCAGCCAGGGGAAGGTAGAACTGGAAGCCTCTGTTAAAACATTCTCTAAATATTTTTTCAAGTGTTCTAGATTAAGAAAACATTTGTATTGTTTGGCTTTTATTAACACCTTAAAGTAAATCCTCCAGCAGTGAAATAGAAGTCCCAGTGGTGGCAGAGTGAACTTTCCAAGGTAAAACATTCATTTTAATGTTTTCTGTTAGGAAAATGGCACCGTGAACTCAGACTTTTCATAATGGTAAGAAACATTAAAAAGTAAAAACAGATTGGGAAAAGATCTTGCAGGATGGATCCAAACCCATGACATTCTTTGGGTGATTACTGAGAGCAGGGGGATGGATTTGGGGAGCCTCTCTGTAGTCTGTGTTGATATCATTATGGTGTGTGACTGTGATTAATTAAACAGGTAAAGACTCATTAGGTCCAGATTAGTGCTGCATGCACAAAATGCATCATGAATTCACTTCATATTCCGTCACAGACACAGAGGATTGAAATCTGTGTTCCCTGCTTTATGTTCATGACTTTCTAATTGCAAGCAATGGGGCAATGTCCCCAAATATAAAACTTCTGGTGCCCTGTCTTATGCTGAGGAATTCCCAGAGTCAAAAGTGGAATATGGAGGGCAAATCTTCTCTTTTATTCTACCAAGGAAGACAATTTTTAGCATGTTGGTGAATAAGTGAAAAACTGGTAACTGGACAAATTCATAGACTGAGAAAGAATGGCAATGATCCCCACAGATTTTCATTTGCTTTAAGAGTTGCTCTTTAGACTCTGAACTCAGTGCAGTTTCTGAATTTATTTTACATGGTAGTTCATTAGTTCTGCAGTGTCCCAGAAGTGTTTGGGGCACTCAGGGGCTGCAGTGACAGCCACAGTACCTGGATGGAGGGATGGGCAGAGGCACAGCCATGCCAGGGGGAGTTTATGATCACCCCAAACCCCACAGACCAGTAACTCTCCTTTATTCCCATTATTAGATGACTTTCTTATCCTTTATGTGGTTTCTTTCTGCCTTTTCTGAGGCTTTCATAGATGTGCTTTTATTACAGGAGCTTTTAGAATTTAATTTCTTGTAATTGTGGCTCATATTAACGACATTCACTTTATGTCCATGAATGAGTCTCATTTTCCCTGTGGCTTTTCCCAGGAGAATTACACAGGACAATATTCACCATGCTCAACTGGGCAAAGCAAACTGATCCTTTCTGTGCCAGCAGTTTTGGGAAAATACAAATCCACCAACTGAAAATCCAGTCTGGAGAAAGCAAACCTTTTAAAGGCACTTTCACCCAGCTCTCTTGGAGGCATTTTTCTCCTGATGTATCTCGCAGCAGAACAGAGAAAAATCAGTTTCATTTTAAAAAGCGTAGAGTGTGGATTGTGTGCACAGGTCTGAGATCCAGGCAGGGAAGGGAATAGCACTTAATTCTTACTTTGGACAAGTGTTTTTCTCCATGTTGAAAGAGTGTGTGCGATCACAAAGGGAATAATTTACAGAAAACTCCGGGGATTTTTGGGGAGAGGATGTGTTTTGGGGAGTTGGGAAGAGAAATCTCTGTATTTTATCAGAGTGTATTCAAGCCTGAAAAATGACGTTTTATAGCTCTGAGGTTCAGAATTCAACTGAGGGAGAGTTTGGTGTAGATATGCAAAATGTGGCATTTCACATAAAGGACCAGGAGAACGCTGAAAGCAGAGACATGAGGGGTTTGTTGTAGTTATTAACTCCAGCTTGATTAGATAAATGAGGGAAATGGAGATTACAGTGAAAATGTGCTGTGACATAATGCAGAAATGCCTGTAGTGCTGCAGAGGCACAAAACTGAGCAGGAGAGCTCCTCAGTTCATCAGAATTTGCATGCAAATTCGAGAAAAGATGAGTTTATCTTTAAAGGCAAATACCAGTGATTCTTACAGAGCTGCAGAGGAGCAGAGCAAGGAATTGCAGAAGCCTCACAAAGAGCACAAAAGAAAACAGGAATTACAAGAGAAAGATAATGACTTTCACCACTCTTTAAAAGAGATTGTGCAGTCCAGTGCAAGGGGAAAGCAGCAGGGAGGTGGAGAAATGACGGATTCTGCTGAGTGAAGGCTCTCCCAAGGTTTAATTCCTGCCAGCACAGCCCTGCTGTGTCAGTGCCCACCAGAGCCCCCCTGGGCTGTGGCTCTCACTCAGCTGCAGCTCTGGGCAGTGGCAGGAGATTTCCTGGGCTGGAGAATGTTGTGCCCAAGCTTTGTGGCAGAGCTGCATCCCTGACTCTCCAGCACCTGGCATCTTGTAGGTTCCTTTCCCCCTCACTTCCAAAACCTTGTGATTTTTTTAGTTCTTTGCTCGGATTTCCCCACTCACACCTGAGGAGCTCTGCAGAAAGCTCTCACCAGATGTTTGCATTGGCAGTGTGCAGTGTAAATTGGGATACAGGACACAGCTCTGCTCCTGCCTGCCTGCACAAACCCCTCTGAGACCTCACAGGAGCATTTTGTATCATCCAAAATAACCTTTGGCAAAAGCCTCAGTGCAGATTGGATGGATTGGCTCTCAGGGAAGGTTTCTGTGCTGGAAGTGATGGCAGGCACTGGAATAGTTTGTGTCCATCCCTGGAAATGTTTAGGAATGTGCAGCTGAGGGCTTGGGGTCAGGGCTCAGGGTTCACAGGTTGTGCTGGATCAATGGTTGGGCTCCAAGAGCTTACAGGATTTTTCCAGCCTTAACAATTCCATGATTTACCATCTCTTTCTGCAGCTTTCCCCATCTCTGAATATCCACTGACTCCCCTGTGGCTGCAAAATAATCGTCAACACTCATCAGTATCTTTACTTAAAGTCAGTAATTACAAAAAAAATTGAGATCAGTAATTTATTTTATCTTAATTTAAAGAGAAGCTTGAAGAATGCAGCAGCTGCTCTGTTTATTACTGCAGTATCAAAACTTTGTTTCTGTAATTTCATGTAACCCTTTTAAACTTTTTTTTTTTAAAGGAAAAATGAAAATTTTTTAAAATTCTGCTCGGAACATAAATGGAGTGGCTCATGTTCCATTTCTTCTTCTCCTTTCTTTTGATAATTCCACAGTTCCAGGGACTCTAAACTTCTGCAAAACACTCTGTTATATCTTGTTAGTACTGGGGGAGGGAGGGGAAGAGGAATTGCTCATTTTTCGGATCACCACAGAAAACCTCTCTGGACTCATTCCAGGGGTTTTGCCCACTTTGCAGGGAAACAATGAGAATGAGTTTCCCTGACACTCCCAGCACGGTTTCTGGGCTGCTTGGTTGTTTATTTACCACTTCAATATACAGCACTTACAGCGGTGTTTTCCATCTGCCCAGAGTGTTTTGGGGAGAGAGACAGAGAGTGAATCCAGTTCTTACTTCCAAGGCAAAAATCGATTTTAGCTCGAACCAATGCATTTTCTATTCTGTGCAAGTCAGGCTGGCTTGGTATTCACGGTGTTTTCCTGTGCAGTCCACGTGGTGAGTTCCATTTGCAAAGTGCCATGCACAGAGTAAAGGCCCAGAGGAGCAGAGCCCTTCTACTCCTACAAAAACCAAATCAGTTTTTCTTAGCACTCTGTCTCTCCATCATCTGGAAAAGCTGCTGCCAGGGAAATTCTCTTCTGACGTCCAGTGCTTTTGGGGATGAATTTGCAGCTTGTTCCAAAGGCAGCTCTGGTTTGCAGATAATCAGCAAACATCTGCAGTGATTCCAAAGGAAAAGGTAACCAGGAGCACCAGAGAAAATGATCAGAGACACTCGGGACAGCAAATGTCAGCAATGACTGGAAAGCAAAGGTTGATTTGGGAGGATCAGGAGAGTCCTGGAAAAGCAGGGGTTGGTGCCTGTCCTGCCACACAGAACAGCTGCAAAAACCTGCAGGAGAAAGTCCAAGGGCAATGCTGAATTCCAGCCTGGTGGGAAAGGTTAGGTTTCACTACCACTAACTTCCAATCTCAGGTATTCACTGACTGCAGAATGTAGATGCATTTTCCATGGAATCCACTCAGTGAACACTGGTGAACATTGTCATTGTCCTCGTGCTGCCAAAGTGCCCCAAAAACCAGAATTTGGCACCCCTGGGCTCTTGCTGTTGAAAGGGGACTCTTTACACACACCCAGAGATGCCTGTAATGCACATTTTGTTCATTTGTTCAAACACCTCACACCCCAGACACCCATCCTTTATTTGCTTTTGCATTTTCAGAGCAGCAGGCAAAATCCTTGCTGAATCTGTTTGGGGAGGCCTGTTTGTTTTGATTTGCACCTTTTTCCTTGGACATACAGTGGGCTTTTAGTGGAGTTAAGTGACTTTCCCTAAGGCATGAGAGTTGGCAGGGAGGTAAAAAAAAAGGATTGATTTTTGTATGCACAGTTATGCCCACTCTTCCCATATGCATCAAGATGCCACTTTTTTTCCTCTTACTAATTATTCTCCTCTGTTCTGGCTATAAATTTTAAACACCAAAAGATTTTGGAAGTCTCAAAAATCTTGCTGTTTAATAGTTCATATTTAACTCTTGTTAAACTGCTTTTATCTTGCAAATGTCAGTCCTCCTGACTGGTTTATGTCCCTTTAGGCTTCATGATCAGTTTTTTAATCACGAATTAGAGAATTTCAAATGTTTAGTAATGTATTTTGAGTGCAAATGAAAATTCACATGACTGGTAGGTGTTAGCAAAGAAAAAAACCTAGAACTTCTGGAAGATTCAGGTCACCTCTCTAATCCAAGAGTGAGATTTACATTAGGGCCTGAAAAGCAAATTCCACCACTGACTGACATTTCCTTTTTCCTGGAAAACAAAGTTTTGGAAACCTTTAATTCCCCCCTGAAACAAAAATGGAGCCACTTAATAGTTTTCAGAAAGGGGGAATGTTATTCTAAAGTTTATATTGGGTATTTTCTCATGAGCCTTAGGTTCCACATAAAAATATTTTCATTCCACAGCACTTTGAGTCAGGCAGAAGAGCAGCTTAGGAGCTGTCACAGACCAGTCTGGAATGGGGCTGCAGCAGCTTTGGGTTCAGTTTTCCAGCCCAGGGAAATTCAGTGGTTTTCTGAACAATTGCTGCCTTGTAGGGAATGGTTTTAGACCAGTGAACCAAGCCCTGCCTGCCTTTCTCTTGGGCTTCCCTGGGAGTTTGCAAGTGGAGCAGCAGAGCTCAGGAAGTGGCACACGATCCCACCTGGGCTGAGGGAGAATTTGGGGAAGGTGGAATGCAATTCTGAAGCTGGAATTCAGCCAGGCAGAAGGGGCTGGGATCTGTCAGGGCTCAGAGCTGTCCCCAAAGCAGAGGGAAAGGAGAGCTGGGCTGAGAATTCCCTGAGCTCTGCTGGTTTATAAAGGGAAGGTGAGGAGCAGGGAGAGCAGCTCTGCAGAGCGCTCAGAGAGGGCAGAAAACCCCAGGCACTGCCAGAATATTAAATTTCCTGCCCCAGGAGGGGAATTCAAGCAGGGCTCTGGTGGTCACCAAGCAATAAAACAGCTGGGAGCTGCAGGGAGGGTGGGAAAGCTCTCAGGCTGCATTTATGGAGCAGCAGGAAACTCCAAGGGAGAGGAAATGAAGGTGCAGAAACCTCACGCAAATCCAATTTTCTGAAGCATTAACACTGGCTAAACAGAACTCTGTGAGTGGTGAGCACTAAATGATGAGAAGTCCTTTATTAGCTCTGCCCACTTGCCCGGAGCCCAGAAATCCCTTTTGGAAAGCACATCCTCAGGACCCAGCCAGAGCTGGCCCCAAATTCCAGATTCTCTTTGGTTCTACCCCATTGCAAGAAATAAGGAGAGAATTTTTTGCTGCTTCTGGTGAGCTCCCAAAAGGATACAGCAGTAATTAAAAGGGATTTTTCTGCTCTTTCTCTCTCCTTTACCAGTTCAGTTTTCCTAGACAATAACTTTCTCTAGAGATTCAAGTGTCGGACTGTGGCTAAGCTGGGAAACAACACGTCAGAAATGGCTGCTGATTGCTGGTGGCAGCGTTGGACTCCAAGAAGCCCCAAAAAATATGTCAGGAAGTGGGAAAACTTTAATTTTTTTAATCAATTTTCTTCCTGGCCCTTCTTTCCTCCAATTAAGTAGTGTTTTGAAAGTTCTGTCTGTTTTCACCTGTATGTTGAAATAGCTGTATTTTTTCCCTTCCTTTTTTAATTTTAAAATTTTTTCCTGAAGTCAAAATTAGTTCAGAGACTGTTAAGGACAGCAGTGATGCCGTGTTTGGCAATTTTTTGCCCAATATCACTTCAATAAAATAAATTTTATTTTATTGAAATGACATTTCCTTCATCAGATTGTCAAAAATATGGGCAAAACTGACACACAAACTCCAAAACTCAGACATGTGTGTAACTTTTTGGAACCAAAAAAAACCAAAAAAACTCCAAAAGATCAAAAAAGCCTTTTTAATTCTTTAAGAAACTGTAATTAACTTCTGTAATAAATGTCCCTTCTAAATGGCTACACAGGGAAGCATCTTCTGAGAGCGGAATATGAAATAATCTCGAGGCAATTACCAAGGAGTTTTTGATTTTCAAAATTCAGTGTAATTATGTAATTTTCTTTTGTGTGCAAGCAGGCTTGGCATTGAACTCCCACAAAACCCGTGAGTCACACGGAGCCCGTTGTTTCCTTGAGAATAGCAAGGAGCAAGGGAAAATTTGCATTTGAACGTGAGAACCCGCGGCAAAAAATTCACCCTGAGATGATCTCTGGAGCCTCTGGAAGGGCTGGCAGGGTGTGGAATTCCACAATTAATCACAAACCCATCTGCAGAAGGGTTTGCTCCATGAAGGGTTTCATTTCTTTGCCAGGATGTTTGCGTGGAGGAGAAGTGGGAGCAGGGCTGGCTTTGGGATGTGAAAGGTGAAAATATTGCAGGTATTAAAGGGCTCCTTCTCCCAGGCTGGGAAGGAATGGAGAGCAGAGGGAATTAAATGTTGAGCGTGGATGCAGAAATTTGTGCTACAGAACCTGTGGGCAAAGGGTATCAGCTATTGATGCTCTTAATCCAGATTTTAATGACTTTTGAATGGAAAATTGCTCATCTCAGTGATATTAGCCCACCAAACCATTTGGATTGTGTCCCTTTTTTGTCCAGATCCCAGCAAATGTCATTGAATTTCTTACGAATAATCTTTGTAATTTCTCTTAGTTTTCAAAATCCTTTTTACTGCTGAATTTATGACTGAAAGGAGTTTTATCACACTCTCAAAGTGCAGTGTTCTACCAAGAGCAGGGATTTTAAGGAGACACTTTGAATTAAGCAGTACTTTTGTACTTTCTCAGAACTGCAAAGATTTTTTTTTTTTACAGATTTTGTTTTGTACAAACAATCTTGAGAATTAAGTTCCTTTATAAAAGCCACATGCAGAGGTCAGTGGTGCCCAGTGCCAGGATGAGCTGCAGTGGGCACAAACATCACACAGGAAATCCAATTTAAATGTAGGAAAAGCAACTTTTTGGTAGCTGAGGTGGTGCAATGGGTTTGTGACAGGCTGTGAGAGGGGAATTCTTGGAGAAAATAAAAAGCAGACTGCCCCAAGGCCCTTGGAACCAGCTTGAGTTGAGCCTGCTCTAAGCAGGGCTTGGAGCCCCTGAGCTCAGGAGGTTCCAACCTCAAGGGTTCTCTGCTAAATATTAACCAGCAGAAAGGATTGTTCAGTGTTTTCGGAGACAGGGACTTCTAATTAATGCACCCTTCTCCAGATGAATGATGCCTGTGCCAGCACAGTTCTTAGAGCAGGAATCTATTTTATAACTCATCTTTCCCCGGATCCTGACTCTGGCAGGAGCTGGTTGTGCCATCTCTCTTCATTAAGCTGAACATGACGTGCTCACAGGACCAACAGAGCCCTTCCACGGGACAGATGCTTGTGACTGCAGCCACATTAAAACATAATTAAGCAGATTAAACAATAACTTGATTGATTTGATATTTGTTTTGTATGGGGATGTAAAACCCGACTCACGCCTGGTTCATTTCCCAGCGATGCCTTCTCATGGCACAGATGTTGGGTGACAATTCTGTCCCCACAGTTCTGCCCACGCAGCCAGAGAAAGTCTTGACCAGGAGTCTGGGGTCAAAGGATCAATCACAGCAAGAGGAAAAATGCATTTTTCCTTGAATACTCTAAAATCTGTCAGTCAGAGGTTGACCAGCACATTTAGAAGTGCTAAAAACAGGTAAGGAGAGGAAAAAAATATACCAGATTCTGATACAAGGAAGTTTTTTTTTTCCCAAATGGTGAATAAAGTGACTTATCATAGGCAGAAAAATGGTGATAATTATCCTTTCAATTTTCTCTGCTTGAGGATTGTTACTTGAAGAGATGAGAGTTCTATGATAGAGTCAACAAAAATCTCTTTATCTAGACCAGGTACAGATTTTTTTTCTGATTTTACAGATAGTAAAAGTTCTAATAACTGAAAATGGAAATATAAAGTTAAATTGACAAAAAGTTAAATGCAAACTCGTTAACAACTCCAAAAAGGTGATATTCAACTACTTTGTTCAAATGTATTCTGATCTGGGTGGCTGGAGAGTTGTGAGTAATCCATTGCTATAAAACATCATTTATGAAACACCACTTAACACATCTTGTGTGAAGCATCTATTATTAGCAGATTGTTGATTTCTAAAGAGCAGAAAAAACCTCAAAGGCAGAGGTGAGATAAAGGCTAAAATTTCACTTTTGTAAGTACAATTTTCAAGGAGACAAAACAAACCAGGGAAACTTTTAACAGTCATTATTCTGGAATACCATTATTTCATAAATTCTTAAGAGGATAAATTTGGAGGTCAGGTTTAGAAACACACAGAAGTAACAGCGCGGATGTGAAAAATAAAATGTCACATTTCAGAGCTCTCCCAGCACTGCTTTGGCACAGCATCAGCCACTCTCAAACGTTCTCCTCACACTGCAGCCAAGGTCGTGCAGCAAAAATCACATTTCCCAGCAAACCTCCCACTGGCTGGGCTGGACCCTGCTGGGGCTTGGAGGGAGCCCTGATTTTCCCTGCAGAGTCTCCACCTCACACAGCCCACAAAGGCAGAGGTGGAGCTGCTCTTGCTCTTCAGAATCTTCATTTTACTGTCTATTTTTCATCTTTTCATTTAATCTTTTACAAATTCCGGGTTGTTTTGTTGTCTTGTTCCCTGAGATGTAAAGAGTGCAGGAAGCCAAAATGCCCCTAAAGGGGAGACAAAGCCACGTGGGCAGGGAGATAACATGGGCTAAGATTTGTGTTTCAGCTCAGAACATTTAACAGAAATCTTATGTTCTGGTATGGATGAATTTCCATTTAATAATGGCCAGTTCTGGATGAACTGGATCCGTGAAAAATGGGGTTTTTTTGTCAGATTTCACAACTCCTCTTGAATTTCCATTCCAGAGAGTCAATCTTCACTCTTCCACAGTGGTCAGGGCACTAAAGCACTGCATAATTCACACAATTCTCCTTTTGATGGACAGGACAGATTATTAACTTTTCCTTTTTTCCTAATTTTTCATTCTTTCAGAATAGCTCTGCTTTTGAAGGCAGAACCAGAAAGTTTTTTCTGCAGAAAGCTACAACAGATTGTGTAGAAATATTTTTTTCAAGACTTGTTTACCAACAAGATTTTCCTTTTTTTTTTCTAAATTAATAGCATCAGTGTTTAATATCCATTAATCATCTGTTTCTATTAGGATGTAAGTGCAACAAACACCTTTTATTCATTTTTCTGTGTGCTATCACTTAGATCTCCTCATTTTTTAGATGATGGTTGGTTTATTCAGGGCTCTCTGCAGACCTATAACAAAGAAACAAGTTTTTACTCCAGAGAATTTACAGTATACATGAAAGAAAAGATGAAATAGCAGAGCAAGACAGACAATCAGGGCTGGGGAAGAAAAGGAAGATAAAATAAAAAATGAACAGAACTAAGCAGAAAACAAAAGTCACTCATGGCTCCTGGTAAAACACAAATCTGAATGTGTGATATTTGATCAAAAATGTTCTGAGATGCACAGATGTTGCAAAAGAAAAATAAGTAATAATATCTGCTGCCATTATTTCTAATTAATCACCTAATTTCACAGCCATCTTTGCATTTTAGGGGCTGAGACTTCCTGCCTCTGTTTGCTTTTTAGGTTATTTTAAATTTCTCTCAGAATTTTGAGGGTTTTTGTCCTCAGGGTCCTTGGCTTACCTGGTCTGCATCTCAGTTTTATCAGTGCTGTTCTCTGGGCACAGTTATTTCATTGGGTATTTCTTGTAATTAGTGACTGATTTTGAGAACTGATCTTTCATGCTCTAATTACAGAGGTGCTGAGAAGGAAGCTGCATTATTTTTGTATTATATATAGAATATGCCCTTGGTCAGCATTCTGCAGAACTGTCAGCTCTCTCTCTCTAAATTGTTAACTCAAGATTCAGAACACGTTTCTTCCATTGAGAAAACCTTGACCAAGGCTGGTTTCTGTCTTCAAGAAAGGTTATTTTGCTGTTGCCTCACATTCTGCACAGGAAAATGTTTAGATTGGAATTATTTCTCACTATCTATTCCTGTGTCCATATTTACCTCTTTAGGTCCCTTGCCCTACACAGGTTTATGGAATCCTTGCCACTTCAGAGGAAAATGTCTCACTCAACAGACACCCATTAATTCCTGCTTCAACATTGCAATGGTTCCTGGTTTTTTTGGTGATTTGTCATTTTAAACCCTCTCAGAAACGGCAGAACTTTGTGCTGCAACATTCTGGAATTCCCTCAGCACCTGTGCTAAGGGCACCCAGCTCTGCTGATGAATGTCCCGTGCTCTGAGCAGTGATGGGCCATTAATCACATTAAGAAATAGGCCTAACGAACCATAATTTAATAATTTAAAAGTGAGACTGTGTTACCAGCTCTCCTTTTAGTGAAAGTGAAACAGTCTGTTAAAATCTCTGCTTTTGGGGTGTGGGAACAGCTGGGAATTGCCCTGGCCAGGAATTTCCAAGGCAGGGACTGGGAATGGGACAGGATTCCCTCCATGCCCATGAACCCCCTTGAACTCTGCTCCATTAATCACAGTCATTTGACTCATTTATTCTTCCTGTGGACAGAATCAGAAATTCTTTGGCATCACAGCCTGAAGGACTCCAGGGATCCTCCACCACGGGAGCTTTTCCCTCCAACAGCCACACTGAAATTGTGATTATCAGGAGCTGCATTATTTAAAGAGGGAAGTGACTGCAAGCAAGGGATATAATTAGCATAATCTGTTCTTTAAAAGCTACACCTGCCATTCGAGTTTTAAAGAAATAAAATCATCTCTGTAATTTGCCAGCACTCATTTCCACACAATTCTGTCAGAGCAGCACAAACTCGGTGTTGACACAGCCTGAGCTGGGCTCAGTTTATGCCATTTTTATGTCTCTGAGACAACACTGATTTCCTCAGATTTCACACCAATTTTCCACTTAACTCTCAGTGTTTTACAACCATGGTTTGGAGCATGTGAGAGCAGTGAGAAACAATTCCCTCTGTCACTGAGACAGGTCCTGGGTGAGCATCTCCCACTGGCAAAGGGAAGAAAAGCCCTTTGTGTTTGGTCTGTGCTGTGAGAAGGGAAGGGCTGTTCCTTGGAGCTCCAGGAGCTGCTGACCATTGCCTGGTGTTCAGCTCCCTGACCACTGCACCCCCAAGTCCTTTCCCAGTGCTGGGATTTTATCCAGGACCTGACAAACCTCAGCAATGAGCCCTTGTTTATATCTGAATTTAAAACACACCATCTCTGCACCTGTTCACCTTGAATGGCCTGCTAAGAACTATTCTAGAAAGGCACAGCCTAACTTTTTACAATCCCCCTTTTCAAGTAGGAGAAAAAATACAGAAATATCACGTTCAATAAGAAAAAAAATAAGAATTAAAACCGCAAAGATCACTATTCACTTGTAACTGCAAAGATCTGTTGTTTCAGGTGTTGCAATGTCTAAATTCTTCAATTCACTGAGGTGCCACCTCTCCTTGGGCTTGTGAAAATTCTCCTTTAGTTGCACACGTTTAATGAGAAGCAAAAAGGCTTTTTAAAGCCCTGCCCTCTGCAGGACCAGCACAGGTTGAAACATTAATTGTTTTAATATTCAGGTGTTTATTTCAGGATAGAGTAAGAGTAAAAACTTTGTTGTTCATCCACTTTTCAGTGACATTCTTAAAGTCCAGAATAAGTCACAGATGTGTTAAATTTTATCTTTAAACTTCTTAATGATTTCTTAGCTGGCAGGCCGGGGGCTGTGCAGGTGAGACCCCACCTGAGGCCATTCTGGGGCAGAGCAGCAGGGGTGGCTCTGGTGGCACTGGTGGCACTGCCTTGGTCCCTGTCCCCCCCAGGACACCCTGAGTGCAGCCTGGGGAGGGATGAGCAGTGCCAGGTCCCTGCAAAGCCACTTTGTGTCCCCTCCCTGCTGTCCCAGGGACACCTGAGCCTCCCAGCCAGGATTCTGTGCTGGGAGGACAAGGAGAGCCTTCCCAGAGCTCACAGGGAGGATCTGAGCCTCTCACAGCCAAACACAGAACTGGGCACTTGGTGCCAAAATCGGGTTTGGAAAGGCAGGTTTATCTGTTTGTGGCTATAAAAAGCACATCACCATGGCATCCCAGCTCCTTCCAATTAAAGAAAACCATTCCCCCCATTTACTTAGCAGCTCTGACAATAGCCTGCAGCAGCAGTGAAACAACTTGACTGCCTGGCATTTTACAAGATAAATTCTTCGCTCCAGTCTGTTTTTTCTTGCACTGTTGCTCGCAAAGACTTAAAAAGTTACTGCCTCTCCACTGACTGAGACTGGTGCTGTTACACTCATTCCAGCCATGGATCACTAGGTACACTTTGTACTTGCACATGCCACTTTGAGAAAAATCAATCTGAGTCCTGAAACTGGTGCTGCAGAAGATCAGTGCACATTTCCAGCTGCTGCAGGGCACTGGTGTCTTTGTCGTGGATTCAACAAAACATGACATAGGTATGGTGCAAAATTGCTTACTCTTATGCTAAGAGACCTCCTGAAAAAATTGCCCAGTAAATCAGGATACTGTGAGGATGAGCAGGGCGCAGCAGCTGCAGTAAACACTTCTGCATTTCTCACACTCTTAGCACAAGAAGCATAATTTATGTTGGTAACTATAAATCGCCACGCTAATAAATGTTGCAGGTCTAATAGGGAAATCAGGTAATATTTAATACAGAGATGAAAAATAGCAGGTAACTGATGTTGAGGAAAGGAGAAGTTTGTGCCTAATAATGGTTAGGAGTATTTAAAAATGTCCTTCATTAATTGTCACCTAAATTGGATATAATATCAATCCAGTTACTATCTACATTTTTAAAATTTTTATTTTAAATCTCTGCCCCATTTTTATGCATCTGCAAAGCTTGAGGAAAGGTTCACTTCCTTCCTTTGCCCTGCTGCATTCCTACCCAGGCAGAAGAGTCCATTCCAAATGTCTGTAATTTAGCAGTGGGTGAAGCCTTGCCTGTCTGGAAGACTCAGCTTACATTTCCATGGGATCTGAGCTGTGCCTTGGGTGAGCACAGCCCACAGTGCTGGCTCCAGACAGGACATTCTGAGCTGGCACTGGAGAATTTTGCTGATCAGACTGATTTGGGCTGGGAGAGGTTTGGAACAGGGGAGAGGAGCAGCTCCCCTGGGGGCTTGGTGGCAGCAGTGACCTCCAGGCACTGCAGGGTGGTTATCACAGAATCTATCACAGATTTTATCACAGAATCTATCACAGAATCAATCACAGAATCACAGAATCAACCACAGAATCTATCACAGAATCAATAATCCTAGAATCAATCACAGAATATATCACAGAATCTATCACAGAATCAATCACAGAATCCTAGAATCAATCACAGAATCTATCACAGAATCAATCACAGAATCTATCACAGAATCTGTGACAAAATCTGTCACAGAATCAATCACAGAATCTATCACAGAATCTATCCCGGAATTTATCCCAGAATCAATCCCAGAATCAATCCCAGAATTAATCCCAGAATCATTCACAGAATGGCTGGAAAAGAATGGGTTGGAAAAGACCTTTAAGACCATCCAGCCCAACCTGTGATTATTGCACCAGCCTTGCCTCAGCTGGAGAAGGAGGTATGATAACAGCTTGAATGAAAAACAGGTAAAATGATAAAATAATTCTGTATAAATACAGATTGGAGCTCCCCATTTCCCACTGGAAACACCAAAAAAAGGAGCCAACTGCAGGCTCAGGAGCAAAACCAAAAGAGCAGAAAGGGAGGCTGAGCAAACAGACTTCTCCAAGGATTTACTCCTCTCTTTTATTTTTTCTGTTCAGTTTTCCAGGCAATAGAGTTAAACAAGCAGGTGTGGTACAGAAATACACTCTGCATTCTTCCCACAACAAATATGGATTTGTGCAGAGATAGTCAAAACTTCCCCAGCCGTGCCAGCTTTGTGTGTGCTCTGTTTGGAAGGAGAAGGCAGGTGAAAATTCACTGCCAAATATCAGTCCTGCAGAACAAACTGGATACAGGAATTGTAAAATGAGACTGAATTAGGAAATTCCAAATACATAAGTGACTCCACTTGATCACAAACCTGATCTTCACTGAAACATGGAAACCAAACAAGGATGTTTAAAGTGCTTCATTATGCAAATTCTGCATTTTTTTTCTTATTGTTTCCTTTATAAAACAGCTGGTGATGGTGATGAGGATTTTGTGACAAATGATTTTGACATTTATTGGACACTTGTAATTTATTGCAATGATTTATGAGTAAAGAAGCCTAACAGTGTTTAAATGCTGACATCTTTTCTGCAGTTCTGGAAAAGATTTTCTAAACAATAATGTTCTCCTTCTGTGTTCCAGGGTTTCCAAAGCACGTGGAACATTTACATTTCTTCCTACAGGGGAAATTTCTCTGTGACACCACCTTCACTTTATCTTCCTCTTTTGAGAATACCTTTGAGCACAAAGCATTTTGTTTGCATTTCTAATTTTATGACACCCCAGTTGCAGATCATTTGTATCACAAGTGGTTGGATTAGGAGCCATCTCCGTAATCCAAAATATTGTCAGGAAATCCAGTCTTGCTCATGTTACCTTCTGGTGGGAGCAAGGCTTCTGTAAGCATCAAATACACTCAATTTATTGCTTTGCAAAGAACTCTGAGGAAGGAATCTCTTTATCTTGGAGGGGGTGCTGTTGTTCCATTTTTGTTAACAAGAGCATTAACAAATACAGGAGCCTGGCTGATAGATTGGGACACCAGAAAAATAAGCAGGAATTCAGGGCAGTGTGAGACCAAAGCCATTCATGGAAACGATGATCAGGAGTGGATCAATGGGCTCTGGCATAAAAAATCAGAGTAGGAGGGATGGGTTAAAGCTTTGCTGGTATTGTCCTTGTGCCACAGGCCACAATCAGTGGAGCTTTTTGCTGCAGGTTTCCCCGTGGTGAGCAATGTTTCCTGATGCAATTCCAGCTCTTTCATTTCCATCTCACTTTACTTAGTGAAGGAATCTGCCCTATTTAAAAAGAAAAATCCCTGCTTCCCCCAGCAGAAATGAACCCCAGTGCTCAGAAGCCCAGTGGAGCAAGGCAAACATTCCCTGGAAATCCTCCTTGTGTTTCTGTGTGATGAACTGTCAAACCCTCCGATTTCTTTGATGAAATCCTGGCTGTGGAACCCCACTCGTGTGAGCCCTAGCATGTAATTCCAGCCTGTTCCCATGCTGCTCAAGGATTGTTCTTCCCATGGATTGGCTTTGCTGCCCGGGTGACCATATGCTTAAAAGTTTATTTTCAGGAGCAGAGTCACTCGATAAGGCTGAGTTATGTTCATATTATCTTCACTGCTGTACTTAAAGAGAGCAAAACTCACTTTTGGAGATTTTCCTAATTAGTCATCACCTTGAAGGGAGTGTGCTCAGGGAAGAGAGCCTCATCCATGGTCTACTTTTCATTCTATTTTCATTCATTTCTATTTATTTCTCACGCTGAGAATCATGTTTAGAGCAGCATTGCTGCTCATTACCCTGCTTAGGACTGTTTCCACTAACTGCAGAGCCTTTTTTTGGAGAAAAATGTACTTTTCCTCTTAGTTTGCTGTTTCTAAATTCAACAAACATATCACATGCCATTTCCTCTTTCTGCAGTTTCTGCAATGCTACCCTTAATGCACAAAGCTAAAATTATCTGTGTGTTCAGTTGTAGGTGATTTCAAAGTTAGTTCATTTATGGAAAATGTTTTTGAATGAGTGTCTAAAGCAGCTCTACCCCCATTCCTTTCCATTCACAGGAGAATAAACCCACATTTCTTTCTGTCTTCCTCTCCTTACTGCCTTCCATGAAAAGCAGATTTTTTTTCTCTGATTATTCCCCATTTTTCTGCATTTTAGGACATCTTGGAAGAAGCTGTTCTAAC
This sequence comes from Petroica traversi, assembly GCA_025920805.1. NCBI lineage: Eukaryota > Metazoa > Chordata > Aves > Passeriformes > Petroicidae > Petroica > Petroica traversi. Next base: position 1,404,351 of record JAHLSL010000024.1, on the reverse strand, counting down.
ATAGGAGGAACTGAAAACTCATAAATTAATTTCTTTCCAAACCTCATCAGCTTTTTTTGACTTTTTTGACTCCTGGTTATTCAGGAGCTTCTCTTGTTCATGGCCAAGGTGCAAGGATTTCCTCTTGTTCAATCTGAGTTGGAGGTATTTTAGCTCAGTTGGATGATGTGTATTTTAAATATTGACTGAAAAAGTGGTCAGAAACCTGAAAATGTGAGTTTAATTTGTTTTATTCCTGTTTAGCAGCATTCATTGCACATGGTGTTTTTCCTGCTCTGTAAACAGCAAATGGATCAGGCTTTGACGAGCCCAAAGCTCACCTGTAGCTACACCTCCACAAGGAGTGTATTAACTTGTCAGAAACTCATTAAAATGATAATTTGGGAATGTTTTAATGAAATTATTTTGACAGAGAGACAGAAGAAGCAGCAGAAGGATACAAGGAAACCGTGAGTTAATTACTTGAACTTAAAAGCCTCAACCAAAATATCAAAAGAAAAAAAAAACCTGTTTATTTTTGCTTCAGTACTTGTGACACTTCTCACAATTCATCTCCTTTACCTGTGGTGCCATGAAAGACCTTTTTGAGACATGAATTATTGTGAGAAAAACAATGCTCTTACATTAAACATCTTTATTAACATGGATACTGAGTGGTTTGGCTGTGTCTAGCTTCAAAACACCAAGACAAAGTGCAACCAGAATTTCAAATGAACGGGAGAAATAAGTATTTGTGCATGGATTCTTCACTGGCAGTCTGGGTTTAATCCTTATTCAAATTGAATTTCCTCTGAGAAAGCTTAAAGCCATCAATCTATTATCAGACAACAAAACTGACAATTACTCATTGGAGTTGTTTTGGTGTTTTTTTATTAAACCTGAACAAGTGTGGTGAAGTAATGTGTTTGTAAAGCCAGGATGCAAAGCACAGCAGATTGATGGTCATGTTTAATTTGGTAAGAAAAGAGCTTTATTTGTGTTTCTGATCCTTTTTCCCTCAGTTCTGATTCCTCCCCCTTTCCTTTGTCCTTTGCTGGTTTCTGCTGCTCTGTTGTTGTGGGTTTTGCTCTTTGTTCATCCTGGATGGAGTTGTGGGGGTTGTGCTGGGGGATTCTCAGAGGGCTGAGGTGTCTGTGCTCACCAGCTCCTCTCCAGAGCCCCCCCAGGATTACACAAAACTTTGTATGGCAAAACCTTGGAAATCTGAAGGGAAATTCTGGTGACCCTGGGCACAGAGTCTGGCTTGCCTTCAGCAGGGTGAGGAGGACAGAGCAGCAAGACAGAGCCAGCACATCCCAGATTTGGGGCTTACCCTGGAACAAAGCTCACAGAGAACCAGAACCCTGCAGGGCTGCTCCAAACCCATAGCACTGCCCAGCACCAGCAGCTGGAGCCACACACAGCAGAACAGAGCCAGTCCAGCCCTAAAACCATCACCTGGGGCACACAGGGACAGATCTGCACTGGCAGGGAGCCTTTTACAATCCCTGAGTGGTTTGGGTTGGAAGGGACCTTAAAGTTCACTCAGAGCCACCCCTGCCATGGCAGGGACACCTTCACTGTCCCAGGCTGCTCCAGCCCCAATGTCCAGCCTGGCCTTGGGCACTGCCAGGGATCCAGGGGCAGCCACAGCAAATCTGTGCCAGGGCCTGCCCATCCTTTTAGCAAAGAATTCCTTCCTAATATCAAACCTAAATCTACCTTCCTTTAGCTCAAGGCCATTCATTTAATGAGCAATTTCCTCCTCATTCTCAGGCTTCACTCTGCAGGTTGGGATCTGCAGCCGTGCTCATCTCAACTCTGTGATTTCCTCATCTCAACTCTGTGATTTCCTCGTCTCTCAACCTCCCTCTCACATGAACAGCACTGCTTTCCTCCCCTTCTGCTCTTTAAAATAATACTAATTTGTTTATTTTGAAAAAAAAAAAATGCTTTTAGGGGACCAGCCAGGGCCAATAAAAGTCATGGCTACTAATTAAGGCAGTCACACATTAATAGATTGCTCTTCTAGAGGTTTGAAATCAGCAGACGTAGAAAAGTTCAAATGAATCCTCTTTTAGTGACATGTAAATGAGGACAGGGTATTATTTGCAAATCAGGAGCAAAACCTGTAGCCTCCATCTCATTAAGTAATTTTGGTACAGGATCATAATAATCAGTGGTGCTTGGGGCTGGAGCAGATGCCCAGGATTGGGATTCATGGTTATTCATATATTTTAAAAGAAAGCCCCAGAGAAGAGGAGACAGCAGGATTCAGGATCCAGGCAGCTCTGAGCAGGGAGGGGACAGGAATGACACTGCTCACCTCCTTCCTTTTTATGAACAATTCTTGAAGGAATAAACTCCACAATAACAGCAGGGACGCAGCTGATGGGCATTGGCCTGAAAGTGCTGCTCAGTCACAGCAGAAGCAGCACTTTAGGCAGATCCAGAGTTCCATTTTTCCTCCTGATAGTTGTATCATTAGAATTTTGCTTGAATTTCAGATGTTAAGCACACTGTTGGTACAATAAGACAAAATGATTAATGGCCCATCCCAGAAAACGTGTCATGTCAATAAAACTGGGTTTTAATAGCACTGTTGCAGTTCCCCAGTTGAAAGAATTTCAAGAGTCAGTTAAGACAAAACCTATTTTTCTTTATCACAATTGCTTAGCAGTTCTGTACCTGAGCACAGAGGACGGAATGGGCTCAGTAATGCACAGAGGATTATTGTGCCACTCTGCTCCCATCTCTCACTCCTTATCAGGGAGGAGAACAAAAAAGAATATTGCTTGCAGTTCCCTCCCTGTATCTCCCACCATCCCAGTAGCCAAACCAACGTGTGGAGCAGAAAAAGGAAATATCCCTGACCTCAAGCTGCCAGAGTACAGGAGCTGTGTGCCCAAAAACATTAATTGGAATATTCAAAAAAACATTCCTTTATGACTTTTGTAAATCCCTTATTAGACCTCATCCACTTCTCTTGGTGGTGTCTTTCATCTGGAAATCAGTCCTGGATTGAAGGTGAGGACAATTTCCAGCTCTTGCATTGCCCCAAAGTTCATTTCTTTAGCCACATCTGCCCCCAAGAAGGCAGATGCAGCCTCCCAGGGCCAGGTGGACCTGCTGAAGAGAGAATAGTTAATAAAAGGGAAAAGCAAAACAAAAAGCTCCAGATCTCTGGAAATGTTGCTGCTGAAAAGCTCCAAAATTACAATACTCACACTGATTGCATGAAATTTCCAGCTGTTAAAAGCCGAACTTGATTCCTCCTTTAATCACTCGGAACACATAATACATGTCTGAAATTAAAGGTCATCCACTCACCCAGGGCCCTACAGACGTGCTTAGACATGAAAAGGTTTGTAATTAAAATCCACCGGGGCTGGGAGGTGCCAGCAAGGCCCTGGGGATGGAGCAGGGCTGCTCCTGGGGGAAAGGAGCACTTTGTGTTTGGTGTTGGGCTGAGGGAGAGGGGCTGGGTGGGAAATGAGCACTTTTTATTTGGTGTTGGGGTGAGGGAGAGGGGCTGGGTGGGAAATGAGCACTTTTTATCTGGTGTTGGGGTGAGGGAGAGGGGCTGGGTGGGAAATGAGCACTTTTTATTTGGTGTTGGGGTGAGGGAGAGGGGCTGGGTGGGAAATGAGCACATTTTATTTGGTGTTGGGGTGAGGGAGAGGGGCTGGGTGGGTCAGGCATGGGGTGCCCACCCTGCTGTCCCTGCTCCTGGGGTGGTGACAGCTCTGGCCAGCGCTGTGGCCAAGCTCAGGAGCAGGGGCAGGGATGCTGCCCATGGCCAGCTGTGTCCCAGGGCCTGCAGGGCTGGGACAGCCTGAGGTGACAAGTGACAGGTCCTGGGAGTCACAGTTGTGTCCTGGTGCAGCCAGGGGTCACCAGGATCAGGGTAGGGCTTAGGCCCAGCCCCAGATGTGCCGGGAATCACCAGGATCAGCCCCAGATGTGCTGGGGATCCCCAGGGTCAGACACAGCCCCAGATGTGCTGGGGATCCCCAGGGTCAGACACAGCCCCAGATGTGCCAGGAATCACCAGGACCAGCCCAGCCCCAGATGTGCTGGGGATCAACAGGGTCAGACACAGACATGCTGAGGATCCCCAGAACCAGCCCAGCCCCAGATGTGCTGGGGATCCCCAGAACCAGCCCAGCCCCAGATGTGCTGGGGATCCCCAGGCTCAGCCCCAGATGTGGCACATCTGGGCTGAGGTTCAGGCTGCACCCACACATTTCCATGCCAACTGAAAGGCAGTGAGGGGGGCTCAGCCCTGGCCCAGGGCCCCCCAGAACTCCCAGCCCGGAGCTGCCCCACAGCTGAGCTGCCCCAGCCCTGGGGCTCCGGCAGGGCAGAGCTCCCAAGGCCATTGCACTTTGATGCAGGAATGTTTAGGGGGAGTCTGGCTGTTCCTCTGCTTGGAGTGATTTCTTTACCAGCAGAGCAGAGACGCTCCTTTCCTGTACATTTCTGTCAGAAAACAATTGGCGTGTCAGGCTGCATTATGTCACATCATCTGCCCAGACACGAGCTGACATACTGTAACCCTAAGGTATTCCAACATATCATGTCACAAACTGGAAGCAGGAATTCAGGCTCTTGCTCTCTCTGTCTTGGCAGGAGTTCTTGTTTCCCACTCTTCTCTTAATTCCTCTTGATTGCCAATTTGAAAAAAGAAAAAAAAGAAATATTACTGCAAAGGCAAGGGTCCGGTTTTGCTGCCTGTGCTCAGTGCCCCTTTAATCTTCCCTTCTGTTGCTTGATGCAAAAAAAGCCATGAAAGCAGAATAAAATCTACCCGGGTAAGAGAATTTGCTGACAAAAATCACCTGTGAGACTTGACAACCTGAAGAAAGATTAATTAAAGTAAACAAAAATTTGAAAATTAAAGTAACAACAACAACAACAACAAAAAACCTCCCAAGGAGTTAATATAAATCAATGCATAAGAAACTAGAGAAACCTGATGCCAGTCATCATCATTTTGTGGGATGATACGTGTCAAAGATAGAAACTGAGATTGGCTGTATTTTTTACTTTTTTTAAAGCAGAAATCCAGGGCAATTTCAGCTGCTGTCTCAGTGTGATGGGATTGGGAACCAGCCCTAGGCATCCCCTGGGTCAGTCTGAATTTATGTGCCCCTGATCTCTGCTGATCTCTTACCCCATTTCTATACTCATTCATCCATTTATCTGTGTGCTTTTTCATTGATGCTTTTCCAAAAACTGAAGAAAAGGAAAGAAAACTTCACTGGTGTTTGCTCCCCTTTCCACCCTCTTGTTACTCACTCTCTTTTCTGTCACTGCTCTGTGCTTTCTTCTCTTTTCTGTCTTCCTTCCTTGATTCCTTTTCCCCTTTCATATCTGCTCAGCACATTGCACTTTTCCTTACTCCCCTTTCTTGTTTTTCTCCTTATGAACTCCATTCTTTCCCCATATTATTTTACTTTTTTTTTTTCTTCACTACAATATCCTCCTCTTGTCCTGCTCAGGAGCTGAACTTGGCTGGAGAGGACTTTCAGAAAGCTGCTGCTTCTCCAGGCTCCCCAGCTCTGGTGGCTGCCCGAGATGAGGCTGCTCTGGCCTGCATTCATATTTACAGACCTGTTTGATGAATCTGAGGATGGATTCATATTTACAGACTTGTTTGATGAATCTGAGGATGGATTTAGCGTGAGAGTAATGCAGAGGAGCAGATGAACCATGGAAATGTAAAGTCTGCTCTGCTGAGGTTCATAAATGTGAAAGCCACACTGAGGTGAACAGCACCTAATGACTGAAAAATCATAGGGTGTCTAAAATCTTAAACAAGTTCGAAATTTACCTTCTACAGGTAGCAAAGGATGATCTTTAATGGTTTAATTCACTCCCCAAATTCTCACAGAATTACAACCTTTCTCTTTAAAATGTATAAAGCCCAAGGAGTTGGAGTGGCAGTGGTTTCCCTGGGCAGTCAGGTGATAAATGTGCTATTTGCCAACATCATGGCTGCATTTTCTTACAAAAGCACAGCATTTAAGATACTCTTGGTACTCTCATCCTTTTCATTTTCAAAGATTATGAGGTTTTTTTGCCACTGAGTTTTAGGTAGTAAACCAAATTATTTTCTGAGGTCAAACCATGCAGTACAGATTTTATTTCAGCGTGGACACGTGAACTTGTAACCAACTCATTACTAACTCCTACAGAATATTCCTGTTACAAATGAAACGTGGAATGACTTTTGCCACCCCTTTTTGCTGCAGAACTCCCGTGCTTTCAGACCACCCAGCAGAAAGGAACATTTCTGAATAAAATGTGACATTCAGAGGTTGGGCTGTTATGGCTCTTATGCACAATAAGTTCTGTAATGGCAGCATTAGAGCAGAGGATTTAACACATTTCCTGCCCTGCTGACAGGGAGAGACAGGGACAGGCTCAGGCTCTGTCACACACTCGGTGTTTCAGACTCAGACATTCCTCTTCTGGCAGCTCTGACGCAGTGGGAGGGAAGACACCTGAAAAATGTGCCTTGGAACAGTCAAGGACTCTGCTTTCTCTCTGAGCTCTGTGTTATTTTGTGCTCGTAAAAGCAGGTTGAACTCCAGCGTGATTCTGGATGTGTACTTGAGTAGTCTGTGCACAGACCCTGCCTTTTACCTGTGAATACATTTTACTTCAAGACAAGCAGAATAAACCATTTTCACTGAACCTCTGAGCTCTCCAAACTCTACCAGTGAGATGTGCCTAACTCAACATGTTATTTTGATATTTCCTGCACTTTGTTTTATGCATTTTTATGCATTTATGAACCCTTCTCCTCAGTTTAAGGCTAAAAGCTTGACTTGCATAGCCAAGGCCCATAATAAAGAAAAAACATTCAGTGTGCAATTAAAGAGCAAAACTGCAAGGCAGCTCTGCTTTCAAGAGGGATTTTTCTGTCCACCCATTGTGCAAAGTGATGCCTGTGCAGCTGCTGTGAGGCTCTCACATGTGCAGCATCCACACCCCAAAAATACCCATTTGGGAAAACAAACCAGCACCCATTCGAGATGGAAATGTACAGGGAAAGCCACTGCAGAGAGGAAACAAAGATAAATGTGGGCACCTGCCCTGGATTTTGAATAAAATTGTGTAAGAGGGCACAAGGAATGAGAGAACTTGCAGCAGCCACACGTGCCTTGGTTCTGCTCAAGCACTGAAGGAAATTCAGTGTTAATGAAGCTTTTTCTAGCACCATCCATTGTTCTTTTGGAGAAATGTGGTACTCAGGGGTGCTTGATTCTTGGTGAAATGCTGAAGTGCATTTCTTTGGTGAAATGATGAACTTTGGCAGTGAACCCAGCTGCCCTCCAGAGCTCTGCAGCTTTGCCTCTGTGAAACAGCTGGCACAGCCTCTGAGTCTCTGACTGCTGAGAACTAAGGGAGTTAGAGCTGTAAAGCTTGGCAAAAGTTTTAGGGAAAACCCCACCCAAAACCCCTGTGAATGTTGTTTGGTTTGTGTCTGTTCTAGGTTCATTACTCTGATGGGAAAGCAGGAGCTGAAATGGTGTGTGTGAACACAATGGTTTGCAAAAGTGCCCTGAACATCCCTAAAATGCTGCCAGGAGAATCCAAACATTCCCTGTTTGCTTGCTTTTTCCTAAATCTGTGGTCTTTATCAATATTTGAAGAGTCAAACCATTCCCCCCCAAATGATTGATGGAATCCCCTAACATGTAGGGGAGAAGGTTTAAATTTTATTTATTTTTTTAAGTATAAATTGTTTTCGTATAGATTTTTTTCTGAACCTATATTGGAGCATTTGAGTTGTGCTCATGGAGCTACATTTATAAGAGAAAGTATTATCTTTTATTAGATCACATGGTATATATCAGAAAAGGAACATCTCAGGCTCACAAATGCTTTCTTGGCCCCTCTGTAGGGACATGGAAAATAATCTTGCTGGGAGGAAGAGAGCTCAAGGGAGAATATAGATGTCCTGTTAATCAGGACATAAAAAAGAAAGGAGAAGCTGTGATGTGACAGTGACTGGTGGGAGAAAATCTGGCAAACGGCGGAGAGAAGATTGGGAGATATGACAATTTGGGAAATGGATGTATAATTTATAAATCCAGACTTATTGCATCAATTCCATGTATCACTCCTGCTCGGTCTGTATTTAATCTGGCTGGGGCTGTGCCATAGATCACACACTATGAGAGGGCAGACACAAGAGGGATCTGTGGGAATAACAGGATCTGATTTTTGCTCAGCAAAGCACTGACCATGCTAAACCAAAGGAAACTCATGGTCCCAGGTTGTCTTCCAGAGGAGAACAATGGAGCTGCCTGGGAGCAAATGGGAAAAGCTGTTCTGGGAGCTGGGGAGCTCAGGCTGAGCAGGGCACTGAGGCTTTTCCTCCACAGAGGAATTTCCCAAAACTCCAAGGTCTTACAGGGTTACAACAGTCCCAGAGAGAAGGTTTGGATTTTCTGGATTTTCGTTTGCCTTTTTGAAATTCATCCTATAAATCTACAGCTGAACAGGCTCCTCTTGCTGCAGCCATCCCAACTCCCACCTGTGCAAACCACAAAAGACATGACAGAGGAACAATGTTAATTTTGACAGAAGTGTCAAATTTGTCTTAATTTTTTTTTCATTTGCCATGTAACGGCACTGGAGGAAGCACAGAGGAAATACTTTAGAATTGCTTTTCAAAAACAAGTTCTTCTGGCAAATCAAGAGACTTTTCTTCCAACGGTTATTTGCTATTTTAAGTTTCTGTTATAATATCCACTTTGGTAGTTGTTTCTTTTTTCTTTTTTTTTGTACCACAAGGAATAATAGTGTCTTTAAAGGAAAAAATTTATTTCTGAGGCTAGCCTTGGTTCTTAGAGCTAATCTTACTCTCTTTCTACTACCTTTTGTTTGTTTGTTTGTAACAAGAAGCCTTCTCATGCAAAGCAAACATTTATAAAAATGCGTAAACATTTCCATTGGAAATCGAGGCTTTTAAGCCAATTTCAGTGAAATTGTGCTTACATTGATGTAGCAGAGCAGAAATACTGCATGTCTTGCTCAGGCTGGGATATAAAACTGCACTTTGGGGCAGTCTTGCTAATTTAATTGTTTCACTTTTGTGCAGTGTCTCTTTATTTAGTTATTTCCTTGATTTTTTCAAATTATTCTGGAAGGTGTCTTTGTGCAGATTCCATTCTAATGGATGTTCAATTTGCATGTTTTGAATTTTTTTTATTTTTTTTTTATTTTGGGATCTGAAAGCTAAGCAGGAGAAGTACCAGGTAAAATGCAGAAAGGATCCCTTTGGTTAATCCTCAATTCCTGACTGCTCCAGTTTCAAAACTCCACTGGATGGGAAAGGAGCAGTTTTGGGATGTGCTTTCTAGGGGTAGGAGTGCAGTCCAAGGAGTCCTTACTCAAATCTCATTTTAGTTTTTATCAGTGAGTTAATGGAGCACAGCTGCATTCTTGTAGCTGCTTTTACCATGGACCTCTATAAACAATTATATATCTGTGATCTCTCTTTTCTGACATTATAAATCTGTTAAATGTCTGTGTTTTCCATACCTACCTATAATAAAAATAGCTAGATTATTATTATTATTGGTTCTTGCCCGTGTTAGGATCTGGCTTTGCTTTTCCTTTCATCCAAGAATGGCCAAGAATTTCCGAGCAAAAGATCTTTTTCCTGCCCAAAATTGGGACTCACTTCTGCAGCAGCTCTCAGCATCAGGGCACCACCAGATCCTGACACAGCCCAGGACGATGAGAGCTTGGAAATCACTGGCTCAGTTCTCAATGGATGCCTGACAGGTGCTGTAGGCAAATGTTGCTTTAGCTACCAAAAATTGCATTTGAAGGAGTCTCTGGCCTAAGGGATCTGTAAGCCCAAGCATCGACACATTTCAGCTCAGCACAGAGCAGATGCATTGCTTGGGACATTTCATGTCTTACTCTGTTATATGTTTGTCCATTCCTATTAACTCCTGGAATTTCAGAGATGGGAGAACGTCCTGTGGGTTTCTTGGTGTAAAAAGCAAATCCTGCAGTGAACATGTAACACATATTTTATCTTTTTGTGTGTCTATCCTTTCTGCTGACCTCCTGTGTCTGGTACCCAACTCCTGCCAGTGCCTGCCTTGCAAATATTTCCTCTTCCAAGCAGAGCAGTTTCTTCCTGTTCTTTCTGCCTTTGAGCTGGTTCTGAGCAGTGTCCCCTTGGATAAAGCAGCAGCATTATCCAGGGAATATCAGTGGGGCTCAAGAGAAGCTTGGCAAGCAGGGAATTACCATCCAGAGATCAAGGGAAGAGCCCAAGGTTCTTTCCCTCGGTGACCACACACCCTCTCAGCCAGCTGGAAACACCAGGGTGCAGAAAGATCCTTTTTGACTCATTTTCCAGCTCGGGCTTTCTAGCAATGAACACAAATGAAAGTAAAGCACCTGCAAGGAGCACAGCACTCCCCAGCAGCTCCTGAGGACAGTCCAAGCCCTGCTGGAGCAGGGGGAGGCAGAGCAGCTTGCTCAGGATTGTGCCCGTTCAGGTCCCCGAGTCTCCCCAGGATCGTTAGGGAGGTGTTAACACGATGGAACAGCTGCTGCCTCCAAAAAGCAATTTCTGCTGCAGCAGGACATGGTTTGCTTAACAAGGGCCTTCCTCTGTCCTAATGACTGCTGCGACAGAGGAAAGGTTTAGGAGGAGCAGAAGGAGCAGAATCGGACTCTTTAAACAATTACAAACTGCTCCATCCCCCGTGGTGCCTGCACAACCTGGAACAAGTTCTCTGAAAAGATTTAGGTAAATCTTGAGTCTGGTGATCAGTGACCAGTGCAAAACCTTCCCCCCAAAAATCCCAGCTGGGATTCAGCCACAAAACTCACACCAAGCACTGCAACATTTGGCGTGGAGGAGCAGATGTCCATTTCTGCTCTGAAGCAGCACTTGCTATTGGATTTGTAACCGTCTATTTTTTGCTTGGGGAGCTGTGAATTCATATTCTCTTTTATTGAACACAACAAATATCTTTTAATATTAAAGTTCAATTTAGGTCTTTGCATATTTAACAGTCGTATCATTTAAAAGTTCAAATAATAACATTTAACTTTTTCTGAATTTACTTCATCACTTAAATATTTGTTCTCCAAGCTGGGGTATTGTACAGGTTCTTAGATTAACTTTGCAGACAGCTTGTCAGTGAGTGGGGGTTACATGTGTGGCCTGGTGACACGTTTTTGACAATCTGTTGCCAGAATATCTGTCTATCAATAAGTTTATCAGTAGACTTCATTTATTAAAGAGAAAATTAGGAGCTGGCTTTGTTTTCCTTTTCTGTTTAAGGGATGATATAAATTGCCAGTTGGCTTGTTGGGTTGTTGTAATTTTTTTCCCTGTGTGTTTGTGGTGTTTTTTGGGGTTTTTTTCACTGCAGTATTTGCAGTTTGATTTGAATTACCCGAAGGAATAAACTCCTTTTCCAGTGATGAGGATTAAAGGAGAGCACCAAGGTATTACAACATTCCACAGTGCCCTAAATTAAGCATTCCCTGGAAGTAAAGATTTGCATGTTTCACATTAATTATCCCACCTCTAATTGTACCTCGTTGCCACAATACCCTAATGAAAGTGCTATTTCTATGAATAAAGCATCACACTCCTAAGAACAGCCCATCACACTGGTCTGCACCGTGCTCATAAACCCTCGCAGATTAAAAAGAGAAAGGAAAAGAGAAGAAAGGGAGGGAGGTCCCTGGCAGCTCCTGGAAACTCAGCACATCCCCTGGCTGAGGGGCACATCACACCTCAGGCATCCTCTCTTCTCCCTCTGGGATGGTAATTCTCTTTATCCCCTCAATTAAATATAAAATTGACACTGTTCCTGAGAATATTGGTGATCAGGATTTTAGCAGTGCTCAGTGTTAATCTCACTGCATTTTCCATGACAATTTTTGTGGAATTGCACTGTGCCATCCCCATTTGTCAGATCCCTGTCCCCTGCACTTGTACAGGAGACTTAAAACAGCCCAGACTGTTGCACTTCAGAGGGAGAAATTCATTTTTTGCCTTTTCTCAGCGTGCTTGCTCTAATAGTTGACACTTATCAGTAATATTTAATCACGGAGTGGGGTTGATGCAGAGTGACTCCTCTGGAACATCTTAGCCTATGTCTTTAAAATAACCCTGTCACATATTCATAAACAAAAATAGAGGTCAGATAATGTTACTTGTCAGGTCTGACTGCCCTGGCTTTTATTTGAGAGCGTGGAGAGACCAATCTTAATAAGAGAACAGCACCACTGCATTTGAATTACATGCTTTTTGTCCTTTCCTTATTTGAGAATCCTGCCTGCTTAATTTGCCAATAAATTAAGCACCGCTGTTAAAACCAGATTTTCATTGAGACTGAATGAAGAATGTCCCTGTTAAAACCAGATTTTCATTGAGGCTGAAGGAACAATGTCCCTGCTAAGAAGAAATGATTGCAATGAGGAGCTCTGGTTTATTCATCCTCACCTTAATTGAGCTGTAGGACTCTGGCTCGAGATCCCAGCCAGTCTCTTCCTGGCAAAGATCAGTCCCAGCAAATAATGGGATTTTAGGATCCTGTGAAAAGATGCCTTAATCTGCATATTTCCCTTGTCCTCTGCTTCTTTCCTCCCACTGGGCTGACAAGTCTGACCCATCCTATGATCCTCCTGTGGCCAGGCTCAAAAGAGGAAAAAATATTTATATTATATATATATATATATCTTCATCTATAAATTTAGAGATATGTATAATATATCAAGCCATTTTTAATACTCAGAATTAATTTCTTAACGGGAGAGTAAAATTATCTAATAATATACTTTACTAAAGCTGTTCCATGGCAGTGAGCATGATTAAGAAAGAGCAGTTTTCATCCTCTAAATTATATTTTTAAATTAAATTTTAATAACGCAGTTATGCTGTCATTCATGTTTCCTATATTTTTTAATAAGTAAATTGGTTACCTTTCAAATCTTGTCTAAAACTGGATTTCTGTCCTGTGACAAAACTGAAAGTAGTGCTTTTCCCAAATTATTAAATTACAGAAATAAGGGGGAAATTCCTAAGAGATTTAATTTTCACTCCGCATTTAATCTTCCCCATTTGTGTTTATGGAGCTTTGCTCTGGGTCTTGTTTCTAAAATGTACCTCGTGGTGAACATTCGTTTCCTCTGAACCCATAGGAGCAGACATTTATTGACACTGCTAAAATAAACTCAGTCCCTACAAGAGAGAGCTTGGTTGTACATGTTAATATCTCGATTTATCTTTGTATTCCTGTCAGAGCCAGTAAACAGCCTGAATAGCTCTCTTTTATGGGCTGTAATGACTCCAGTGGAAGAGCCTGGCAATTATTTCATTAATTCCATCGAATATTAGAGCACAAGATATTTATGAGCTGGTTAAGTCCACTCGCCTTTTGGAGCTCACTCCTGTTGGAAACCTCTTTAAGATCAGTGCCTTCCCCAGAAAAATGCACACATTTGTGGCTTGTTCTGCTTTTTGCCATGTGGTGTGAGGAGGAGGTTGTGTCTTTTCCTGCCCACCTGCTTTTAAACCAGAATTCCTGCAGTCTGGGATGTTTTAGGAGGAACCTTTAAGTGAATCTTGGAGAGCAGGTCCAGCACCACAGCTGAGGGTTGTTCTTTTAAACCAGAATTCCTGTGCTCTGGAGTTTTATGAGGAACCTTTAAGTGCATTTAGGAGAGCAGGTCCAGCACCACAGCTGAGGGTTGTTCCCTGCTGTGGGACACTGTTGGGTTACCCTGATTTCAGGGATAATTCAGAGGAATTATGGACAACCACAACTTTCTGAAGCCCCCATCCATCCCAGGCTGGGGAGCAGAAATATCCCCAGGGGAAGAGCTTGTATCAAACTGTCTTTAGTCACTGATAAATTCTCTTTAGTTCCCACTGGGGTCAAACAGGAGCTTTCAGCTGTGCAGAATTAACTTCTAAAAGCAGGGCCTTGCATTGACAAAATGTAAAAAACCATCAGGATATCATTCCCAGGGCCACCAACCTCACTGCCCTGGTATCTCTGACCTCCTCAGCTCCAGTGTTTGCTTCTAAACAAAAACAAGACCTTCCATTATTTCTGTAAGTGGGTAGGAACACAATAGAGAGCTGTAATTCTTTGAGCCTTTGTCCAGAAAGAAATCCATCCAAAATCATGTAGGTGGAAGAAATTGCACCTTGTGGGTGAGCTGTGCACACAGAGAAAATTCAGGAATAAAATGTTCTCTTAGGCATGAAGTGTTTGCTTTAAATTAATTAATAATAGTAATAATAGTAATAATAGTAATAATAGTAATAATAGTAATAGTAATAATAATAATAATAATAATAATAATAATAATAGTAATAATAGTAATAATAGTAATAATAGTAATAATAAACAACTATGGTGCAATCCTGGTCTGAAAACACACCCTGCAAACACCACAGAGCTCCTCTGGGCACCAGCAAAACTTCAAGAAGGGTCTGAGAAAGAGAATTTTGTCCCCATGGCATTCAAAAAGCAGAAAGTGGAGCAGAAGAAAACTCTTGGCTGTTCAAAAAGTTCCCAGCAAATCTCGTAAGCTCAAATTTGGCTGATTCTGGAGAAGAGCATCCAAGAAAAGTGTAAAGGAAAATACTGAGAGAAAAAGATTCAGTGGAAATGGTGTCAGGGGAATGAGTTCAGTTATTTGGGCGTTGCAGAGCAAAGGTTAAACTTCTGCTGGCAGGAGGTGGAGGAAGGTAAGAGCAGATCAGCTGCTCCATTTGCTAATTTCAATTAATGGATTTTCTAAAGTACAGACTGATAGGGGAGACTGCAACAGTCCAAATGTGATTTGCTGTTTGCACCCGTGAGTTCCTCAACTGCTAATAAATATTGCATTTTCTCACCATTTCACTGCCCTAGAAATCCTCCCAGTAAATTCTTTTGGAAAGGGGGTTCAGCTTGCCAAGGATCTTGGAGCAACAGCTCTGAGTCAGCTGCAGGAATGGGCTGGGTTTTTTCCTTGTTATGTCTTGGCCTCCTAGGTCTGCAAACACCACTCAGCCTCCCCGCCAGCTCCCCCCTGACCTTCTGCTGAGAGTGACACCAGTTCTGGTGACAGTCTGGGCTGTGGATGTTTATCCACTGAGCCTCTGCACCAAGCCCATCAATTCTGTGCAAGCAGAGGATGAAATGTGCCACTGGGCAGCTCTGACTTTCAGCCTTGGCTGTCTGGGGTCAGAAGGGAACCCGTGACCTTTCCATGGTGGCACCACAGCCTGTCAGAGAGCTCTCATTTAAAATACTCCTCTAAAATGGATAAAGACTCACCCCCAAGCACTGATCAAAGAATGGCTTCAATGCCTCAGAAATGTGGAGCAACTTACAGGCATCAGAATAAATTACAACTGGATTTGAGCAGTCATTGAAGGAGAAGTTCAGGGGCCGTGACAGAAAGAGACCTTGGGATGGGCTGGGACATTATTAATTCAGTCTGCTGGGTCAGGTCCTGGCCGTGGGTATTTGCAATGGGTTCAAAATGCCTATTAAACATTTAGAGGGGTTTTTAATTTATTTATTTTTTTACACTTAGCCGTCCTTAGCACGGATTGATGTATTTTTAAAAGCTGTATGTTTTGTTGTATGTTCAGTTTTTTATATATTTTGGACATACACATGTATTCAAACATAGAACATGCACAGAGAGGGGATCTGGGGGTGATTTTTGGATTTTCTGTTTGCATTACTTTTTTCCCCTTCTGCTCTCTCTGAGCCTTGCCAAGGGTGGACCCTGAGGCAAAATAACCTACAGGTTTCCCTGCCACTTGACATTCCAAATAATGCAGCAAGAATACCACAGATTCCTTTCTTCCACTCTCTTTCCTTCTTCCCCGTCCACCTTCCTTGAAGTTTTGCTGCCTTTATTAAGAATAAACACTAATAAAGTGCTATTTGAATTCTAGGTCTAAAGATCCAAAGAGAACAGCTCCTTTTTGGAGCAAAGACTTTGGGAGAACAACCCTGACGTGAAGAAAGACATGAAAAGGAGTTTTTAATTCACTGTTAATTTTGATTTTATGGTCAGTGTCATGTGATTTTAAGCAGACAAATGCAGCTGAATCCCAGCAGCTTCCCATGGTGCAATAAAGCACTTTTCACAATTCCATGTACCAGTGTTTAACTTCAAGGCAGTAAAACCTTGGCATTTCCTGGCGTTCCAGGCAATCAATGAAAGGAAATGGTGGGGATCCCAAAATTACCTCTTTTTGTCCTTGTTCACCTTGCAAAGGTAAATCTTTCTCTCAAAACACAGACAGTTTTCAAGAGTTCATTGTGGCAAAGAGTTCTTGGAGACTTTTCTCCTCTGAAAATAGAAACCCTTTTTTATAAGAATTAAATTATCATATATGAAAGAAAGTTATTGCACCAAACATGACCTTTCCTTGCAGATAAAAATAAAAATCTCTACAGGTTACAGGTTCAGTTGGTTTATTCCTGCATATAAATCTTCCCAAATGTGTGCATTTTCAGTAACTTTTTAATGCTTTAATTTGCAGTGGGCCTTTGTTAGAAAAATCCATGCAATGCTTTAAAAATCTGGATTTGTGGCATTAAAATAGAAAAAAAATAAAATTAGAGGTTTGTGATTCGTCTTTTCACCATCTTTTATGTGGAAGGAGTGAGGAAAAAATGTCACTTCATCTCTGGAAAGTGCACATCTGACTGAGGGAATTGGCTGCACAGGCAACAGGCTCATCAAATGGCTTGGACTTTCAAAGTTGGGTTTGCTCTCTGCTGCTTCCTGAAGGAAGAAAGCTTGGTGTGTGAAGCTGTTACCTGTGCAAGACTTTTTTTCATTTATCGAGTAATTCACTGTAATTAAAATAAAACTGAAATGGCTTTTGCTATACTATCCTCAGAGAGTTCACCAAAATAATATTCCAGCTACGTAAAGCAGAGGTAATTTGTCATCCACAAGGTTTTTATGGAAATATATCTATTCTTTCCCAAAGCTGAAAATGACACATTTTATTCAAATTACACTTTCTAAGCAGGGAGATTTTTTTGGTAATAGGATTTTTTGCACAGTGCATTATTTTCTGGACCCTGGGAACAGGTGATTAAAATGCTGTTCTCAGTAGAGGAGGAGGTCCAAAAGAACCTTTGGCACACCTTAAGATCACCTATAATTCCAGTATGTTTTTGATAATTTTATACAGAACGCTCACACAGAGCTTTCACAAGAAAAAAAAAAAACAACCCTGGCTGGCTCTATTTGTGTTTATCAGTCTATCCTGTGTTTACAGAACACTTTATTTTATGTTCTGCTTAAAATAAAAATAAGAATTTTTTAAAAAAATCAATGAGGGCTGTTTTGAAAACAAGCAAAGTGTAATTAAAGGCACTGATGGACGGTTCCATTACCAGTCCTTCAGCAGATAATGTGAGCCCATCTGTTCTGCAGAGGCTGAGAAATTTAACAGCTCCTGGGGGCCTCCCCCAGACCCCAGACTGGCAATGGGGCTCAGGGCTGGGCTCTGCAAAAGCAAATTGTGCTCCAGCTCAGCCCCTGCTGCCAAAGTGGCCACGCAGGACATGGCTCAGCTCATGATTGCTGTGTTTGTTATTGGTTTTACTTCCTTGGCAAGCAGGCTGGATCAGAGAGTCGCTGTGAGTGGAGCTGAGGCAGCTGAGAGGCGTTATTGAGGGTTGGGGGCTTTTTGTTGGTGAGAGCTGTTGGTTAAAAAAGAAAAATCCAGAGCGGGAAAGTTTCAACAAATCTCCAGAAAACACTGAATATCTCCAGAAAAACTCTGAAGCTGATTCAGGAAGAATACATTGTTCATCTTGTGTGCAAAATGGATTTTTTTAAATGATAAATTTGTAACAAATTTTCAATATCTTGTCCTGGACTGATCAGCGCAGGCTGTGGGGCAGAGCTGCTGTGATTGTGTGGCTCTGGCACAAGGAGCTGTGGTCCCAGTTAAGCCAAGCCCAGCAGCTCCTGGGAGGTTCAAGGCCAGGGCTGTACCTGTGCTCAGGTGTGAGCTGGGCTCAGCCCTGGCCTGGGACATGGCTCCTTGCTGGGGATGCTACAAGAAACCTCTGTAACCTCAGTTTGTTGCTTTTTCTCTTCATCATCAGCATAGATTTCATCACAGGGGAGAGAAAAAGCCCTGAGAGAGGTAACAGTTTTGTCCTTTTGTATATATTATACACTATATAGCTCTTTAATGGTATCGTTCTTAAATTATAGTTAATAGTTCAGCAACTCTCCAGGGTGAGATTAAACTGTTTGGGTTGTTTCAAATGTCATGGCTAAAGGTTTCTCACTGCTGGGAGTATCTGGGTGATACAGACATGAGGGGGACTGAACTGGGGACAAAGCAAACCACAGTAAAAGCAGGAAACTGGAAATGCGTTGGAGGGATAATTGAGAAGTCATCACCCCCCTTACTGATTTCCTCACAGCACAGAAAGCTCTGTAGCTGATGAGAGCTGGCTCTTCATTCTCCCACCTTGAGGAAAAGTGGTTGTTGGAGAGCATTTGGTTATTGCTCTCAACTGGGGAAAATACTTGAGGGCTTTGTTTGCCTGAGTTTGTCTGCTTGACTCCCACGTAGGCAGAGCCACTGAAAGGGGGAAATTGCTTAAGCAGCTGAAGAGCTGAACTGTGCTTTGCTTTTATCAGCCTGTGAGAGGCAGCTGAACGTGCCAGGAATGTTCTGCAGGCTCCTGCAGGACCCTCCAGCTGAGCAGGAGGAGCAGGGACCTGTCCCACTGGGTTGATCACTCTCCATCTCTCCTGGGCTGAGGGACTCGGGCTGTTTCAGGGAGGTGACACCTGCTCTGCTGTCACAGCCCCAGCACAGCTCTCCCAGGGCCAAACCCAGCAGGGCAGCCCCTCCCAGGACAGAAATGCCACATATTCAATGTGTCAGCACAGGATGGAGCAGAGTCAAACTCACTTCACAATGAATCATCAAAAACCCCCAATCAATTTTATTAAAAAATCACTGAAGTATTTCTGAGTGGCTGAGTAACCTCCAGAGCAAGAAATAACACTTGTAACCGTGAAAAGAGCTGAGTGAACAGGGATTGTAAATTAGAGAACTTTATTCATGATAATGCTGAAAGAGGAACAAGTAAAAGAATAATATTGCTCTATCAAATACCTGGCGTGTCTGGATCCTTGGGAAAAACATAAGAAAGCAATTGAAAAATACATAGAGTGAGAGAGAGGAGCTGGAGCTCTGAGCACAGTGACAAGCTCATGATGGAATTGGTGTTCAGAATAAGTCACATATTATAAAACCTAAATAATATTTGAATTTTACTGGAGCACAGCTTGAAAAACAAAAACGAAAACCCAAGAAATTTAAAAAAAACGGAGTGAGGGGATATTCCCTTCCAGTAACTCACTGTTATGTCTAGAACATAAATAGGGTTAAAGTGTCTGTAGAAATACAGGAAAAATAGAAAAATCCCTCTGATGTCTTCACTCTGATTCAGGCCCCCTAACAGGGAATCCTGGGTTTTAAGGACTTATTGTGAACATTGATTAAACTGCAGCTTTGCCAGTTCAGCTTAATTCTCTTACTGTATATAATTAAAATATGGACTGGGCTGGTTTTCACAGGTTAAGGCTTTTAAAAAAATCCAAACCAAAACACCAGGTAAAGGCATTAAAATTCATATGAGGTAGGAGAAGTAAGAAAAGAGAAGGGAGGTTGGGATGCGAGAGAAATGATCTTGTTGGGAAAATCCTGGTGAGGCCCAAAATTGGAAGCTGGATCATGAAACAATAGTTTGTGCTCTTTAGGAAAGAAAGGAAGGTAATGAAAAAAACAATTGATTTCAATAAACTGCAGTAAGTGTTGGGTTGTGCTTTGTGTGAACCCAGGTGGGGTGAAATAAGGTCAAAGAGACTGTGAGGAAACAATAGTTTTTATTGGTTTTAATTCTTTTAATGGAGGAAGGAGAGGGGAGAAGCACAAAAAGGGCAGCAGGAGGCCAATTTGGATAAATCAGGAGTTGTTAAAACCGAAGTGCAGAAGAATTAAGGTTACTGAGGGTGAAGGTAGAGGTGTAGGAATAGGAAGGTGAGTGTACAAAAAGAAATGCAGTTGCGTGAAGGTGTTCACACATTATTTCTCTCTGCTATCATGAAGGAAAATTTTTTTTTTTTAATCACATTGAAAAATGAAAAGTTTCTGAGTGAGAAATCTCAGTGCAAGTGTTTGATATTTTTTGCCTTGCCTAAAAAGGCCAACTGTGACTTTTTGAATGAAGCAGTTAATTTTAATGTCAAAAGGGCAAAATAGGCTCTAACAGGAAAATGTAAAAGGGCTGGGTTTTACATTTTCAAATTAACCCAACAGGCTGAACCAAGCTCACAGCCATTCACAACGATCCCAGAGATGCTGGAGGACAGGTCAGGCTGGCAAAGGCTGACAGTGGCACCTGGGGATTTTTTTAAATTCATAAGAGCAGGAGAATTAAAGGTGAGGCAGCTTAATTTCAATTCAGGTAAAAACAGCCAACCAAACTCACTCCTGCCTTTCCTCTCCACTTCTTTGCACTCTGATCCTCAAGCAAACATCTCAGTGAAAGTGCCCAGATGTACAACTCCAATAAGTGAAGAGCTCCTCACAATTAAAACTTGGGGAAGTTTTCCTGCACCTTCTCCTGCCCTCCCAGCCCCGTGGCTTTAATTGCAAAGCATCTCCATATTTTGATCCTCGTGCCTCAGGTGTGCTGCTCTGCCCTGCTCGGATTTGTTTTGAAGCAAACCCTGCTATTGATACATTATTGAGTGGATGTGGGGTTAGCGCAGCCTTGGAGTCAAATTTTTCCAAGGGTTGTAATTTCTTACAACCTCTAAGGCAGGTTCTGTTTGATTCCAGATGCTCAGTGGATAAATATTGTGCAGGCTGAATTTCCAAGTGCTCTGCACAACCTGAGCTGGACTTAATGTGCCCACAGTGAAAGTTCTGCTGAAATCAAGAGAAAGACACGTCCTGTTATCCCTGGCATCACTCTCTGCCCTCTTTTCTAGGGGGGAAAAAGGAAATAACTTCATTCCAGTGAAAAATCATTCCTGTCTCAACTAGAAAATAACGAGAAAAGTGCCAGCTTTGGTCCTGAGCAGACACAGCTGACAAAAGTTTTCTTGGGCAGCAGTGAGAGAGCCCAGGGAGTCTGGGATGTATTTGGACATTAAATGTGAGTGCAGAGCCCTGTGGGTGACATTTGGAAGAGTTTTGCTGTATCTGGTTATTTTAACTTCAATCTGTGACAGCCTTGGTGTGTGCAGCCCAAATTAGTGGTTGAGTCTCCTTCCCAAAGGATTTGCCATATTTTATTTCTGGAATGCACAGAAAAATTTGCATAATTAATGAATTAAATGAGCAGAAAATGTAAAATTGCACCGCCACATTGTCGTGAGTGTGTGTTTGCTTGTTTCTCCTTGGTTTTGCTTTGTTTGGTTGTTTATTCAACCCAAAATAAGGTTATGGTCTCTATCCAAGCCCTTCTATCCATTAAATTCTGAGGGAAGTTCAGGTCTGGATTTTACATTCTTCGAAAATCAAATTAGTCCTCAATTATTTAGAGACTTGTCTTCAATTTTCCCTATGAATGCAAATTCCTGAAGACTTTTCTTACCCAGAAGTGTCTTCCTCATAGATTGACATTACCAAAGTTCCTTTATGGTTTAATTACTGGTTTGTGGAAGGTGGAAAATCAATATTTGTGCAGGAGCTCCTGCTCTGAGGACTGGAATTGACAGTATCAGAGTGTGAGGGATACAGCAATATTTGTTTATGATGACTTTTTCTGCTCATGAAATGCCACATGAATGCCTTTAGCATTGCAGCAGAGCAGAAAAAGCAACCTAGCACAGAAAACCTTTACAAGTTTGATTTCAATATGTTCATCACAATTACAGCAACCCAACCTCCCAGACTCCTTGCAGATGTCTCTGATTACTGAGCCTTGGGCCCATTTTTCATATGGAGTTTTTCAGGTTGTTTGATTTACTTTTTTAATTTCTCTCTTTTTGTTAATAGATTGGTCATCTTCATATCTTAATAAAACAAAAAAAATTGAATTATATGCACCACTAAGCAAGCATGACAGGACTTTTGCTGGCAGATGTAAAGTGGGAAAACCTGTGGGAAAACCCCACTCATTTCAGGTTCCACTTGAGAACGCTGCAGTGCCCTGCAATTGCTTCAGTCTGAGGCAGGGGAACAATGGAAATCAATGATTTGAACCTAATTAAAAAGACCTGATAAAAATCCTGGCGAGCCAGATGGCAAAGTCACTTTCTCAGTGTAATATCAGTGCAGATAAAGGATCTGATCAGCTGCTGACATCCTGCAAGGGGAGAGCGATGCCATCAGCAGGATCAGAGCATTTCCCGAACAGAGTTGGGCTGTGCTTTTATAGCTGCTGTACACCTGCCCTCATGGAAAGCATTTTCCTTCCAGGATGTCTGAGCCATCGTGGTTTCCTCAGATGTCACAGAGCAAAGCTCACGAGTTGGGTGTCTTGATAAAAGCTTTTGGCTTTGGCTGCTGAAGGCAAGCACGTGCATGGCTTGAGCATTAAAACTGGAATCAAAGTGCAATTACAGGTGTGGTGAGCACTTCTGTGAGGATTTATCTCTCTCAGAGTTTCCAGTTCTCTTGAATGAGGAGTAGATTTTTGGGGAAGGAGTTTCCTGTGCATGTGTGTAGTGGAGCAAACATTTCGGTGCCTTCAGCTGAGCTGTTTAAAATTTTTGTACAAAATGCTTGAAAAAGCAAAATGAATAAATGAAGTGATGGCTCCACAGCTAAAACAGTCATGCTGGAGAAAAGATTTCTGGTGTCTTTTAGCTCCTCCTCCAGTTGGCAGACTGGAAACAGCCAAGTGGAGGCTGCAAGGGGGTTGTTTGAGATTTTCCTGGGAGGGAGAAGGGCCAAACTGGAATGCTTTACAGGAAGAATGAAATCGAGGACCTGGATGTGCCAGGCAAGAGTGCCCTGGTCTCATCATTTCTGAGCAAAACAGAACTTACGATCATACAATCATTGTTTTCTCGTTGTCTCCCCTTGAGCTGCTGGCTGCAGTCATTGGTGATCAAGGTGAATTCACCTCTGGATTCAGAGATCTGGAATGAATGTGGGTGCTAGCAGGAATATAAGCCATTAAATTTGGGTTTAAAAACCGGTCACCTGGGAGTTACTGATGTTTTGGGGAAAGATGGCTTGACAGCTTTTTTGGTACTGAATTAACCAGGCTGGTTCTCTGCTCCAAGCCCCAGATGTGAGCTCCTGTTCCCTGCAGAAATTCTCTTGCAGCACCTCCTGCCTGAATTCCCAGGACAAGAGTTGTAGAAATGGGAGGAAAACGAGGAAAAGAAGCGATTGCTAATTGGATTTATTTCTGTGCTAAGTGCTCTGGGTTTCCAGGGCTGGTGAGGTCAGCTCAGCTGTTGCTGGAGCTGTTTCAGTCTGGGTTCTGACACTGCAGAGTGCCCAAGCTGCTTTAGGAGAGTTCTTTCCATTCTTTCCCCTGTCCCTTACTGGGTGAATAATCTTTCATTGTGCAGAGCAGCAGAGCTCTGCTCTCACATTTTACTTCTCTGACTGTTGCTCAATGTGTGTCTGCAAGTGATTTCCTTTTATTTTTCATCCCTAAAAAGAAGCAATCTGCATTAACTGCTTGTATTTCATGTATTGTTACTTTTTATGATCCGTATCAAACTTCTGTGTTCATAAATATTAGTGTTTCTAACATAACCACTTATTCTTCTGAGTTCAGACAATAAGAAACATAAGTTGCAGCTCTTTAAAAAAGAGCTCAATAATTATGGACAGCCTGTGATGCAAGCAGCTCAGGTATAAATTGAAGAACAGATGAATCTTCCTTAAATACACTAATTAAAGTGGCTTTAAAAATCTGGGCTGAGGATGGAGCAGATGATGCTTTACACAAGTACAGCAAAGACTGTCTGACAAGGCTTGTCTGGCACACAGAGCAGGGGGAACAGTTCTGAGTAATTGAGCGTTGAAATCTTCCTTCTTTATAGTTTTCAGATAAAATCAGAAGCAGAACTGCTGACTAGCAGTTGGCAAAAAACAATATTCAAACCCTGCCTTTAAAGCGGCCCTAATTACTCTGTTTCACTTGCATATTTTAATTTAAACACCTTTTAAACACCTTCTGAGCCCTCTAATACTTGGACTATGCCTCCCCTGGGAATTTTAAAGGACTGGCTGAATACAGGACGTGGCTCCTGGCAGTTATTGACTCGTGCCCTTTACTGAGATATTACACTTCATTATGCTAACGTCAGAATCTGTCACTGTCCACGCTGAACACTCAAAGAGGAGCAACTCTTGTTATTAAGAGATAATTGATGAGGTGACACTGCTGAGGAGTCTCTCTTGGACAAGATGCAGCTCGGGATAATCAGGGCTCCAATAACTGATCACCAGCTGAGCACTGGAGCAGTCACTAGAGCATTATTCTGGAGATAAATGCACATCCCATTGTCCCACTGTAAAAAGTCCCTGTACTGACAGTCCTTCCTCCATCCTGAAGACAATTTAGGGGCCTGGAAATTCTCCTGCTGTGGAAACAAGAAGTGCAATAGAATTTATCTGCTGCCTGATGCCTCTCTTAACTAAGAGTGGAACTAAGATGTTCTCTGGTAAAAACCACCTGTATTTCCTCCAATAAGGTATTTCATAGGTGATTAGATCCCATCTAATCCTCCACGACTTTGAAAACTCCATTTTCCCTTTTAATCTGGGTTTTTTTTTGCACTGCATAGATGGCAAGATAAGATTTGTAATGCAAATTCCCGTTTGTGTTTTTGAAGCCGAGCTTGTAACAATCATTTATTCCTTGGAGTGAAAGTCATTTTCCAGCCTTTATTTCCTCACCCTTGTGCTCCCCAGTCACTCTGTGAGTGTGACAGTTCTGGATTTACCTCTCCTGGTGCTGTACTTGGTCCTGGTTTATGGAACATCTGCAGCACTGCTGGGAGAGCTCCTGCTGAGCTCCTTGCAGGATCTCAGCCTCAGGCTCCTGGGTCACAGCCCTGCTCAATGTTCTTGTGCAGAACTGGACTTCCACTAAAAACAGCACTTGGTGCTCATAAAAGCAATTGCTCAGGACATAAGCAGGCAGAAAAGAAAAAAAATATAAAATAAAGCAGTATAAAAAGTACTTGAGGCTTTTGATTTTAAAAAAAAGGGCAAAAGTGGTTTATGGTATCAGCTTTTCATCCTGTGTTCATCCTATGGTGCGTCATGACCAAAAATCAGCCATCTATTATTTTAGGAAGAGAAAACAGAGGGAAAAAATGAAGCTTGAAGTTGAAGACTGTACTTTAAAAATATAATTTATGATCCTTGAATGAGGCTTGAGAGCATTTTTATTTTTCAGATGCTATTCTCTCTCTTTTACCTACCTTAGATGAGCAGGCCACTATTCTGTGAATTGTAAAAGCTTCCTATTATGAAGCAGCGATGGAATATAATGAGAAAAACACAGCTCTGGTCTTCCCTTCAATGGAAAACTTTCCCACCTTGGCCAGCTGAGAGCAGAGGAGCAATCTATGCTGGAAAGATGGAAAACAGGGACAGCCTGGGGATAGTGCAGGCTGAGGTGACACCTGCACATGGGGGTGACAACAACGCCTACAATAACTGGGGTAGGGAGGGAGGGATCCTCATCCAGGTGAGCCTCAGGTGGGATGGGTGACCAGGATGGGAGGGAGGGATGAGTGGCCATCCCCACGCAGGTGACACTCAGGTGGGATGGGTGTCCATCCCCATCCAAGTGACATTCAGGTGGGATGGATGTCCAGGATGGGTGTCCATCCCTATGCAGGTGTCACTCAGGTGGGATGGGTGTCCAGGATGGGTGTCCATCCCCAACAGGTGACACTCAGATGGGATGGGTGTCCATCCCCAACAGGTGACACTCAGGTGGGATGGGTGTCCCTGCAGCAGCCCGGGCTGGGTAAAGGAGCTGTCCCGGGGCACAGGGAGTTCTGTGGGACACAGCAATGGCACACCCAGCAGATCCATCCCAAACAGGGCTTTGGGGCTGGCTGTGCCTCAGTGTCCCCCATGAAATGCTGCTGGGAAATGATGGGTGTAACCCCTGTGCTCCCCAAGAGTGCAGTGGGCAAATCTTCTGTCCTGGGAGCTGCACAGAGCTCCAGATCAGAGCCGGAGCACTGACATGACTGGGACATGTGTTACGTTCACACATCCAACAGCAAATGCTCTCCATAAGTTACTTATTCTGATAATGACCTTTGCAAAGATAGCAGGAAAAGGGTCTGAGAGTGCTCAGCTCTGTCGTGTGAGCAAAGCAAGGCCAGCACTGAGGTGTGATGGGGAATCTCCCTGCTGGGGAGATCACAAAAACATCTGTGCTCCTCCCCAAGGCTGCACTTTGGGAAGGTTTAGCATTGCAGGACAAAGGGATTTTTTCCTGGAAGTTTGTCTTTTCAACTCCTGCCAGTACAAACATCCACCTTTTCCTTAGCCTGGATAATCTTGCATTTGGAAAAAAAAAATAGAAAACGGAAGGCATGAGAGGGAAGATTTTCTTTCTAGCAAAGAAGATTTTAAGGTTTAAATAACTGCAATGTGAACTGATTGCCACATGTAATATTGCTGCTTGATTTATCACCTTGGAAACAGCCTGAAGTCTTTGTTTTGTGTAGTTGCTCTGCCGTGATTTAAAAGCAGAGGATGAGTGTGACAGATCTAATAAGATTTAACTCTTCCATGGTAAGAGCCTGTAATCAGATACTAATTATATATCAGATATAAATTCTAGATATATAATTCATTATATATATATATATTATATAATTATATATAGTAATTGTAATATATAATTATATAAATATATTATCTTATTATAAGAGCTGAGCTCTTCTGAGTGCAAGACATCTCTGGGGTTCCCCTGCTTTGCTCTGGGAGCTCAGCCCTCTCAGTGCTTTGAAAGACTGTTCTTTAATTTTGCAAAGCCCCAAATTTAATATTATTTTGACCTTTTTAATATTCTGGCTTTAGAGAGTTCAGCAGGCTGCAGTACCTCACCGAGTGAATGAGTGGCTGCAGTTTAGGATTTGAACTGGGGATTTGGGTAGGAGAGAACCAAAATAAATTTCCTTAATCTTCAGATGAGATCTTTTCAATAATCATGATTTTCAGACTGTAATTTTCTGTTCTTCCTCAACAACTCTTGCTGCTACAGTTTCTTCCTGTGAATCAGAGTTTTAATTTCATTATTAGCATTGAAACTGTGCCTGAAAGTTGTGTTGAGTTGCTTTTGTACCTCTGTCTGTCCCAGCTGAGTGGTGAGAGGTGCTGACACCAACACTGGGGTAAATCCTTCACACCAGTGACACAAACATTCTTTATTCTGAGATTTTTACTCTGGGGAGAGCTTTGATTTCTCTCAGCTCACTGAGCATTATTTGATTTGGTTGTTCTCCAGATCCCTTTAAATTTGCTTGCATTTCACTTTGTATTTTCTGGGAGGCTGTGTGGCAGGGTAAAGTGAATTCTGGATTAACACCCAAGTGGAGAGTGCAAAATAACTGGAGTACACACAATATATGGAGAATTTAAACCAGCTCTTGGTGGTTGGAGGGGTCAGGAAAATCTATACCTCAGAATTCAGTACCTATCACTAAATATGCACAATTTTCAATTGGTGCTGATTTTCCCTCTCCCCTGTGGCAGCCATGAGGGGATTCTGGGGTCAGCAGCTCTTGGGGAGTCCCTGGGAAGTGTTTGCTGCCTGATCTGAGTGTAATTAGGGAACAAATTGGAGGAGGTCACAAAAAAGGGCAATTCTCATATCAGAGGCTGAAGGGGATTATCTCATCTGTCTCATTGCTGAATCAATCTTAGCCCCTTTCCAACCAACAAAATTCAATTAACTTTTATGAATTATTTAGCCACGCTGAAGCCTTAGATAGTATTAATATTTGTGTTTCAGCCTGTTTTGTGCAAGGAATATAAAATATTGCTTCTTTATCATCAATCAAGCCCCACTGTAAAATGTAATTTTCTATTTCACTGTTTTAAGAAATATCTTCTTAATCACGCCTGATGCTGACTGAAAAATGCTACAAGGTAGCTGTTGCTTATGTTTAGATTATGAATTGCCTCAGGAGAATATCAGGAATTCTATGTAACTTAAATTACAGATTTTTAATTCCTTTTTTTTTTTTTTTTCTCAATGGCAACTTCTTAAAGAGAAACTTTTAATGCTACCAGACAAATTGCAATCTGCTACCACAGCCCGAGAGGGAAGGGTTTGAACAATGTTGCTGGAGTTTTTCTGTCTTTGACAAAAGAGTTTAGCTCTCATCTGAGGAATTGAGCTCCAGAGGAGCTAAGAATAAAACAGGATTGACTCGTAGACAGGAAAGACTTAGTTTGTGTCTCAAAAAATGAAAGATTGTCAGTCCTTCACTCAGTTCCTGCACTGCTTTCAGTATTACAGGGAAGATCTAGTCACCAAGAGGGAGAAATTAGGAATGTGAAGGCTTGACAAGGCAATCACAACAATGAGAAATTCTCCTGCGAGGGCTCAGTGCAGCAACAGCCAGGCTTGGGGGGGAGCTCGAGGGGTTGTGGAGCCTCTCGTGTCCAAATCATGGTGAAGGGACAAAAAATCCTGTGCAATTCCTTCCCCCAGCTGCTTTTTCCAGCTCCTGGGGAGAGCTGGAACGTGCGGGAATTCCCCAGCACTGGCATCCCTTCCTGAGCTTCTGGGAGCTGTGGGAGGATGGATGGGTGCAAAAAGAACAATTGCAGCAAGGAAAGCCCTTTAAATCCTTTTTCTCAGGGTTTTTCTGCTCCAGGATTGTGGCCATTGCAGCAGCTGTGCATGGGAATGAGTTGTGAGCAGCTGAGTGCTCTGCCTTCTTTGGGCTGGGACAAAATTGCACAGCATCCTTCCCCATCCATCAGGTGTTCCATCAGTCCCCTCTGTTCTCTCCTGAATTTCCGTAGTCTGATCTGATATTAAATTTCACTCTGATATTTTTTTTACTGCCTCTTCTCCATTTACTTTAATTAAATGTCTGAGCCTTGTGGATCAAGATAACTTTTATTAAAGTTAATAAATGGACGGTCCTTACAGACCTGCTTGTAGCTCCTTGTGGCTTCTCCTGGCTTCATCAAAGCCAGAGATTCTGAAGCTGGAATGAGGCTGTAAGAGGTAAATCTGAAGAGTGAGGAATTTATGACAGGAATTTCAAATGCAAGCAGCTAATTTTTCCTCGAGGAAGCCCAAGTGCAGTGCTCCCAATCAAGCTGGAGAGAAACCTTGGTGAAACCTCAGTCAATCACACACCAAACAGGATTGGTGAAGGTAAAAATTCACTTACAAAGGCACCGAGGTTTCCACTGGAATCTGATGTGTTGATTGTAGACGTTGAATAATTTACAAGTCTCAGCAGTGCTGCCAATGGCAGGAGGAAATGTTAATTCTTGAGCAGGGCTGTGCTGCTCGGTAACTTTGATTTCACTCTGCTCTCACAACAATCTCACCTTTGCAGTGAGTGAGGCTCAGAACTGATTTTTCCGTGTGTCAAAGCTTTGTGTGATGGAATGGCAGCGTTTATCACTTTGATGGAGAGCTGCTGGAAGTTCTGGTGCTGTGCAATGCTCTGAAATGTGGTGTACAAAGACATACCTGCTTTATCTTCTTCCCTCTCGCCTGTTTCTCTTGCATGATAACAAAAATTGGGGAGGAGAAATTGTTTGAAAAACATTTTTGTTTTTCATTTGTGTGGGGATTTCTCACTGTTTGTGTCAAAGAAATAATAGCATTGATATTAACTATTAAAAATAGAGCTGTACAGGAATTTTTTTATTAATTGTTATACACTTTGCTCCTGCAGCTAAAGCAGACTAAAATCAGTTGCTCCCCTTTTTTCAGCATCCTCCAACAGTTTGCAACTCCTGTTCAACAACATCAATGTTGCACAGGTATAATTTGCACAGCGCTGGTAATTCTTTGATTAATTAAGTAGCAATATTAATGCTCATTATTAGTATAGAACTCAATTAAGATTTATGCTGTTGCTTATAATAGCTCACCAGACTCTCTGGAATGTACACAAACTGATTGGTGTGTGTATATAAATACACATATATATGTTTATATGTGAAAGACTGCTGTTCCATTAACATGCTGATATTTTGGTTTTCTTTTGGTATACCTGTGGCAATTTCTTGTAAAAATAATAATAATAATAAATTCAAGGCCACTAAGAAATGTAAGACTGCACAGAAATCAGTGGCAACTGCAAGGGATAAACAAGAGAAATCAGCATTTTCTGCTGCTTATGGAACTGTCCATTCAGAAATGCAGCTCAGCAATGCTAAACCAGCCTGGCAGTAAAATCCAGGGAATTCAGCCTTCTCCTTAGCACTTAAAAATCTGTCTAGACTCCATGGCCCAGTCACATTTCCTTATGCAAATGCTCACACACACGTTAATGTTAATATTGTGCACCTGGCCTAGTTCTGGGATGTGGAATTACACTGACAAAGCTCAAGTATTTGCTTAATTTCCACAGTGCTGAAGCAGATTTGTACCTTCCTTTTCCAGTTTTAATGGAGTTTTCCACTCGAATAAAGGGAACTGGACCTCCCATGCTCCCTGCGGAAACAGTGAATAAATGTTCTTTAAGTGAATAGAAGGGTTCTGTGAGAAATATGAACATTTCTAAACTTCAGTTTGCATCCAAATCAAAGTTTTACCCTTTGAATGTTGGCACTGAGTGTTTGTCAAGCCTTTATTGTGTGTGCAGTGCAGGGCTCAGGACTGAGCAGGCTGCAGAGCCCTCTGCCATCGTCTCAAATCAACAAAAGTCATATTTATTAGGTTATTTAGCTGTTCTTGAGCCTAATGCCAGCCTTATTCAAGTTTTTAAATCCAGAGAGTGTGAAAAGATTTTGAAATTAATTTCCAGCTCTTTCAGGCAGAACCCAATATCACAGAGCAGGTCTCCACAATAGAAAACTGTTTAAGTCCAGTTTAGGATCTTACACATGATTTGTTTGTGGATTAAATATTTTTCTGGTAATGGTGTCTGGGCAGTCCAGCTTCCCAAATGAATAAGTGGTACTGACCCTAAGCACTTTAAAAATTGAAAAAAATTAATGAAAAATAAGATTAAAAAACCTGATTGAGAAAGTTTAAAGCCTAAAAGTTTAAAATAGAGCTGTTTGAATAAAAAGTTTCCAAATGCTGTCCAAACAGCAGAAGAAATGGCAAATTTTCACAGGAAACAGCTGCTCACCCGAGGAGATCTCCTGCAATGCTTAAACCTCAGGCTTTATAAATGAAATTCAGGGCTTCCAAACCATCTCAGGGTCTGCTCTGAAACCTAAACCCAGCTTTATCCGCAGCCACAGCTCAGAGCAGGACTTCTGTGAGTTCCAGATGGTCACCAAACCAACAAAGCCTTTGCTGGAGCGTGAATTTCCAGCCCGATGGAGCTGTGCCCCCCTGGGACAGCACAGAGACAAGAGCACGGCTGGGCAGCCTGCACAGGATGCTCACAGCATATGCTGGCTCTGGTTTCACATGGAGCTGAGGGGATTGACAGGGAAAACATCCTGATCTTGGCAAAAAAATCTCCTTGGTGCGACCAAAGCCCAGGTCAGGGCCTGTGGGATGGACTGGAGATGCTGTTCAGGTCTCTGGTTCATGAAGAACACCAGAATTCCCCGTATAAAATCTCCTTGGTACAACCAAACCCCTTCTCAGGGCCTGTGGGATGGACTGGAGATGCTGTTCAGGTTCATGGGGAACACCAGAATTCTCCACATAAAATCTCCTTGGTGCGACCAAAGCCCTTGTTAGGGCCTGTGGGATGGACTGGATTTTTAGAGTGACAAACTAACTCAAAAATCACTTTTTTTTCCCAAAACTGAGAAGAAACATTTCACATTTTAGTCTTACCTTCCACTGCTTCTAAATTATCTGGGCAAAAATCACAGAATGATTTCTGAAATTGCTCAGAAAAGCAGCTTTCTGAAAGCTCCTTTTTGTTTTAGACACAAAATTATTAGAAAAAGATCTTTCTCTTTCCCTGGGAGAGCAGCAGAAACAACTCTCACCAAGGTGGGAGAGACCCAAGCTCAATTCTCAGGAGGACAGAGACTCATTGCCAATCAGAACCCTTGCCCAAAACCCCTCTCTGAACCAGCTGCAGAGTGGATTTTTAGCTGCATATTCCACTCCCAACTAAGGAAGCAGTGAGTAATTTCAAATGGTTTTTTTCCTGAATTTTTACAGCTGGAGCCAGCAAATATATTTGTATAAAATATTTATGTAATCTGCGAGCCAGAGAAGGAATAAGTCACTAACTTGGTAACTCACCTAGGAAAATGGGGCAGGAGCCATCAGTCTCTTCTGCAGCCCTTAAAGATTCATGCAGGATGGAATAATTTTGTATAAAATAATAAGGAATGCAGGCACCAAGAGCCCACCCAGGGCAGGCTCTCCAGAAACAGCAAATGTGAGCTCAGGGCAGTGCAGGGTCTGCTCACCCTCACTGAGGAATTCAGGGACAGAAGAGCCCTGCCATCAATTCCACTTTTATCAGTCCATTCCAGGGTTTTCTTTTCCAACAGGTCCTCAAAAGCTGTTTCTTCATTAGGCTTTGATAGAAAGTTTGAATTGACTTAATTTCTTTCCAGTTAAAATCCTCCTCTGACAGGTTTTTTTTCCCCTTATTTGACTTCACCCGAACATTTGTTACCCCTCTGGTTTATCTGTGAAAAATGAGCATAAAATCACTTTACCCTTGGGAAAGGATGGCCTCAAGCTCAACCTATTTTTAGGACAGCAAGTGAAGGCTGCAAATTTGGATGGGTATTGTCCTGGTTAACAAAGGCTCTGTGTTCTTTGTCCCTGGTGGTTTCAAAAAGAAAATTTTTAGGGAAGATGGAGGAAGGTGGAATCAGTTCCAGGTGCTCAGAAGAATTCTCATTTCTAATCACCACTTAGAACAAAGAAGAGAAAACCAAACAAAACCATGGAAATGTTCTGCCTCTTTACCTGCTTTTCAGTGTTTTCCTAATAACAAATAGCAAGTAAGTGGCAATAACAAGATGGAACAAGCACGGCCCAACTCTGACACTCCAGGGCTCCAGTCTCCCTGGAATTCCAGGCCTTTGGATCATCTGCTGGAGGAGAAGCACAGCTGGGTCTTTTTCTCTCAGGAGAATCCCATGGAATACCCTGGTGCCAGACTCAGCTGGCTGAAAAAGCTCTGTGCCCACAGTTGCCTCCCAGTTGCCTGCAAAATGCCTTTTTTTTTTACATCTGTCTTGCACTAACTGGAATTAGTGCAGCGTTTCAGGTCGATTAATAAGTGTTTTAATAATATTCAGGGCAAACATCAGTCCCAAAGAGATGTCAGGAAAATTGTGGTGAGTTTCCAGCTCCCCAGAGGAAAGGAAATCAAACTCTGGCTGGATTTTGCCCTTGCATTTTATAACAAAACTCTCTCTTTGGGGGAATTTTGACTTTTTTTTGTTGTTGTTATTTTCTCCTCAAAAAACAGTCTTTTGGCTTCATTTAGAAACTTTATTCATCATTTTTCAGCTTTGGCAAATTATTTTTGGTTTGCATCAGATAAGACACCCAATTGTTTACTGAACCATGAAATTTGCCTTTTCTTCTCCTTACCCCAGCCACGTGATGAGGCTGTGAAGGATTTTATCCTGCATTATTTGGTATTATCTGAAGTTCTAATGGACTCTCTCCTTGAAATTAGCTGGTATTTTACTTTATGGGAACATGAACACTTCGAATCAAACTCATCATGAAAACACATCAGGCATGAACTAAGCTTTCCAGGGCTTTTAAGGAAATATGTAAAATAACTTTGTCCTAAACTGAACTTACTTTAATGTGCTTATTCCTCTGAGAACTCCATTTTTATGGAACATATCTTTGTTGGGATAGAATAATACTGGGAGATACCTGGGAACACATCTCACTGCAGTCCTACCAAGTGTAATACACAGGAATATATTTGAGTATTTTCAGCATTAACAAACAGAAGGTTTTTGGTGAGAATCTGTGGTTAAACATCCTGACATTCACTCTGGAAATATTTGCCTGGTGTATTCATTCCCAGAGAATATTTTTACCACTGCGAAGCAGAGCCCTGGAGACTCAGCTGTGATTATTCTTCAGCCAGCTCCAGGATTACTGTGTCAGTGCCATTTTTCCTTGTGATGGAACTGTTTCATTCAATCTTCAGAATTCCTCTTCCTTCCCAGGTTCTTCCCTTTCAAATCCTAATTTTTCTCCTATTGCTCAGAGTAATACCAGAGATTTTTTTTGAGGGTACCTAATTTTGTACAAAATTCTCCCTGTAATGCAGGTCCCAAAGTTTCCAGAGATTTCCATTGCGGGCTCCACAATCTTTGTTCAGTTGTTTCTCTCACAAAGGAATGAAAATTTTACCAAATATTTTTGTCCTGCTCACAGTTACCAAATCTAACACATCCAAACCTTGTAAATATTTGCATATTTTAACCCAGTTATCCCAATGAAAATGATTATTTTTTTGGTTGGTTGGATGTGTTTTTGGGGGTTTTTGTGGTGTCTGTGTGTGTTTCTGCACCACCCTGATGTTTCAGTCCAGAGATTAATATTGCTGGTGTGTCTACAGCCTTAATTGTATCAGATTCCTTCAGGTTTGGTGGGCAGCAGTCGGGCAGAGAGGAGAGATCCTGTTTTTCCTGAGGGTTACAGAAATCTGTTTATTCAGAACCCATCAGAGTCCCAACAATCCCAGCAGACACGGGAGTGCAGAACAACCTGTCACTGAGCCCTGCTTGGCTTCTTTAATTTCCATTTTCAGCAAATTTCCATCCCCAGCAATCAAAGCAGGCATTATCAGTTCTGTTGCTTCCCTTGTACCTGATTTTCAAATCGTCAGAACAATGCCTTTTGTTCTATAATAAATTAATTGTCTTTGAATCTTCCATCATTGGCAGATGGATTTCTCTGTTTAAGTATAAACATGAAGATGCTGATTTATCTGGATTCCTGAACACTGATTGTATGATAATTGCATCTCCTTGTGAGTAATTGAATTATTTTCATATTATGTTAATCTCATTTCCCTTAAAGCCTGCCTGAAAAATTAGACTGACTTATTTACATGTATAGGTGAATACTAATCCAGAAGGATCTATTTTTAGACTGCAAAAACTGTTTTCAAAGTTCTCCTTTTCTGTTTGGTGGTGCTGGTGGCAGCACTGCAAATGCAGCTGCAGGAAGTGAATGTTTTCCCAAAGCAGCAGCTCCTGCTGGTTGTGCTGCTGTGATTCTACTGTGCTGAGATTTTATAAATTAATTAATTAATTAAAAACAGGAAAGGGCTAGAAACGAGGATTAGGCCCACATTATACATTTGTACATAATTGTATAAAATAAGTGCTTGAAGTTTCTGCTTATCTAAGAGGGTTTTTAATAATCAGTAGCCTTTGCTGGTGTTATTTATTTATTTATTGCATCCAAGTTCTGGATCATGCTGCAGGAATTCTCCATCAATTTCCCAGGCAGAATCCTGTTCTGGAAAAAAAAGAAAACACACTTCCTGCTTGAAGCTGAAATTTTATTATTAGTTCAATTGAAGTCTCAACACTCTAAAAATAACATTAATTGTGCCAACTGTACCCGTTAAAATAAATACAAATATTCCAGTACCTCCCACTGTACCTCTGAGTCCTGATGTCAACAGCTTCACTTGTGGCCTGAGCAGAGGCTACAGGAAATCCAAAGTGTCCTGTGGCCTTTGCGGGACAATTGGGATGGGGATACTTTCTTTGTTATGGGAAATTCTGCATTGGTTCATTTTAAATGTATTTATCAAAATGCTCTTTATCTTTAGTCTGCAATTCCATTTACATCCAGGTTTGCTGCACATGGTTTGGGTTTCGTGTATTGTACTCTTGCTGTTTTCTTCTCTCTTGTCCCTGAACTGACTCCGCTGGCAAGATTCAATCCAGAACTTAAAACCTCCACATGCTTTTTTTTATTGTTCACCTGGAAAAAAAGATCATCTGAGTACAAACTCCTTTTGTACCAGTTGTGTAATATTGATAGGCTTTGACCAGAAAAACGAGTGACCTTTCCTCAGCTGGAATATCAGTAAACATGAATTTGTTGTATTGCCTTGATCCCATTTGCTACTTCATAGCACACAAAAAAAAATTCTGTGTGAGAAGTGGAAATACATCGATGATTAATGCTTGTACTTGATCCCATTGAGTGAAATCCATGGATTTAACACAACTTTGAGGTCAGAAGAAACCTCTGAGGGTCTGACAGGTGGAAATGAGCTCGGAGCTGGGAGTGAGGGTAGCAGTAAAATCTGGGAGAGGAGAAGGACGTGAGTTGGCATGGCAACACTGCTAAACTCTGATTCATCAGGGCCACTGGAATTGCTCAGCTGAAGCCAGAGGTCACAGGAAGAATGTTATCAGAACTCAAATTGTTCCATCTTGTCCTCAACTTCCAGGCCAGAGGTTTTTAGATAAATCAAGACTGGAGGAACTCGCTCTCTCTTGCCTTGGCCTCAGCAAAATCTCATCTGAGCCCCTTTTGGTCTCGTGTGTTCTGGGTGTGAGCTGCAGATTATTTTGGTGAAAGCATCTTTCTCTAATTTACAGGATGAGGTGTCTGGATAGGAAAAGTGGATTGTTTATTTGTTTGAGTTTGAAGGAGTTTCAGAAATCACTGCTCAGTGTTTGAGCCCGACCCCATGGGCAGCGGGGATCAGAGCAGAAATCAGAAATCAAAATCCAAAGGGGTTTTAGGAGGGATTTCAGTGCAGAGCACTGGACTTCCCTGCATTTATACAGAAAGGTGGAAGGAATTCCTGTCCATTCGGGGGCTGAAATTTTTGGCATTTTAAAACTCTGAAGTTTGATATTTTAAGACTGGAAGGTGAGCAAAACCCGGATTGCAGCAAGGCTTTGTGTTCAGTCCTAGTTTAACTCCTAAAACCAGAGCTGTGGTCTCCCCTTGAATTGTTACTCCTAAAAATTGTTCTTGTCAGCACAAGGGTTTGATTTTTTTGATCAAAGTTTAAATTACCTGATAGCAATAAAGGCATTGTGGACAAAGTGAGAGGTTGCTCTCAGAGTCGTCACGTTTTTCAGTAGGAGGATTCAGGGGTTGTTACTATTTCTGCCTCTCCAAACCCATTTAACTTGCTTACAAATACAGAAGAGTAAAGCTTCATAGATTAAACAGTGATTAAAGTTCCAGTTAAAATAATTCCAATCCTAGTTGATGTTTAAATTTTAATTTTTTTCTTTCTTTTCCCATAACTGTGTACACAGTGCTGTAAAATGTAGAATCTCACATGTGGGTTATAACACCCACAGTTCCTGACAAATGCCTTGTAAAAGAAAGGCAGGATGGATTTTAATGGTATTTAAGCTTTATTTCTATTTTCTTCTTGGATTTATAATGTGCTTCTTCTATTGATCCATACCATTGATGCTGAGATATGCCACATTTATTTTCTGAGCCTGGCCATGCTGAGTGTGGCTTTAGCTGGGATGGGCAGAAGGAAAAGATCTTTTCAATGAAAAAATCACAGGGAATATTTCTCTTATATTGTAGATTTTAGATACTCCTTTGAGTTATCAATAGAGCCCAGAGGGAAAATTTTGCTTTGTTTTACATGAGTAGATTCTCAGTTGGTAGAAAGAGCCCCAACTTCCATTTCAACAGACACTTCACAGTGTCAGTGTGGGGAAAAAATATCCCTCCCATCAGCCTTCCAGGTAAATAATCCAGGAATTTATCTGAGTGGCACTCTCAAAGTAAAAATGTAGAAATGTTCTTGCTGGAGCAGGAAAACAGAATAGCAAGGTTGCCTGAGTTCACACCTTGCTGAGGCTACTAATTGAAAGTGAAAAATCAAAACAATTTACAAGAAAGCAAAAGCAATTAGCAAAAGAGTGCAACAACAGGGAAGTTTATCACTTGGAAATGATCTTATTTGTTTCTCAGAAGCCTTTATGAATGAGATTTCCTTGGAGGTGTTTGTTTTGTAATTGGCTTGTGGAGTTATCTGTCAGAGTTATGCAATAATGTTTCATTTTGCTCAATTTGCTTGGAATGAGGTCCCAGGGATTTTGGCCTTTGTGTGCTGTGGTCAGGCTGTGGATGGGGATGGGGACAGTCTGGGGGACACCTCCCTGGAGCAAGGACTTCATCCCCCTGCACCAAAATCAGACCTGGAATTGTCAATGAGACAAATGGGGGAAACACCCCCTGCAGTGTGTTTGAATAAATAAAATGTTATCTCAAACCATCAGCTCCAAAGCAGCCACGTCCCCCATCCTGTTCTGGAGATTCTCTGTCAATTCCAGGAAAAATTCTGGGCTTTTGGGCTTATTTGTTTTCTCCATTGTTCCGAAGATGTTTTGCTGTTTCAGTATTTATGGCTTGGTGTCTGTTTGGTTGTCACCATTAGCAAGACTTGTGGCTTATTGCTGCTGATATCAAAATTTTATTCTCATGCTGGGATAATTTAAACTGGGGGAGATTCTGGAGCAAGGCTGAATATTCCATTCTGAAAGACTGCAGTTATCCCATTAAAATGAGGGTGACTCTGAGCACTGAGGACAAAGCTGATCCTTGACTGGGCTGTTTTCAGTGGCAATGCTTTGCTTCCTGCTAGAAATGCCTTTTAATGACAGATCTAATCACTAATAACTCACAGGAACTCTCCTGGTTTGCTCTTCTTCTTGAGCTGCAAATCTTCTTTCTGAAGACCAGGGTGCCTGGAACTTTGATTTTACATTATATTACTAAAAATAACGAAAAAAAAAAAAAAAAAAAAGGAAGAAAAATTACTGCTACTACTGATGTTTAGCATTTAGAGTTACCTTGGCTAAAGGGAACTTCATTGACTCCAAGCACTGAAATTCCCTGAAGTTTGTTCTTAGCTGTGATGCTCTCAATTAACAGGTAAGAATTGAGTCCTCCTGACTCCACTCTTACACCCAGAGTGAAGCTGAGATTGCCAGCAGAGGAGGATGAGAATGCAGGCTTTAGGCTGCAGTTTGGGATTTCAGAGATCCAAGTCTTTGTAGCAAAGAATTAAATCTGGAGTTCATAGGGTACAGAGCCTAAATTCCCCTACTGCTGTTTTTTTGTCTAAATGTACCTTCTGTGCACTCTGTGTCAGGGAGAGGAGGAGACTGGTCCCTCCTGGGAGGTGAAAGTGAAGGTTTGGACCTTTTCCAGTGAGGCTGAGCTCAAAATCAGACCTTTGAGTCTTTAGAGCTGCCTCAAAGCCTTGTACCTGCCCTGCTCCCAGCAGCATTTCCCTGGCCTGGCTCCTGATGGCTCCTCTCTCCAAAGCCCCTCTGTGTCTCTGAAGAGGTTTCTGAGCAGAATTGTGCATTTCTAACCCATTCCAGATCTGAGAGTCCTCATCCCCAGGGCTGGCCCGGCTGTGGGTCCTGGCAGTGCCGTGGGTTTGTGCCCCGTGCACATCTCACCCCTGCTCAGGACCCCCATTTCCAGGCTTTGCACTGAAAATTGGAGTGAAAATTGCAGTGTTTGTGCCCTTTCTGTGCCTTCATTGCCACAAAAGTTGATATTTTCTGACTCGGCATTAAATACCACGATGTGTTTGGGTATTGGGATAACAGTGCCACTATAAATTTATTATTTCCATGTACATTGGGATGAACTCAGCTGAGCTTTTATTCACCATCCTGATCATGATCTTATAAAAGAAATCACTTCAATCTGGAACAGGTACAAAGAAGAGCTTCTAATAAATAACTGAGAACACAATTTTTTTCTAAGAAATTTCCTTGTTCTCGTCCCAGTTCCTTGCACACACCAGAAAAGTTTCAAGTATCTTAAACAGTGTTTTCTTTCTGACATGGAGATGAAATTACTGTAACAGATTTGCATTTTTTTTCTCTCCTACAATGCCTTTTATTCCTGTTCTTTCTCGTCTCACAGTGGCACTGGTAAACAACAGAGCAGTGTGGGATAGGTGTGATTTCTCTTACAATAATTGCACTCCCACACAAGTCACTTTAGGGTGTGCAAAACTCCTTTCTCCTCATTACTTCATCCAAATCAATGCTGTAATCTGCTTTGTGGGAGAGACGAAGGCCATAATCCTGGTTATTGTTCTGTGGGGGGGGATTTGTCCCGTTATTTAATAACCAACAAACAAAATTGAATTTAATGCAAAGGTAGAATTCCAGCTCAGCATTGTTATTGAATATAAACCTCTGTGTCAAGTGGGATGAGAAGAAAACAGGAGCCAGCTTTGTGGGCAGTGAGGATTTGGGGTTAGAATTGCAGTGAGGCACAAAAGCATCACTCAGCTCTAACCTGGCCAGCCCTTTGGGAGGATACAGAGAATTTTTGGGTATCCCTCTTTGTGGAGAAACTGGAAAAGGTTCAGTTAGTGCTTTTGGGGCAAAGCAAATGAGTTGCAATCAGGAAATCAAATTTCCCACAGTTTTACTGTGATTTATAGGGAAACTGCCAGTCCTTTCATGGCCTCTGTTCCTAAGAATGGGGGTTCAGAGTAATAATTGCATTAATTCAGATATATTATATATAATTATGGCAGACAGAGGAGGCAAGAAAAAGGTATTGTGCCTGCTTCACAACAAAGGTGAGTCATTAGAAAATGAGGATCATGAAGGCCAAATTTGTACTGAAACATTTGGGAATTGCTTATCCATGAATGTTCTATGTCTGAGGTAGGTGCTGAGCAAGGAAAGGAAAACTGTGCAGTATCCAAATATCCCAAATAGTATTTTGGCAGCCTGGTGGCTGAACTGGCATTGTAGGTAAAATCCTCTGGTTTCAGGTTTGCTGTGCCATCCCTGCAGGTATTCCCTGACCTCAGAGGAGCTCCCTGCTGGAGTCTCTATCAACACACAATTTCTGTGGGTAAAAGCTCATTGCCCTTTATCTAACCACTAGTAATGGAATTAATTACAGGTAAAATTGTTCTATTTCTTGTTTGAGATGCATGGTTTAGTAGAGAGTCGTGTGTTTTATAATTTTTTGTTTGATTTTGAAGAAACCTCTCAAAGCACATTTTAAAGAAAAATCGCATTTTTCATCCTGGTTAAACCACTGTTTTCTCCCAGCCAAAATTTGGCTCCCGTGGCTGATAGCAAGCAGAAAAGAAATGTCTACTCGGAGTCAGAATTAAGAGAAAACAATTCTGAAGAAATAAGGTTTTGGCAGCAAATCTTCAGTGCTTGTCAGACTCTCCCAGTGAAGTCTTAATAAGAAGCTTTTTTTAGAGGCAAACAAGTGGCCTGGGCTGGCACAGCTGGGTCATCCAAAACGCCCTGAGGGAAAATCTCACTTTTGGTGTCAGTTCTTACATGAAAAACAGATACATTTTCAGAATGTCTCTCTATAATAATTACACTCATTCTGCCTGCTTCGTGCTTTTGTTTTAAAATCTGTTCCTTTTGAAATAAGTCATTCCAAGGGCAATTCTTTCTAGGCTCGCTGTGTATTACATAATATATTATGGGTTTGACTTTTACAGTTCCAGTGTGAATTTGGGCAGCTCTTGAGAAAAATCAACTTTCTCCCCTTGTGTGGAAGGCTCCTGTCCCTCTTTCCTGCTCAGCTGTCCCTATTTCCTGCCCCTTCATCTGTCATTATGATATAATTTCAAATTTCCTTAATCTATCCTTGAAATAAATTTATTTTTCTTACCTTTTATTTCTACCTCAAAAGGTCTTGTAAATTTTTTTTGCATAAATTTGCAAATTAGCTCACTAACTAAAAACAACAACAACAAAAAAAACCCAAAAAAACCCTATAAAAACAATAAAAAAAACCCCACAAAAACAAACCAAAAAAAAACAAAAAAGCCCCCAAAAAGTTTTGTTTCCTTGCCCGAGCAGGATGGGCTGGGACAGGGGAAGGGAGCAGTGAGGGCTGGGCTCAGCTGAGTGACAAATGCAAATCCTTCTGTTACCTTGCACTGCAAAGGGCTCCCCTGAAGGGTGACTCGAGCAGTGGCTGCATTACAGTGTCAAGTGCAAAACCTTTAATGGAGAGAAATTGCCTCAGCCAATCTATTTGTCAGTGGGGAGGGGAAGTAGAAAACTATATATAACTTAGAAGCTGAAAGGCTTTGCCCTTCTCCAAAAGAATAAAATAATATAGCACTGAATAATGGGGTTGATTCCGGTTTTAAATTAGAAATCCAATTTGCTCTTATGAGCTCCCTACTC
Source organism: Petroica traversi (assembly GCA_025920805.1). NCBI lineage: Eukaryota > Metazoa > Chordata > Aves > Passeriformes > Petroicidae > Petroica > Petroica traversi. The sequence goes on along the minus strand of JAHLSL010000024.1, from coordinate 1,362,026 downwards.
CATTTCTTGCCACTCTCTCAGTTCTGCTGGGTGACATTGGGAGATAAAGCAGAATTTACAAGATTGAAATAGGTAAATTTTTCTTAAAGGTGGATTGAAACATGTCCAGAATTATGTCTTATAAATTGCATTGCATTTATTAACAAATGCCAGGAACCCCCAGATAAGATAATTGAGTTTTATGCTTAGAGATGTGTTAAACGCAGATGCCAAATCAATTCTTTCCATAATTAGTGTTACCTGTTGTAGGAGCTGAAAAATGGGATTTTTGAAGCTATCTGAACGCAGTGTTGTGTTATGACCACAGGAGAACAGGCAGAGGAAACAGCATTGGCAGGGGGGGGAAAGTGCTGTTAAAATAAGTGATTTATATCATTTGGAAGCACTCTCAGAAATGGCCTCCTATAGAAGTGCTATTTAATAATTTATCTCTGTTTAAATTGGGATTTGTCTGTGCTGTGTGCTCGCCATGCCCCAGGGTGGGTGGGTTGGGATGAGTCAGGGCACGGCTCAGGTTATGAAAAACTCAGCCAAATGGCACTTCCACAGCTTAACTTTAATGAAGTAAAGATCTTCTCAATAGTGAGATAAGTCAAATTTATTACCTGCTTCTGAAATTATCTTTTGAAGGAAAACAGGAGAGAAAGAGTCCAGGTTTCCCCTTTTATTTTCTGAGAGTCTCATTTGCAGCCAGAGAACTGAAAATTTGGATGGGGCTGGAAAGTCAAGTGCAAACATCAGAGTCTGGCACCCAAACATTTTTGGTACAGGAACATTTATTGCTTTTATGAAAATGGAGAATTTATAGGGAATTTTCATGGGGAATTTTAGTTTTGAAGTTCTCGTTCTCAGTTCTATCCTGCTCACAGCACTTTGGAGGCCTTCATTCCCTGCTGTCTATAAATCACATCCTTGCAGTTGGTAGCACAAATTAAATGGATTCCTTTTCCTCCTCTGCCTCCTTCAATCTTCTCATTCTTCTCATTGTCTAAAATTTCCACTTTGGAGAAACATCATTTCAAAATATGAATCCTATGGAGATACTCTTGAGTTTGAGCTGTTTTTCAAAGACTTCCCTATTGCTTATGGCTTTGGTGTTTTACATTGTTGTGAAAACTCCTGCAAGGACAGCAGGGAAAATGTGGGGACAGTGACAGGGCCACACCCTGTGAGCATTTTCCATCCAGCCATCAATTCCTGAGGCATTTCCTGAGCCAGAACTGGGCTTTTGTAAATTTCTGGGGAAAAAAACCCATATATTTAAATTTAAATATTCCCTTCCCTGCACGGGAACTCTTTTGATGTCAATGCACAGGAGCTGCCACTGAAGGATATTGCAGATGATGCAGGGTAGCCCTCAATGACAGAACACACACTTCATCTTCCAGGGGACACAGACTGCTCTGAACACGAAATTGTAGAATGTTATTGCTCAACAGGATATTAATTTAAGAACGGAGGTGAATATAGGGTGTGATGAGAAGCTCTCCATGTTTTTATTTCAAACATGTTTTGTTTAATTGCCCAGCCTGTACCCCAGATCCTGCTCCTAATGGGAAAAGGGAAGGATGTCATTCCCAGGGCAAACAGTGACAGTGCATGGAAAATAGGAGGGAATTCAGGTGATTCAGGATGTGTCTGCAGGGCCAGGGACAGACAAGTGCAGGCAAGGTGAGTCTGGGAGGAGATTATGTGGGGCCTTAACAAAGACTGTTGATTTTCTTCCTCTGGATGTAAGAACACCTCCAATGATTTTTTTTTTCCTCTCTTTAAAACTGCTAAGAAAGCAAAGCCTTACAGTACGAGCTGTGCTTCAGGGACTCTCCAGGTGGGATTATTCACCTTTCAGCCAGGGTGAGGGGCAGACCTTTCTCCAAACTGCCAGAACAGCCAGAAACTCCTGCCTTGCCCCTGAGCTGGAGTCCAGCCCCAGGCTGAGCATCCCAACCATTTCAGGGGAGCAGCAGCTCCTGCCAGCATTCCCACTGCCTTCCCAAAGGCTTTCTGTGCTCCTCTGCAGGCTGGAATCAGCCTGGAGGCTGGCACAGGGGGGCACACACAGCCACAAGGAAAATCACATCACTGATGGATTGATCCTCTTTTCAAGGGAGGATTTAATGAACTCCAACATGCCCAGTTAGAACTCTGCATCCTGGGCCGCCTTCCCCTCCAGAGCCAGGTGCCACTGGCCAGGAGGATTTGCATCCATGGAATCCCAGAATTCTAGAATCCCAAAATCCCAATATCTCCAAATCCCAATGTCCCAAAATCCCAGAATGGTTTGGGCTGGAAAGGACCTCAAACCTCTCCCAGTTCCCACCCCTTCCATGGGCATTGCATCCTGGTGTGTTTACCTGTCTGTTTGGAGAATTGCCCATTGATCCTCCTGCTCCTGACATGGATTGTCCTCCTTGCCCCACTCCCATCCCACGTGGGGAAATTCCCCTCCCAGCACCCCCAGCATGAGATCCTTGCTGATCTGCTGTGCTCAGACACATCCCTAATGGAAATTATTGCCTGTGAGTGCTGGCAACGTTAGCACATTGTTGCTGTAGGCTACGTGTAATTCTTTTAATCTTGATGGTAATTTCCTGGTTAAATATTTTAAATAAATACATTTAAATAAATAACTTTACACAGGGAATATTAATCACGTCTCTTTAGCAGGATATTTGGATATCCCGTTATTTCTGGGTTTAACTTTTATATTTGAAGACTAATTTGGCAAAGGGGCTGTGCCTTGTTGGCAGTCGTGGATTTTGATCAGCATGTTTGGTTTCTGTTGGTGTCAGTGTACAGAGTGAAAAACAGGGTAGGGTTTGGAATTCTGCCTTCTCTGTGATAATCTGTGGGCACTGAGGGATGAGAGGGAAATTGCTACTTTCAGAATATTTTAAAACACAGCACTGGGGCAGAAATCGAGATTTGATGCCAATGCCTTTCACCCGATAAAATAAAGGTGAACTTGTAAATAACTCATTATTTACATTCTTGTGACCCGCAGTTGTAGCACAAATGGTTTTATTCTATCCAGGACGTGCCTGAATCAAATGGAGATCATCTCAGCTCATGCTCAGGACACCAGCATTCACAGAAACTTGTTTTGGTGATTCCTGGCTCACTGGCATTCATTTCAGTGCAGGTCAAAGAAAACCAAACAGCTTTGCACAAAGAGCCAGCCAGAGTGGAGGATTGTTTTCCCATAGACAGTGGCATTAATCAACTTTTAAATAATCAGGAGACAACCAAGGGATGGAATCTGAGTTTAATTGTATTTGTGGCCTTGGCATAGAGGTTTTCATAAAGGGGGGGGTGAGGAGTTATGTGTAGGGGATTTTTGTTTAACCTTTTTTTTATGTCAATGTAGATTTACTGTGATTGCTTTTCCTGTTCCCTTCATGAACTCCTCACATTTTTGAGGCTGACCTGCAAAATGCAAAGTCTTCCCTGCTTGGAAAGATTTCCTATGCAAAAATGGGTTTTTTTTATACTCCTTTTGACTTTTAAGGAAAAAAATATTAGAAAGCCTAGAATTCCCACGGAAAATTCCTGGATATTTGTACTCCACCTCTGAGGTTGGCTCTGTTTGAGTCCTACCACAGCCCCAGGATCATGTGGAGCTCTGGAAAATCTGGGTTTGCAGAGTCATTTGTGTTGTTTTTCCTCATTTTAGTGCTCTCCTCATGGAACCTGGTGGAGCCTACAAACGAGTTAAATTGGGACACCATGGAGATAATTTCTTTTTATGGTACCATTGCCCAGATATGGAACGACCCAACAGTTTGAGGTTTATTTTTCACATAACAAAATGCTAAATTTCCCTGAATGTCACCAAAGGAAAAAAATTCTTCCTCCTACTAGGGGAACTAAACACATACATTGCATATTTTTATAGATTCCATAGCATTTTGCTATTTCCTCTAGCTTGATTTTATGTCTTTTTCATCTTTCTGTCCTGTTTTTCTGGCTTCTCTTTCTGCCTCATGTCTTTGTCATGCTGCAATTTGGATTTCCAGCACCCTTCCAATGAATGTTTCAGAAAAACCCTACACTTTGTGAGGTCGTAGCGGAAATCCTTTAAAAGTTAATTTTAGAAGAACAATTTGATCCAATCAGTTCTGTATAGTTGACAATTCCCTCGGCTTTGGATCTGTTTTGCAAATATCCATGTTCAATTACCAGCACTTGGACTTTCCAAATAATATTTGCTCTCCTCGCCCCCATTCCTGCTGCACAGAAAGCCTGAATTTTCCTACTTGGGGAAATTTTTATTCAGGCTTAATTCCACTGCTGGAAGGCACCCCCTGCTCAGGGTGCAAACCTTCTCCAGTTGTTCTTCACAGCTCCTCAAAGGTTCCTGCTCTGTTTCCTCACCCAAAGTGTGTTTTAGTCTGGCAAGGCGGGAGCTTCCAGCTGTGGAATTAAGCCTGAATAAAAATTTCCCCAAGTAGGAAAATTCAGGCTTAATTCCACAGCTGGAAGCTCCCGCCTTGCCAGACTAAAACACACTTTGGGTGAGGAAACAGAGCAGGAACCTTTGAGGAGCTGTGAAGAACAACTGGAGAAGGTTTGCACCCTGAGCAGGGGGTGCCTTCCAGCAGGAAAATGCTGGCTCCAAGCTCTGGTTGGAGTTTTCAGGGAAATCAAGGGGAGCAAGCCAATAATGCTGCTTTTTGAGAGTGTTGAGGATTGAGAAATGAATTGGAAGAAACTTCTCACTGAGGATAAAAACAGAGAGAAAGAACTTGAAAAAACAGCGGGGAACTGAAAATCTCTGTTGAGCCTGAGCCTGGGACAGCTCCAGGGGAAAGGAATAATGAGAGGCCAAGGGAATTCTGTGGGGTTTTTCATGCTGGGATTGACTCCTGACTAAACCAGGGCAAGTCCTGGGGTTCACAGAATTTGCCCAACAGATTCTGTGCAGGGCAGAGCCAACGAGGCTGCAACGACCCCAAGGGATGTGGAGAAGGGTGGGATTATTTTTACTCCCCAGCAGCAGCCTGGGTGGTGTTTGTCTCATTTTTGGGGGATTTTTTTGGCATTGCAAGGGGTCTGGGGCAGCTCTCAGCACTCCTGTCCTGCCTGGCACCTGCTCTGCCAGGATCCAACCACACCAGAGCTCAGGAGGAGCTGCTGCTGGATATGTAACAGATAATTTTCATGAAACAGATAATTGTCATGAAAGAGATAATTGTCATGAAATATAGAAAATTGTCAGGAAACAAATAATTGTCATGAAATAGAAAATTGTCACGAAATACAGAATTGTCATGAAACAGATAATTGTCATGAAATAGAAAATTTTCATGAAATACATAATTGTCATGAAATATAGATAATTGTCATGAAATAGAAAATTGTCATTAAATAGATAATTGTCATGAAATAGAAAATTGTCATGAAACAGATAATTGTCATGAAACAGATAACTGTTATGAAACAGATAATTGTCACGAAACAGGTAATTAATTGTTATGAAGTAGACAATTGCAGAAATGCAGGCTTGTGCTGTGTTCAGCAGGATTGGGGCACTCCAGCATTAATTAGCTGCTGTCATTAAGCTCCTGTCTCTTGCCACAGCCTGGCAGCAGAAATGGAGCAGTTCAGGATGTGGTGGCACCAAAAAAGCATCTGGGTAGAGCATTGTTTAGTTTTAAAAATAAGTTTTGGTGAAGCACATTGAAATCCACCCAAAGCATCTCTGCAGGGGTGATTTCAAGCCTGTATGAGTCTTTTCCCATTCATTTTTCATGAGACAAAGTAGATAAATTACCTTCAAACTGGGATTTAGTTGTTCAAGTAACTTGTTACTTACTCAAACTTTTAATTAACTAAACTGTTCTCTTTATAATTCATATTGAGCAATTTCCTGCAGCAGTATTTTACAGGTGAAAATCCATGGGCTGCTGATTTACTGAATGAGAAATCAAATATGAAGAGAATGACTCGTAAGAAGGTTTTAATTTATTGTTTTACCATTTCCCTGGAGGATGATCTTATTTTTTTGTCTGTGCAATTCCAATTTTTCTTAAAAGCATTATTTTATGAAAAAATCAGCATATATACAGTCACTGTCTGAAGCTGGGAAATTATTTTAAAGAATTTCAAGATATTCTGCATGGAACAAAAAAAATACTCAAGCACTAATTTCAAGGTTTTTATTTAGATGCCAAAAATAAATATCTTAGTAAAAATAGCCAATATTAAAAAATAATAATCCATAGGAAAGCATTGAAAGAATACAGGATTGAAGGAGTCCTGTAATGCCCCAAAAGGAAACACTGGTCCTTTGAAAGGGGGAATCAAAGGATCTCTTCTTGTGATAAACTGTATTTCCGTCTGATTTATTTTATCATAAGTGATGCATTTCTACTGCATTATATTGCATTTCAAATATAGTTTCTATTTCCAGAAGAACCTGAGCATTTTCTTTGAAGTGGCTTTTGAGATCCAACTGAATTTCTCTGGCTCTTTGTGAATCTCCAAAGAAATGAACACGAGTTCAGTTCATACCAGTGGGGGAACTTCCATCATTTTGCTGTGAATTTTATACCCATTTTGTTTCATGGAGTGATATTAAAAATGGTCAGCTTTATATCATTCCAGCAAGGGAAAATTATTCATTTTTGCCACCCAATCTGCACTGCCAATTTAACCCTTCCTCAGTTCCTCTACAAACACACGCTTAAAGTAGAGAGAGTTTGATTCTTTGGGGGCTTTTTTAAAGGTCTGACATTTCTTTCTGCAATTTAGTTTTGACTGCTGCAGTTTCCTATCACTTTGTAAATGTCAGATTTGCAAAATGTACACAGAGCTTTATAGAAATGTGAAAAATTTTAGTTCGTGTCATCTAATAATTCTGTAACTCTTCCGTACTCCAGTCTTGGGGTTTTCCTGCTGTCTGTACTTCAAACTTCTGGATTTCCCATTTGTCCTTCCCTCCTTCTCTTTGCTGAATTTGAATTTAATACAAGTGGAATTCTCCCAGACACCTCCCCTTGCCACATTTAATTCAAAGCCAGAGGAGAATTTGGGTGAGAAGGAATCTCCAGGGGTCTCCAGGCACAACCTAAACCTGCACTGAAGAGTCCATGAAGAGAAAGACAAAATCTTTATTTTGTGTGGAAATGATGATTTTTAGCAAGAGGGAAATTGAAATGATTCACCCCAGCCCCTTTCACTGGAGCTGCCATGAAAGAGCTGCTTGATTAAACCTCTTTAGGGTTCTATTCCAAGTCCACAGCTCTGAAAGTTGAGTAATAATAAAATGAGTAATTAAACATGTGAATTAGAAGGTGAGCCTCACACCGTGGGCTGGGCCTGCTCAGGTTTTGCAGATGGTGAGAGAGGGAAAGGTCATTTATTAGCAAGCTCTTTTTTTGTTCTCTGTCAGGTTTCAAAAATCAGACACCAGCCCAAGAAAGGGATAATTTTATAGCTCACTTCTAGAATGAAAACTACCATTTGCAATTGTATGTGAAATGGTTTCAATAGTGAGTGCAATCACACTCAGTCATCTCCATAGGCATTTTGTACAGGTTGGAGTGTCTAGAAAAGTGTTTATGTTGATAAGGGAAAATAAATGCCATGTCTTACAGTCGTAATATTTCATCCAGATAAAATATAATAATGGGAATAATGTGGGATGAAAAAAATGAAAAAAATCCATCTTCATTGTGACAATCTTGAGGATACAAAAAAAAAGGCATTTTGAAAACACAGATTCCTCTGGATTTGCTTTACAGTGGCACAGTTTAAGGCTTTGAAAGGGTTCCTTAAACCTTTGAAAAATGAAAGCAGTTCCTCAAAACTCCTGGGGTTTTTGGGGTTATTTTTCCCTTTTTCCTCCCCCCATTCTTGAATGGGAATTTTTTGCTGGAAGGACAAAATCGAGATGCTTTTTTGCAGGTCCTGGTTGGTTGCTTTGGCCCCTCCAGAGGTCCTGCTGCTCAGAGAGGGATTTGCCCCCAGCGTCGGGGTCTGACCCCCTGCCTGGAGCAGGATGGCCAAGCTTGTGTGCCTTGTATTTGGGAAAAGTGAATTTCACACAATCCTGGAATAATTTGGGCTGGAAGGGACCTTAAATCCATCTTGTTCCAACTTCTCTACCATGGGCAGGGACTCCTTCCACGATCCCAGGCTGCTCCAAGCCCCATCCAACCTGGCCTTGGGCTCTGCCAGAATTTCCCCACTTCCCTGGGAAAATTTCCATTTTCTGTCCTGCCCTCAGTCAGTGAGAGAGCACCAGCAAGAAAATCAGTCCCTGTAATGCCCTGGATGCCCCAAAAAATGCTTTTAACCCAGCACAGCCCTCCCAGCCCTGCTCAGCAGCGAGCAAATATTCAAATGCTGCTCAGCATTCAAATGCCAAGTTGGTTGTTTGTGTATTATTTAATTCTCACTGACTTTAAGGCAAGATCATGTTTCTGTCTCAGAAGTTTAATAGCACAAGTGGGTGTTAATTCTGACAGAGTTCAGGAGCAATAAAATGCTGCTGGATTCTCACTAAACAGCAAACTGCTGTAAATTTTAGTCATCCTGTGCTGGTATCAAGCACAATGAGCAGCCAGGCTGCAGATGAGAGACTGAAACCACCCTGAGCACATCTCAATTGGCAATCATTAAA
>JAHLSL010000024.1:1285325-1350890 GCA_025920805.1 Petroica traversi | reverse complement strand
GTTCTGCTGCTGGTGAGGCAGCACCTCCCACTCCAGGGTCTCTGCCTGGTTATCCCGTTAGGAATTATCCCCTGTTAGGAATTTTATCCCGTGTTAGGAGTTATCCCGTGTTAGGAATTATCCCCTGTTGGGAATTATCCCCTGCTAGGAATTATCCCAGGCCAATCGTTCATTCCTGCTGCTCCCTGCTCAGGGCCGGTGTCAGGAGAGAAAAAATGGGAGTGCAGAGGAGAAGTCTTTGCAGTACAAACACATTTTGGGTAATTAAGCTGGAATTGTTTACTGCTGATGTTGTCGTGAGGGAGAATGAGAATGAAACAAATGTGAGGTGATCTCAGCTGTTGAACTGTTCAAACTCCAGACAAAAAATTACTGAAGGTAATTGTGACTTTGGATTAAATATGCACAGGAAAAAGAAATAGAGGCAATACATAATTAAAGGTGACAATGGCACACATTTAAGAGTTATTACACAGCAAAATGAATATTTCCAGTACAACCTTGCTTGGACTTCCTTGTGTGAGCAAATTCTGACCCCGTGCATTACACACACACACACTGGCAATTTTTAACTCAAAGCCTGGGCTTTGGCTTGGACACCCAGATAATGTAATTCACCCAATGAGCAGAGGCTCAATATTTCATTTAATTCTTCCTGTTAATGGCTGTTTGTCTGCTGGCTCCTCCAGGGCTGCGGTGTGGGGAAGGAGCTGTTCATCACGGCTCTGTCTGTGCTGCCTCCCATCAATGCAATGCTGAGGTGCTCCTTAAACACTCCTTTGATTTACACCCCCTCAAGCTGCTCCTTGGGGCTGGAATTCAGCGATTCCCACTCCACAGATAAGGAAGCAACAGCCAAAGGAGCCCCGAGGACAAAAGCTTTGGGGAATTTCAGAAATCTTGAGTTTTTTGTGTTTAAATCAGTGCTCTGAATTTTCACAGAGACCAAGTGCAGGCTCTGGGGGACAAAACCACCACCAAAGAGCTGATTTCCTATGAAGAAGGTTGCTTTAAAAAGTCTCCAAAAGTCCAACCTTTTTTAAACTCATCAAATCACCTTTTTTTTTGATAAATTTGTCTTCAACTTTGCATCCATAAGGAACCAGGAGGAGCTTATTTGCATGATTTCAGAGTGGCTGTGTGGCAATAAACACACACACAGGTTCTTTGCCAGATGATCTCCCTGTTCCACCCAGCCAGAGCTTTATTCATCCTCAGATCACAAGCGAGATTTGCTCCTTTCTAGCCTGCACCACCCGAGTGTCACTTTGAACACCAGGCTTGGCCATCATTTCATTGATTTCTCCTGCTTTTATTCAGTCCATCCCCACCAAGAACAAACACCTTCAGAGTTTTTGTTCAGAACTGTGTGAAGGAATTCTGCTTTATTTATTCCACAAGCAAATTAGCTTGAAAACCCAGGGAACTGTTGCTGAGACTTTGCCACAATTCTTTACCAGGTCTGGTACCCAGGAGAGCTGAGAAATCACCACAATTCCAGGGTTTTGTGCTCACTGTGGATCTGCCACTCATTGTGGTTCCAAGTCCAGAATGAGAACTTTTGGAATGTTTGTTAAAGGATAAACAATCCTTTGTTCATGGCTTTTTCCCCTCTAAATACTTCCCCAGATCTCAACTTTACAAATCTTGTATGTGCTAATAATTTACACTTAGAAATGGCAAGGAAATGATCCTTTGGAAACTGATTTCTCAGGCAGGACAGTGCAGCTCTTAATTAAAGACAGAATTCAGGCAGCAAGGAGCCAGAGAGAGCCCATGGAACAATCTTCCGTTGAAGAATGGGAACAAAAACACAGCCAGGGATATAATTTGAGCTTTTCTAATTCTCGTTACCTCCGTTTGATTGTTAATTTTAGATGAATAGAGAATTAAATGCTTTTAAGGATGTACAAAGCCTTCTCCCTCTTTCTTCTTTGTCCACTTTTGCTGGAGTTATTAATTATATATTATCTCCTTTTTTCTAATGTAACATTTCCTCCTAATTAAACTCTTCCAAAGGTAAGGAGGTATTCTTGTTTTTATAGATCATAACAATTGATTCGGGGAATGGGCTAAAAGTGGTTTTGTGAAATATGAGATTGTCTTCAGGCCAGAGAGGAGTCTATGAAAACAAAAAACCCAGCTTTACAAATCAGAGTACAAAAATTCACAATTATATCAATATTCAGGGGGAATGGGACAAGCAGGCCCATTTCCCAGGCATTCTTATTAGTGTGATTTCTCTAGTTTTGTATTTTGTAATAATTCCAGCCTTTATATTAAAAATAAATAAGTAAATAAATAAAAATAAAAATAAAATAAAATAAAATAAAATAAAATAAAATAAAATAAAATAAAATAAAATAAAATAAAATAAAATAAAATAAAATAAAATAAAATAAAATAAAATAAAATAAAATAAAATAAAATAAAATACAATAAAATACAATAAAATACAATAAAATAAAATACAATAAAATAAAATAAAATAAAATAAAATAAGTAATAAAAAAAAGAAATTTAATTTTAAAATCCTCAAAGCTCCATCCCTGTGTTGCTATTCCAACAGGTTTTCATTTCTGCAAGGATGCAAAGGAAAGCCATCCCTAAGGAATGATTTTCCACAGAACTATCATAGAACACCTTGCCCACTGTTGCATAGGAAAATGTTTTGTTTAAGTCACCATGGAGATGGCTCCAATCGAAGGCTTTGGCTTTGAAATTGTTATTCAGGGTCTGTATAATTTATTAGTGCAGCTTGCTTGATGGGTTTGGTGGGTGCTGGCTCCTGGAGAGAGGATAATTCAGGCATCCCAAGGATGTGGAATTCCCATTAAACAATGAAAACTGAGCCTGAACTGGGCAAACACCACAGGAGAGAAATGATTGCCCAGCTCCTTTAGTCCTGTTTGCTCAGATCTCAGGTGATCTCCAGGCTGATTCTGCAGTCACACAACCAACAGGGAAGTCAGGCTTCCCTTAAAACACTCCCGAAATCCTTCTTTTTGTCTCACATTTAATCCATGACTTGGGAGGAAATGTCTGTCTGGTGTGTTTTGCCCAAACGTGAATTATTCTGGTTTGCAACAGCAGGATCTGCACAGCCCAAGTGAGCAGCTGAGATTCCAGTGATTATTATTTTCCACCCACTTGCCTACAGTGAATTTTAAAATCTTTATTGGTGACATATCTATCTATGGAAATGCAGAGAAATAGAGAGTAAATATCTTATTTTTCCCTTTCTCTTGCCTAATTTCTCTAGAAATGAGGGTCAGGAGTCCATTTGTGGTGGTTGTAATAGAGATTAATACATGGCTTCCCTTGATAGGAATGTGCTTACTCCCCTCGATTTTCCTCCTAAGCAGAAATGAAAAAATAAAAACTCAAACAACAGCAACAAAACTAACAAAAAAACCAAAACCAAACAAAAACAAACAAACATAAACCCTAAATATACAAAAACACCAAACAAGCAAACCCAAACAAAAAAATCCACACTTTTTTTTTCTTTTGTGCATGAAAAGGGTAAAAACTCCCCTGATCATCACAACATTACAACAGACATTTTATCTGAGTTATTCATTAGGGCTCGTGTGCATTTCTACTCGATCTTCTCTTCCTAAAACAGAATAAACAATCACAGCCTTGACAATTTGACAATTCTTCCAGGGCTGGAATTCAGGATGAAAATAAACAACTGCTTTAGGTGATTTGCTGGTGGCTTTCCCAGAAATGTGCCAGGTGTCACAGGTAAGTTATTTTGCCTCTGGGAATGAGAAATAATAAAGCTTTAGATAAGAGCTGGAGGGGAAGGTTACACTAAACCCACACATTTATATTTGTATCAGATCCATAATTGATAAAAACGCATTTCCCAAATCCCTACAGGAGCTTTCAGGGTGTTGTGCTATTGCTAAATTCAGTTATCACAGACCAGAGATGGAGCTTTGGCTCATCTTCCAACCAGAGATCTCAGGAAGGGCAGGAAGTTGGGTGGAGAGGGTACAAACAAAGCCAGAACTGCCCAGACTGGGGATTTCTGTTTGAGCTGCAGATTGTTGAGTCAAAGCTCATCACTGAGCTTCCCCTGCCCTAAATCAGCTTTGCAGTCCCCTCCTGGCTGGGTTTGAGGGCAGCACCAGGACCAGCAGGGCCAAACCTCCCAGTGCCACGAGGAATTAACGGGAGCAGTTCCATAATTACACAATTACTTAATTACAGGCAGCAATCACAGCCGCTCCATTAATAACGCCACCAGAACGCACTCCAAGGCTTCGAAAGAGACTTCAGACTGGTTTAAAATTTCCCAATCCCCCAGGAGATGAGGGAGCAGCTAAATCTGCATTTGATAAAAGCCCAAAACAATCTTGCTCCTGCACAGTCACTCTTTAAATTCATTAAGGAACCTCCTCGTTCTAATTCAAGTTGCACCACATCAAAATGAATGGAAATAACTCGTCTGGTAACAGAGATCTCTCTCTGTTTGCTCAGAAGGCACAAATTTCTATGCATGTTTTTGGCAGAATTGCAGAATCCTTCCCTCTGCAGTTTTTTACTGTTGTAGATGGCAGAGAAGCCTTTTATGCCAACAGACTGGAACAAATCTTTACACCAAAAATTGCAATATATCAATGCTTTTCTGTTTGGACCCAGACCCTTGGAGAGCTTGTGGAAAAAAAGAGACTGAATTTTACCTGATGCTTTCAGCAGCTCTGTTGGTATGTTTTCCATTGCTTCAGGCTTTGTTTTTCCTCTTTTTTTTTCTTTCCTTTTTTCCTCCTTTTTCTGCTGTTTTCAGCTTTGATCTTAATTGGGGAAAGTTTCTGGTTCAGCCAGAGCTTCTCCTTGGAACTTTGATTGCCATTGGAGGTGCACAAGAGCTCTTCACAGTGTCCCTCCCAGCAATAAATGTGGATATTTCCCTCTCTCTTGGTTTAACAAGTCAGAGCTTTGGGTTGGTAGAAAACTCCCCTTGTCAAAAGAGTTTTTATTTTACCTGGAGCTTGCAGGGCTTCTCCCTGCGGGCTCTCTAAGGGTGCAATGCCTTGGGGGGATGAAAGCAAATAAATGCCTTCATTTGCACCACTGCTGCTTTGCACTATGGAAATTTAGAAAATTTCAACCCCAGAAGGATCAAAATAAAGGCTTTTTTGCTAATATGGCTTTTCCCTTCTTTCTCTCTCCTTCCTTTCTTTCTTTGCTTTCAGTCCTTTCTCTTTTTGACAATTTCAGCAGGTCAAGCTGAGGTTTCTTGGTCTCAGACTCTGATCAATGCATTTCCCTACCAAATATAAGCCAGGTTTTCTTCTGTTTTCAAATCAATACCCTAAAGTCTGAAAAATAGTCAGACAAGATCAAAACCATGGCATTTAAACAATCCTACCATAACAGACTTGTGTTCATGTTCAGACACCAAACTTGATTCAGGGGCCTTTATTTCAAATATAATTCTTTCAATAACTTTACACAACATTTACAAAAATTAAAACGCTGCTGGTTTGTGGTTTTTTGTTTTTGGTTTGTTCTTTTTTTAATTCTATCTTTATACGAGCTACTTTCCCCCCCCCACACTTTTTACTTTTTGTTTTAAGTGTAGAAAACACTTTCAAAGTCACCCCAGGGAAAGCTGGAAGCCAGAGGACATACAGCATTTTCACTTTTCCGTGCTTCAGGCTAAGATAGTTTGACTGATCCATCATCTGAGCAGTAGGCAAAGCATGAATCATGTATGGAAAAGTCAGCTGAAATGTTGCTGCACCTTCATGACATTAATTGAGATTTTTTAATCTTCTTTCTATATCATCTACACAAATTCCCCAACACAAACTCGCTTGGAAGTGTAAATTCTGCAGAGGGTTTGTTTTGTTTGGTTGTTGCTCCTTTTGTTCTGTTGGTTTCCTCCTCTTTCTCACAGGAATGTTTGTGGGTTTTTGTTTGTTTGGGTTTCTCAGCAGTACAAAAGTTGGAGAGAGACGTACTGGGGTTTTTTTACTGCTGCATTGCAAGGTCTGGTCAAAATCTCATCCTCTAGACAAGAAAATCCTGGAGTTCAGAGCAATTCCAGTGGAATTCCAGCAGCCAGCAGAACCTGGCCACTATTTTTAATCAGGAAATATGGTATATCTTCCCAAAGAACTATTTGAATTGTAAATGGATCTCAAAAGGTACTCCAGTCCTGATTAAAAGAAATGTAGTATTTGATCTTCCTCCTATGTGTGTGAGAGGACAGGAAAAACAGGAGAGAAATTAAACTTCTGCTGTGGAATTCAGAGCTTTCTTCAGAGAATGCAGAGCTCGGTTGGGTTTGGCTGCCTGGCAGAAGTTGGAGGTTTTTGTAAACATGACATAACAGACTTTGAATATTTCACTATTGAATATTTCACTGCTGTGTGGTGGGAACGAGACATAGGAAATTATCTCTCTGCTGGCACTAATGCGGGGTTTTTGTTTAGAAAATCACCTGAATTCCCATATTTCTCTGGATTTGTTGTCACTGGATAAATTCTTCCTTTTTCTCCTTTTTCAGACCTAATATCTGCCACTTTGAACCACAGAGCTAAAATGTTCTCCATATTTTTTTTTTGTTTGTCCTCTTTCTTGCCAATTGCTTTTATTAATATTCAATGTAACATAAATTCATTGCTTCTTCAGAATGCCTGAAATTGGATTTACTGTTCCAATATTAATACAATTATGAACTTCCTTCTGGAAACTCTCCATCCAAAACCCAAGTCACTGTTGCATTTTCTTCTGGTCATAATTCCCTCCTTTTCATTCGCTATTAATACAGAAGTTTTTATGCTTTTGTCTTTACCTATGTACTTTTCAGATAAATGTAACCTTTTTTCCTAATGAAATTCTCCGAGTAAAGAATTTATTATTCTTATTTTTATTCTTCCCCCTGGCCTTGGGAAAGCAGAACAAGCTGTGTTTCATTTTTTCACTGCATGAGCACATTCACTGACCTGCACTCTGCTGAACTATGTTAATTTTCCTTATCAGTCTGCCATGGGAAGATAAACTGAGGTGTTTATCAAAATAAAATTTTGTGAAGGTTACATTTCCACATCCTCAGCTCCTTAACTTTATCCCTTCACACAAAATGAAGCAACCTCCAAGCCCAGGTTAAAGCAGAAAAGTGGCCCTTTCTCACTGCCAGAGATTTCCAGAATAACTGAGAATTATTCCTGCTCTTTGTATCCCTCTGCTTCCCTGGAATGCTGTTATTCCCACCTTACATCTTGCTATTGGTATAAATATCTCATTTTAATTGAATCCATAAACAGAGCATTAACCTTTTCTGATTTTGTGGGTGTTTCAAAAATCTTAATTTTATTGAACCTCAGGCCTTTAGTTACCTGGGTTTTCTTTTTCTTTTTTTTCCCACTTCAGTTCATTTTCTTGATAAGACTTAAAATACTTTCTGTTTCTGCAGATGATAAATTTTCTGATTAAAAAAGAGACTAAGAGGCTGAATTCCTTCTTAAAACCTTAAGTTATTCTATCCATCAAATAGATTAAAACTGATTAAAATAAGCTTGAGGGGAAAAAGAAAATAAGAATCAAACCTATCGTTTTTGAAAATTTAGCCTCCTCTTTTGAATTATATCAGGGAATAAATGCAGTGACTTTCCCCATATTTTGATAAAAAGGCAGCTCAATATATTTCAAAGATATTCCAGTCTATCCTTCAGATAAGCAAAAAGCAAAGGAGATTGGAATTACAATCCAAAGATTTTTGCACTCTGAGGAATCGAAGAGCTTATCAATTCCACTTAAACACAACTGAAATCACATTTTCCATCTGATTTTTATTTTTTACTTAAGAGCATTTGCCATCTTTGTGTTGAAAAAGCATTATTAGCAGTCCAAACGCAGAATTTTTCCAGGAAAATAATCTGCATTTTCAGTTTCATGATCATCTCTGTGGCTTGGGAGGTGCAGGAAATCTTGCCGACAAAAGTGCTGATCCTGCTGGATTGTTGATCGTTCTCTGAAGAAAACTCTTCTCCCGGCCTGACAGGGATCAGAAATCGTTGGAAGCCACAGATCCATTTTAGAGACAGCTGCAGGTTTTCTGTAGAGCATCCCACGCTCTCGGGATGCTCATCAGCCGTGTGATGGTGCTCCTAAAAAACAACCCCAAAATGCCAAAGCAGCCGTAAGGAGAGGGAATCCTGCAAAGCCACGGGAGCCGGGGGGGTTACAGGTTGTTAAAAACGAGGTCCTTTTCTGTTAAAGTTGTTATAAATGCATATTATACTGTTGGTTTTTCGCAAATAATGAATACTATGTATATAATATTGATCGTTGTAGAAGCTGTGTTTGTGTAGAAATGTAACCATTCTAGTTTTACTTCATAGTTGAGAAATAACTAACATTGCTATATTAAATATCACACACAAGCCACCCCTCAAGCAAGGCGATTTACTCCTATCAAGATATTCCTGGATAAGAGACTCCTCTGCCAATGACTATGCAAACTTCTACTTCTGTCAAGATATTCCTGGATAAGAGACTCCTCTGCCGGGAATTGATAAAGGACTAGCTAAATTCTTCAGAAGAACTTCATTTGAATTATACAACAAGTTGTAAAAGTAAAAAAGTATTTAAAGAAAGTCTCTCTCTGGGAGAGGGGTGCTCTGGCTCTGTGCCAGGTGCACCCGGCGTCCCGGGACGCTGTAATTCTTTTACCTTGTCTTTGTCTTTTCTTGTTGATTTTTTATTAAAAACCTTTTAACTTTGTTAAAAACGAGATCTTTTTCTGTTAAAGTTAAAAGGTTTTTAATAAAAAAATCAACAAGAAAAGACAAAGACAAGGTAAAAGAATTACGGCGTCCCGGGACGCCGGGTGTACTGGCACAGAGCCAGAGCACCCCTCTCCCAGAGAGAGACTTTCTTTAAATATTTTTTTACTTTTACAACTTGTTGTATAATTCAAATGAAGTTCTTCTGAAGAATTCAGTTAGTCCTTTATCAATTCCCGGCAGAGGAGTCTCTTATCCAGGAATATCTTGGTAGGAGCAGATCGCCTTGCTTGAGGGGGGGGGCTTGTGAGCAATGTTAGTTATTTCTCAACTATTAAGTAAAACTAGAATGGCTACATTTCTACACAAACACTGCTTCTACAAGGATCAATGTTATATACATAGCATTCATTATTTGCGAAAAACCAACACTATAATATGCATTTATAACACAGGTGAAGTCACACCTGAGGCTGCACAATCTGAGTTTTCTCTTGCCCGAGTCCCCTCAGCTCTCTGCCCACTCTCGGTCTTCATTTAAAGCAATTTATCCCTCTTGGCCATGAGTGAGGGATCAAGATTTCTGCACCCCCAAGGCCTACGGGATCCTCTGCAAGGGTTATCAAAGGATTCCTGTGAGCCACGAGGTAACAAAGCTTTCTGAGTATCAGTCTATGTGATATTCTCAAAAGGTGATTTCAGAACGGTTTTTTCTCTCTTTTTTCCCTTTCTTTTCAACCTATAAATGGATGTAAATAGAGTTGCAAAAGCAGAATGCAGCAGCTCGTACCCAGCAGAAGCGAGGAGTCTGTTCTGGGTAAGAATTCAAAGCTCTTAGGTCAGAATATGTAGAGCTTTATCCCATTTACTCCCAGTTGATAACTCAGCTGGATGCTGAAGTTCAACTCGATTTCCAGCAGCCAAATCAACATTTGAATACAAGTCTGACTGAAACAGACAGAAAATAATTCCGTTTAATAAGCACGTGTTAAATGAGATGTTTCTGTGCTGTGAGAACACAAACAAACCCTTGAGAGAACAATCCCAGAATTGAGCGTTAAGTGCCATGATCAGCAACCTCCCATCTGCAACTCTGCCACTCATCTCATCCAGAAGAAAGGTAAGCCCCAAGTTAAGTAGAGCTTCTTTAAAAAGCTTGTATTACTTTAATTAATCCTTGCTCTTCTCTAATTTTTCACTATGACAAGAAAATGCAGCAGCTACGCTGTCAGAAAATAATGTCAGTGATTCCAGCGTTGTTGTTCTTGTTTACCAAAGAATTCTTTCCTTTTCGCATTTTGTTTAACAACTTAAAATACTTCCCCTGTGAAGTACACACATATTAATATTTCATTACAAGAGTTTTATTACATCACGTTCTAGCTTTTAAAAAAAAATCCCAAAAAAAAAGGATGCAAATTTTCTCTCCATTTTCTCTAAAAATAGAAACGAGAAATTAGGGTTCATTAACCCAGAGTGAGCTGAGAACAAAAGTCTGTTTGGCTGCCAAGCAGTGACCAGTACCAGGAATGTGGAGAAATATATTTATTATTAATGTTGTGATACTTCACCATCTTCTGACCATTTTACCCAAAGGAAGGGCTCTCTTTCACAGTCCTGGCCGATTTTTTTTTTACTTGTTCCTCCAATCAGTGCTAAATCTGCCACTGTCTTAACATTCCCTGAGTCTGGAAGCAACAAGTTTCCTTGTTAAAGTTCGTGTTTTATTGAGAGCTGTGTGCCAAATGAAGAATTGTCTCTTTTTGCTTGTTTTGAACACCTCAGTTTTTAGTTTTGTTAGATGAATTCTGGTACCTGTATTCCAGAAATGCTGAAATAGAGCTCTCTGTCCACTGACACCGTGACTCACAGCCCTTGATAAAACCTGGTGGTTTTTGTGGACATCAGAACAAAAAAAAAAACCCTTTAATTTATTTAGAAACCTCTCCCTTCTGAGCCAAAATCTGTCAATTTGACACCATTTTTATGTCAGTAAATTTGCCCAAATATTCGAGTGGTTTTGTGCCAGATCCTCTGTGTGTAAAAACAGTGCAGGATACAACACCAAATAACACAGGAGGGTTGGGAATAGGAGCTGCCCCATGGAAAATGCAACACTGAAAAAAAATCCTAAAAAGAATAACTAAAAATCTAACCAAAGCAGCTTTGTTTACTGAGGAAAAGTGTTTTGCAAACAAGAACAGACTAAAGATAATTATAGAAAAGCAAGAATACCAATATTTAGGTTAACATTTACCATTAAAGAACAGCAGATTACTATTGAAAAGGCTCAGCAAACATCTCGTGAGAATGTGCTCTCGTGTTTTTACACAGAAAGTTCTGCAGAAAATCCTTTTTTCCTGAGCCAAGTGGAAGAATTACTGAGAAAGATTTCTCTAGGAGTTTGTTTGCCTTTCCATATGCCACAGTTTAACAGACACTAGCAGGTCTGTTTATATCATCATTTTTTTCCCCTTAAAAAAAAAAAAATTGCTCTTTGCTAGTTTTCATATGTTCCCTGAAGATTTTCATCTTGCAAATAAAAGAGCTTAATTATTTCTATAATGGAAGGATTAGTGTTCCCATGAGCAGGTTCTTTCTGTTTAAAAATCATTGTAGGTATAATAAAATGCAAGTAGTTCATGACCAATGCAGCTGCTGCACAAACTACTGGAGTTCAAAAAATAGGGAAATAACAATAAAAAAAACAAACAGCCAACCAGAACCCAACCGAACAACAAGAGAAATCTTTGGAAGAGAGGATTAAAAATAAAACTAAACAAGTTTAGTGCCATTAATGGATAGTAGCAATCAGGTCAAGACCAGGGAGGATAAATTAGCTGGGAAAAGTGTAATACAATAGCTGACACGTAAACAACCCTAAATGTCTTGTGGTTTTTCACTACACTCTTGCAGGAGAGTTTTAGGGGTATTACATAACAGGAGAATTTCCATATGGTGCAGCTCCAGCACACTGAGTGCCTTTGTGAGTCCATTGTATTTTATTATTTATTGACAAAAGGATTTGTGTTTCTGTGTTCTCACTGCTCTGGTGCAACTCCTGACTGCAGCCGTTGGTGTTTTACCCCTCTCAATGAGTGAGGGGCAGTGTTTATAAATATAAAGTCACCCAATGAAAATGGCACCAAACCAGCTCTGGCTGCCCTCAGAGGTTTGTTTGTGCTCGTTTTGAAGGAAAAGCCTGGTGGGTCCAAGTCAAGAAAGACTTGACCAGGAGCTCAGGTGAACTTTCCATCCCTGTCCATCCATCCATCATCCATCCATCCGTCCCTCCATCCATCCATCCATCCATCCCTCCATCCATCCATCCCTCCATCCATCCATCCCTCGTCCATCCCTCCATCCATCCATCCCTCATCCATCCATCCATCCCTCCATCCATCCATCCATCCATCCATCATCCATCCATCCATCCATCCCTCCATCCATCCATCCATCCATCCCCCATCCATTCCTCCAACCATCCAACCATCCATCCATCCATCCATCCATCCATCATTCATCCATCCATCCATCCATCCCTCCATCCCTCCATCCACCCATCCCTGCCTGGCTGCAGGGCCCTGCTGCCCCCAGCAGACCAACTCTGACTGTGGGCCTGCAGAGCTCCCCTCTCCTTCCCTTTCTGGATTTCCAGCTCATTCCTGCTGGTGCAGGAGGTCTCTTTGTTGCTGTGGGAATCTCCCAGCTCTGAGCTGCTCCTGTTTTCTGGGCACTTCACGAGTTCCCAGAGCAATTTTAACTCAGTGTGGTAAAGGAGAGCTGAAAAGTTCTTTTCCTTTTTTTACCTTTTAGGAATTGGCACCAAGCTGTCCTTTAGGAATGAGTCTGCATTTCTGATTCAGTGCAGTGCAGCAGCCCAAGGGCCAGCCCGGATAAGCTGCTATAAATCATTCCAAGCAGGGAGATAACACCACTCTTATTTAAGATCTGGTTTTATATTGTGTATGTTTATAAAACAGAAATAGGTGTCTCTGACTGAGGACCAGCAGCCCAGCCTATTCTGGGAACTCTTTCCTGCCACTTGAGAAGTCTTTGATCCGTTTTCATCACTGCTCAGTGAACTTTACGTTTACTTTCTCAGGTTATTAGAAGTATTTATAATTAAAGTAAGTCCAATATGCTGTAGCAGTGGACTCGTGTCTTGCCATTG
Organism: Petroica traversi; assembly: GCA_025920805.1. Lineage (NCBI taxonomy): Eukaryota > Metazoa > Chordata > Aves > Passeriformes > Petroicidae > Petroica > Petroica traversi. The sequence continues at coordinate 1,337,969 of JAHLSL010000024.1, read as the reverse complement.
TGGAAACACTACTTTAAAATACTGAATTTTGTCTTATGAAACTATAAATCTATAGGTAAAGGCGTGGTTTATGTTGTAACTCATCCAATTTAACTGAGTGATACAAAAAGATGCAGCCCTGTCAGCGGTTCCTCCTGTTCCCCTCTTCCCTCTACTACATTATATTTAGCAGACATGTAAAACAGGAAATGCAGAGACAACTGAAAACTGATTTAAAATCTCCCCCCAAACACTGGTTTTCCATCAGATGAGTGAACTGAACCGGCTTAATCTTTGACACCGAATGTGAAGCACTGCACGAGTCGGGGGGGGGAAAAAAAGAAATAAAAGCAATCGTGTCTTTCCATGGAAGTTTGCAGTTATTTGGGCCGATTTACACTGGGCAATCATGCTCTGAATGACTGCATTGCCAGCAGGCTCCTGACTCCCACTTAGCGAGTGCTTGGGACTATTCTCTTGCTGAGGCCCAATGCAATTAGAGCATCTCAGCCGAGCCTTTGCTTTGCCACGTTTAACCTTCGCAGGAACCTTGGTAGCGCGCTGCGTTTTTGTGCACTATTAGTGCTGGCATTAGGAGCAATTCCTGATTTATTATCACGTGTCACTTTAATTAACATGCTGTTTCGCTCCCTCTTGCAGATTGTTAATGAAGATGTTAAATAAACAGGACCAAACAGTGATCCCTGCAGAGCTCCGGCAGACACCTCCCACCAACTTGATGCATTGCCATTTTTCATTACCCTTTATTTGCACTCAGCCAGCCATTTTTAAATCCAAGTGACAGTGCTCCATGTCCAAGCCAATTTGAATTAATTTTGCGAGCAGAGATTTTGTAAGACACTTCATCAAGTGTTTTACTCAGACCAGATACATTACACGTGCTTTCATCCGCTAATTTTCTAAAGCTATCAGAAAAAGCAATCAAGCTTTGAAGATTGCTGCTGCACCCAGCCAGCTTTTTTTGCTGGTTTATTCACATACAAAACCAATCTTGGCATTATTAAAGATTTGCCCCTCCTTTAGCTGATGACTGATCTAAAACAATGCATCTTTCTAAGCCATTACCTTCCCAAAATAACATATAGCCCTGATTATTCCTCCTAAGTGCTATTTTAGGGCTCTGTGGCGTGTGAGTTGAGATTGTGATTGGCAGACAGATATTTTTCTTGAAAAGGACCCGTGATTTCAGTAGCTTAGCTGATGTTTATTTTACATGCTTCCAGCTGTTAGCTTGTATCAGCAGTTATTCCTTATTCCCAGTATGAAAGTGAGCAGGTCCTGTGACACCTCTTTAATTATATCAGTGAAGGAACATCAGCCTGGCAGTAAAGGCAGAAAATACTGAGCAGCAGGATTAGTGCTCACAGACCCAGATTTATTTCTTACAGCACAGGAACATGCCAGTCAAAATAAACTTTCTCCCCTTATTTAATATATTCCTTTCCACTATGTTTTATTGCCCACTCATGCTGTAAATTGTAATACTTAAGACTTCTAGTCAGAACTGGGTTTTTTTCCTATTTTGGCATGTCCATTCCTTATTATTCTGTCTCCTAAAGCTGGAACCATTTATTCAAAACCTGTTCCCTTGCAAACAACCTCTTGTGGTACTGAAGGGCTGTGTTTGTTTTCCAGGTGTGGTTTGGGGCACAGAGAAACTTGGTGCCCTAAAGTTTCCATAGACTCTTGAGTAAAATTGGGGAGGTTCCAGGTATTTTTCCCTCCTAAACCCTGGCTGATATCCCAGTTATTAAACTTTTTTTTTTTTTTACAGCTGCCCCTACTGAAACACTTTCTAATTCTTGCCAGTCATTTAAATATAACTCTTGGTTATTCCCTTACCTGGGGCACAGTTCTGCCTCTGCTTTGTTGGTGGTGTTTTTACTGAAATGAGTCCAAAAAAAGTTTACTGCTACATTTCTCTAAATTTTTCATGCTGTTAAGTCAGCTTGTTCAGGGTAGAGTTTTCAAACTGAGATGTCACACTCAGAAAAATGCTGAGTGTTCTGCTGACTTCTGTGAGTTTGGATCACTGGGATCCTACGATGGGTGTGTTGTTTATTGAATGTGGAGTTCTTTATTTCTTTACTTGGCTTTATTTATCAAAATGAACGGGCTCTTGATTCAAAACCTTTCAGCTCAGAGCGGAAAGGCTCCATCAGAATCCCCAGTGCTTGACCCCTTTGCACATAAGCCCCTGTGCATGAAGGCACAAAGCACATTGATTTTCTTCCCAGGGAAGAGAAAAACAAAGGTCAGAGCTCCTCACACTCTAATTTATGCAAGATTAATGCATAAAATACAGCAGAGTTCACCTAATGAGGAGGAAACACGGCGATGAGTGAAAAGGTGTATCGTTTTCTGTTCTGATTTCCCAGTGGAAAGAACAGAAAATAATACAATGATACAAAATATCTTTGGAAAGAATCTCTGATTAAGACATAAGCAGTAGTGTGTAATCCTGTTTCGAGCTGGAAACAACACAGGCCTCGTTTTCTTTTGCTCAGCCTTTGGGATATCCTGCATTTTCTGGGCACACATTTTGGGCTCTTGCACTTGTGGGACGATGTCTCACAGAAATAGCCCTGTGTTAATGCTTTTGTGGCTCTGGAGAAAAACCAGAGGTTTGTGTCAATCGGTGTCTGTAATCTTCAAAAACAAAGAAATTGCTGATGAGCTCAAAGTGATAAGAAATGTCAGGTGTCTACAGCAAAGTGTCTGGAGTTAAAGTCTCTCCTCTCCCCTGGATGACCTTCTGGAGCTGGAATTGGCCATTTCCACTCACACTCAGCAGTGTTTCTTCAGTTTTAGGTTATGTTGTCTGCCTTGCCTTCCAAGACCCCCTTTTAGTTTCTCTGCTGCTTTGCAGAGCTTTTCCTCTGCTCAGTGATACAGAATAGACAAAAGGACACAGAGAAAAAAAAGAACATTGATGTTACTGCAGCAGGAAAAAAAAAAAAACTGACTCACAGAATCTGTTTAGAAAATTCAGATTTGTGTAGCCTGTTGGTGAAAATGAAGTTCTACTCTTTAGAGGGGATTTATTGTCTCCAGATGGACAGGTATGGATTTACTGTGGGCTGGAGAGGCTAAAGTGAGATTAAAATTCACATTTCTGGGTTTGTGTCTTATCTTCCTTGGTGACCTTCACATCCAAGTCCCTGTTCTGTCACCTCCTTCAGAGCCACTCTAATCATTAATAGAAAACAAGTGCACAAAAGTTCAGCCATAATTTCTCTCCTTAAAACTCCAGTGGAGGCTTTGGAAACAACTTCATTTTCAATGATGGGTTGTAACTTGCCCTCCAAGCAGAAAGAAAAATGCCCTTTTCACTCCGTAATTGACTTTAATCTCCAAATTTGGCACACTAACTCCTGGGAGGTTAACTGGATTCTCAGTTCACCAAACAGGAGTCTTTAAAATGTTTCCTGGAGTTTTGCTCAGATTTTCTCATGTTTCGTGGATTTCCTGAAGTAGTTCAGCCCAATGTCAGGTTTTAAACAGCTGTCAGGCATCTGAGGGTAGAAAACTTTTGAACATTCAGAAATAACCCCATAAATGTCTTTCTCTGCGTTCATCATGATCTGTGATTTAAATGTTGCTCATAGGTGCCCATTGAATGTTGTTTTCTGAAGTTTCTAGACAATATTTTGATGCAAAAAATAATCCACAGCTCTGCCTCTCTTTTTAAATCAAAACATCAGAGTTATTTTTCTGTGCTCTGTCCTCATCTGTGATCAGTGCAATCCATAGGGTCAAGGCAAGGCTTTGTGGGATAAGTCTGAACTGAGGAAATAAAGCTCCTTTTAGCCCCAGTTGCACGTTCTCCCTTCAAAGCTCTGCACTCCCAAGTCTTTTGTCTGAAATTCTTGGAGTCTGTCAGACTGGGAAGAAGAAAAGTGATTCGCAGTTTTATTTTAAATCTGTAATGCCTATTATTTAATTAAAATCAAGCCTGATATAAGCCTAGGTTGCATCTGCCTGGTAAGGGATGGTCCATAATTCTCTTACCATAGAAAGTCTTGTGTTTGACTGAGCTTTCCCTCTGTTTTAGAAAAGAAATGCTGAATTAATGAGCTCCTTCCTCCCCTCTGATTTCCAAAAGCAAAGAACAAAACAATATTCGTGTTGGCAAGAATTTCCTACATCACTGAAATATCTTTGTGCTGTGCTGGCTTTTCTGTGTTTTTTTCATGCTTCTCTTTTGTTTCTAACACAACTGCTTGCTTACCCAAAATCTTATGATAACTTTAAGACTACAATCTATTTCCAGAGTCTTTATGAAAGCAAAGCTCTGTCATTATGATCCCAAAGGGATGTGCCTGTAAACCTGAAGTCTGGGGAATAAAATTGGAAGCTCACTGTTTCTTGTCACATATTTCTGTTTTATGGTGTCGAGTGTGCTGGAATGGCTTAGTGGGGAGAAAAACCAACAGCAGTGAAGGGAAGGAGCCATTAATGCCCTATCAGAGCTTGATGGGGCTTGATAGAATTATAAAAAAACCAACTTGTGATATCTCCAACAATTGTAATTTCAATTATTTGCTAGCTAAAGGCAACTTTCACTGCTCCAAGTTAGGAAATCATGTAAATAGACTAATTAATATCATTTGTCTTGCACTCCACTAAGAGAACAAAACCAAATATGTCATTTTTTAAGAGGGGAAAAAAAAAACCTGTGTAAACGAAATAATATAAATATCCAGTCCATTCTCAAAGCAAACATTATGTATTTTGAGCCATCTTCAGCATTTGTGAGGAATTCAGCAGGATTTAATGAAATTATGAGGGCTTGCTTGGGCTTTGCGAGTGCTCACACTGAAAGGGAAGTGCCCTTTGTGTGGATTAGAGCAGCTCTTTCCCAGAACACTGTGGGACAGCAGGGGGCCAGCAGAAAAAAAAAGGAGGTTTCATCATCTTCCATCTGCAGCCCTTTAATATCAAGAGACTTCCACAAAACTTAAAATGAGTCTTTGAAATATCCCGTGCTGCAGCGGTGGAAAGGTACAATAAATAACACTTCTCTCTTTCCTCGTGTGGAATGGAGAGATAAAGCTATTTATAAAGCTGTAAAGACATACAAATCATTCTAACAGGTTGTCATATGTTAATGTCAGCGAGAATTTAATCGCCCAAAGTAAAAAAAAAAAAAACTATATTTTTTTTCTCCAATCCTATCTTATTTTCATAACTCTCTCTATTGACAGATTCTCTTGTGATGATAAATTAACGGAATGTCCAAGACCAGAAAAATGTAAAATCAGAAAGAATCCAGGGACTGACCCAGTAGCTTGTTTTTAAATTGTGTGGCAGTTTTGTTTTGTTTTTTCGTTCTTGTAGCATTTACAGATCTAATGAGGAGTCCTTGTGCCCAGCACTGTACACCTGTTAACAAGAAATAAAGAGGCAATAAATAGATGGACTGTGAAGACCCAGATTCACAGAACAAGCAGCAAGACTTTCTGTACAAACTCCTTTGTGGAGTTGTTGATTCAGGAATGAACAATCTTGCTTAGGAGCAGAATGATTTTATTCATCAATTTATTAATAAAGATTTTTATGACAGCTGCTTACCCAAAAAGCTGTTCAGTGACGGGTTTAATTTGCCATCTGGGATTGGAGTGCCCTGAATTCTTTGGCTTTCAGCCACTTTCCGTCCTGTTAAAAGGAGCCACATCCGTGGGCTTTCCAGGTGATCCCGTGGTGAATTAAACTTTATCTTCTGAACCAAAGTTTTAGAGACAAATAAAGACAATAAATAAAGACAATAAAGATTTGTGATTTTATAATTTTGTATCTGCCTCTCAGTAAATCCAGCATGGACCAGGTTCCTGTCCAGAGGAGGTTGGACAATCCAGCAGTCCCTGGTGCCTTTGTCCCACGTTCAAACTGAAGTGAGGAAGGCTCCTGCCAAGCTTGCCTTGCTTTCTGTTATGGTAAGTATGAGAAAAATTAACCTTAAAAACCACCCTTTTCTCTGCTTCAATTCCATTTTATGCTCTTGGTTGGACTGATGGCTCCAGTTCTCCATAGCATATGGGCCGAACACAAAACTGAAATGTGAAATTTGAGTGCCTCTCCTTCCCTGGATCCTGCAAAGCCCTGGTTTGGTCAGTGAGAGGCTGGCACTGTCCTGAGTGCTGGCAAAGGGAGAGGTGCCCTCAGCTCTGGGTGTGTGAGCCAGGCAGGAGCAGAGCCCTGGGTGATGCCTCCAGCCCAGCCCTGAGGCAGCAGAAGCTGCAAAATCCCCTTTGCATGCCCAGAGCTGGCCTGCTGCAATTGCAAATGGAGGGGATAAAAACTCAAAAGTATAAACAGCACAGTGGGTCTGAGCCCTTCTGTCTGAGCTGAGGACATTCATCTCCCCCTGGGCTTTTAGGATATGATTTTCATTTCCCTCTGCCTGCATTTCCCAGTGTAGGGTTTATTTCCAAGCCCTTCTAAAGGAGCTATTTTGCCTATTAGGAATCCAGAGGCTGATTTATTTTGCTGGGCTCCCTGATGAAAGGTTGGCTGTGCAATGGCGTGGGTTTGGTGGCTGTGGCACAGTGCAGAGTGTTAAGGCTGTAATAGGAAATCAAATAGTTCATTTCACAGCCATCAAGTGCATGCTGAGCTGCCTGGCTGCTTTATGCAGCTTTATCTTTGAGGACATAAAACCTATTCTTACTTTATGAAAACATACTTTGTGTTGGATAATCATTTCATTTACATATAAAGGTTACACTTAATAAAAATATATGAACCAAAATTGCAACAAAGATACAACATCATAAACCAGCTTTTTTTAAAGCGTGCTGGTTTTTCCCCTTGAAAGGCTTCATTGCCTCTAAGACAGGAGATATTGCTTCAGAACTAAAGATTTAAAGCTTTTTTCTTCTGCCTGTAGTAAAAGTAATAAAGCTTTTTATTGTACAAAGACTGTAAATATATTTAGCAATAATTTCAACAGCTGGAAGTGTCTAGATGTCTGTAGTGGAAATACAAGGATCATATTTACCTAGACTCGGCCTTGGAATTTCTATAACCCTTTTCTTTCCACCCCGAACAGTCACTGGCTGTTATCTTGTAAACACTGCAGGACAACCTCAGGCAGGAAATTACTCCTTGCAGCCAGAAATAAGAGACTGGAGCAAGGATGGGGTGAGTATTTTCTGTTGTCACTGTTGGTGACACTGTTGGTTTCCTGCAAAGGGGAGCCACCCCTGCAGCCTCAGCCCAAAGCTCCTGCACAGCTCCTGGAGCTGAGCTGATGGTGGAGATCTTCAATCCCCCAGAAGGTTGAACAAGAAACTGATATCCCAAAGTGATGGGTGATGTTTAGGGAATCCACGGCAAAAAAAAAAACAAAATAGGGAATGTGAGGATAATGGTCTTTGTCATTGCTGCTGTTATTCTGAGTGCAGGAGGTTTTTGGGGTGGTGGAGCAGCAGATTTTGGGCACTGGTGAAGTTCTTTGCCTTTCAAATTAGAGGAAGTTGGAAGCAAACTTGTGTCAATTTTCATTCCTGCCAGCATCTCACTGCCTCTCTCAGTCAATGTTTCACCCCTAAATTAATGTATTTCCATTCTTTCTGGTTTATTTTGTGCTTCTGTTGACCCAAAAGTGCAAACATTCAGCTCCCAAAGCTTTTCATCCTCTGAGGAACGTGTCCAGAGAGACAAAGGTGCTCTGCAGGCAGTGGAGCAGTGTCTCTTCAACCCCATTTGTAAAATTATTATAATTGTTCTAACTTTGCATGATGGGAAGCATAAACAATTATTGCAGAGTTAGAGTCACAAAATAGAAACAAAATGCAGGCACAGACACTCATTCCTTGTGAGGAAAACAGAACCAGCAGTAAGTTTGATGAGCATGGTTAGAATATCTTGAAATCTCTTAGTCAGATGTATCTGAAGGATAAATACTTGCAGAGTTTCCAGGAAAAAAAAAATCCAAAATATTAGTTAGGTCTACTGAAGTTGTTCCTTTGGGGCTTTAAATATTCTCTTATTGAGGGGTTTTGATGACCTTTTGGCAGAGGTTGCTCCCCTTCTCAGCTCAACTCTGGCCAGCATTTGCACTCTGAGATTGAAGAGACCATCCTGGAACAGAGAAACTTTGATGAACAGGACAAACATTTCACTCAGGAAATTTCAAATTTTGACTTGTAATAATTCACTCTTCGAAACAGCACGGAAAAAAATGATATTTTTATGTCTCCGAAGGTTTGGAGACAATACTGAAACATCCAGCTTTTGACAGCATCTTGCCAGCTACTTGAATTTGAAACATGAGAGAAGTCTCTGGAGAGCACAGGGAGAGTGATGATAGTGAGGAGGAAATGGATTGTGTATTGCTAAAAAATCCAGACCTATCCAAACATGCAGGAGTAATGGAAGGCATCAAATCAAGACAAATGTTATTGTACTGATAATAAGTTGGGTTAAGACAGCAAAGTTTCCTAATAAGGCTGGAGGGGGAGACTTCCTTCTGATGGATGAGAAGGCCACCAAAGTGAAGAAAAAAATCTGTCAAATATTGCAGCTCTCATTTTTTAGCAACAGCAGTTTAAAAATTATTATTTAAACAGATTTGAGCAACTTTTAAGTATCATATCCTGATATCAATGCTAAATTTTTTGGCAATAGGCAGCAAACCTTGTACACCATAAATTTCTAAATTAAAATATTCAGTGGTGCACTTCAGTGGAAAGCAGAAGAGCATTTTTAAAAGGAGACATCAGTAGTGATTAGAAATGTCAATTAAATAGTGTAAACAAGCATGAGCTCGTGTATTTCTGTGAAATTCAATCAAACTCTCTCAGCATCAAATAAAGTCACTTTATTTCCCACTGAAAGGCAACTGTTCCGTGGCTACTGGACCTGCAGGTGATTTATTATACAAGCTATCAGGTATAGATAATGACATGATCAATTTTTATCTTAAATCTGAGATAGGATTTATTGGATTTGATTTTAGGAAACATCCACCTGACAGGACCATTTCTCTGGCATCTTCTGGGGATGGCAATGGAATTTTGGGTTTGTAAAACACAATCACAAGTTCAGCTGACAGGAATTGGCAGTGATATTAATACAATTCGACCTGGTTTTTCAAGGTTTTATGATTCTGAGTCTAAAATGCATCAGTAAGTCTAATGTCCACCTGGCTTGTCTTAAAATAATACAATTTATTATATGAAAGCAGATTTAGGTCTCCCTTTTGGGTAATAAGAAACATAAAGATAGTACCCCCGGCAAAAACAGGCGCCTATTGATGAAATATTGATGAAAGATGACAAAATATAAAGAGGAACTGGAAGAATCTGTAGAGGAAGATTTGTTTTATAAAACAGGGACAGCCTTGCAGGAGCTGCAGTAGAGCAGAAGTCACAAGAGCTTGGGTTCAGCTGCTGCAGGAATAAACTGCTCAAAGTGACACTGAACAACCACAGCCACCTCAGCACACAGGACCATTCTTAAATTTAAATTTTAATTTTTAAAAAAATTGCAAAAAGATCCTGCGCCCCCCTGTGAAGGATTTCAGTGTGATGGGGCTTTATAAATAAAAGTGGCTACTTTGATGCAGAGTGCTAAAAAGGCAGAATTTTGCACTTCCTTTAAGGCTTTTAATTCTTCCCTCATAAAAGCAAATTAAACAAAAGTGTAGCAGTTGCATGGAAATTAACACTGAAAAGGGGTGTTTATTGAATATGAATGGGATGCACAAAATGACCTAAAATCCCCTTTGTTTCCATGTCCAGGATAACATGGAAAGAACATTTCTGGAGGTGTTTCCTGCAGACCTTGCTCTCACCTGCAACTTCACAGCACAGACAAATCTCCCAGCTCACAGAATGGGGATAACTGGAATGGAAGGAATGTTTATGATTTGAGAGGAATTGGTTGAATCAATTTGGCCTTGGGGACTTTCATTGTGGTTTATTTGATAGTCAGGAGCATCAGCACCTCAGAAGTTAATCACCTGCCTGAAAAAATGGGGATTTTAGCAGATGGAACGTTTCTAAATTAATAAATATAATAAATATTAACTATTTCACTGCAAGTACATGTTCTTCCTGAAATTAAAGATGAGAATAATGCTGGATTTTCAGTTCAGAAGCAATGGTTTCATATATTACTATTTATTTATGGTGTTGATATTCAGAACAGAGCTGTGTACTATTCCCAATGCCCATCTGAGCTCTGCTTTCCTATTAATTTCATCTTAATGTGGAGATGCTCCCTGTCTTCAAGTTTGGGTGGATTTAGGAAGTTTGGGAAAGTCTGATAAGTGTGGAGAAAATGTTTCAATATTTGCTTCTTATGTTTCTGGTGAACCAGTGAAAGTTTCCCACCTCCCCAGGTAATTAGCTCTCAATGCAGAAAATATTTTGGGATGATACAGGATCTACTGAACAAAATGGAAAGTATGATGAGAGATGAAATGAGTTATAGACAAGTGAAGAGATGGGGAAAGTTTTAAGAGAAATTGTTTTGTATGGAATAGTTATTATAACACTTAGTCATTAAAACAGAAGTAATAAAATTATATTTATAGCTGAATAAGGAGTCTCAGTGTGATTAAGATATGGAAGTAGCTAATTGGACTGCTGAAATATTAGGATATTGAAGTGATGAAAAGTATACAAATGAAAATAAAAGTGCATAAAAATTAATGAGGAGGCTGAAATAGGAAATGGAATAAAGGAAAATAACAAACGAAGCAATGTATAATGAATAAACACGCAGCTCTAGACAAGGAGAGATTGAGGACACTGGGGAAGGGAGTGGGAGCTGGAGGAATGAGGAGAAGGAGAAGGAGAAGGAGAAGGAGAAGGAGAAGGAGAAGGAGAAGGAGAAGGAGAAGGAGAAGGAGAAGGAGAAGGAGAAGGAGAAGGAGAAGGAGAAGGAGAAGGAGAAGGAGAAGGAGAAGAATATCCCATGAATTCTTGTGTGGCAGTGCCAGGGCTGGAACAGGCTGGGGGAGGGTGGGATTGCTTCTGGCATGGGCAGCATGAAGCAGTTTTAGGACCTGGCCCCAAGTCCTTTTCAAGGTCCATTTTCTCTCTTCTGGCTGATCAGGTCCCCCAGTGCTCCCCACCCAACCTGGAGCTTCTCTGGGCAACCTGTGCCTGTCACAACCTCCACATTTTCTCCTACATCTTGTCTAACCCTGTTGCTTTTCAGTCTGAAGCCATTACCTGGGTCCTGCCTTGTCCCCAGTCCCTCCCCAGCTCTCCTGGAGATCCTTCAGCTCTGAAGGGGCTCGAGGTCACCTTGGGATTTCTCTTTCCCAGGATGAACAAGCTCCCCTCTCAGCCTGTGCTCACAGGAGAGCTGCTCCAGCCCTCTGAGCATCTCTTTCCTCTTCTTGCCAAAACCTATTCTCACAATATACCCTATTTAAAAGTTTATGAATAAGATTATTCCAAGTTCTTTGACTTTTATTTCAATCTTTTCCAGATTCTTATAATAATTTTTAAAAAATGTATTTTCCAAGCCTGGGAGATCTGGAAAAGTACAAACAATTTGGAAAACATATAAAACATTCATTAGGAGAACGATGAGGTTTGCTGCATACTTCTATCTACAGCTTTGCAGTGATAAATTCAATAGAATTGTTACTGCAATTATATATCAGGACACACAAAGTTTATGCTTGCACATAAATATGAGATGAACTCTCCTGCCAAGCACTTTAAGTAGCAGCTGATGTTTCATTATATCCCTGATTTATACCAACAGGGTAAGATATTTACAGTTAACTAACTCTGTAAATAATTTTGGCCTCTGAGATACCTTGATGTGAAGTATGGTCAGGAATGAAAAGCAAACCAAGGCATTTGGATTAAACACATCCTTTTATTGCAAACAACTTTACCTATATTTATCCATTTAAAGTGAATTCTGTTTTATACAGAATTATCTAACTCTCTTCACTATAAGTGGCTAGAAAGGCTAAACCCCAAAGCTACATTCTCACTACATATTGGGTAAAACAGTATGATTTCAGCAATTTCCATTCCTTGCAGGAAAAAATTGGAATTTAGACTTAGTTGGCCACTGAGTCTTCAGTTTTAGATGCTTGGGTTTTTTTCCCCTGAGAACTGTAGTTTTTATCATGACCAGTGTGATGCTGACCAGGAGGAAAAGGTATCCTACCTGTAGAAAGCCAGATTTCTGCTCTCGGATTTGTATTTGGAATTTAGAGAGTGCAGAGATCTGGATTGCAGAGTGTGCTGCTGAAGTGTGTGGGAATTGCAGCCTGGCTGTGGTTCCATTCTCTGCAAACCCCAGGTGAGTTCTGTGCCCTTTCCTGGCTGTGGTTCCATTCTCTGCAAACCCCAGGTGAGTTCTGTGCCCCTCCCTGGCTGTGGTTCCATTCTCTGCAAACCCCAGGTGAGTTCTGTGCTCCTCCCTGGCTGTGGTTCCACATTCTGAACAGATCTGTGTCCTTTCAGAAACGTTCTCACCCCGTTTGCTACCAGAGAATCTAACAGGGCAGTCCTCTGGATTAGCTTTGCTATTAGGATGATGTTTTTTCCTCTAATATCCAGCTTTATGCCATTTAAACCTATTGCTTATTCACTGTGGCCACAAGGAACAGATAATTCCATTCCTCTTCTCAACAGCCTTTTATTTTTCTGATGACTGCTGTAACATTGCTTCATTTTTCTGTCTTTAGGCAAACCACTGCAATTCAATTATTCTTTTGGCACAGGAGGTATTGATTATTCCCGAGTATTCTTGTCCCTAGCACTTTTGCCATTTAAACTATCCTCTGTTTTAAGAACTAATCTCTACCTCAATTAATTTGTCATGTTGAAGTTTGGGAAAACACAACTATTTATTTTATACAAAGTGTAAATTAATGATTGAAGACCTTGCAATGAGCATTGCAGAAGTCAAATTGTAAACTGGTTCAAAAGGGATTGTACCCAGCCCTTATGGAAGCAGCTGAAAATAATTTCCTAAAGCAACTTCTTGCACAGGAATTCTGAAATTATGGATTGTTCTGGGAGGGACGAACAAGGAGAGGGTTGTTCTTTTCTAGCCCTGTTTCTCATATCCTTTCTCTAAGCATCTGTTCCAGGATGTTTCAGTTATGACCTTCTTTTGTGGGATTGCTTCATCCTTAATAAGCTTAGGATACCCAGGTTTGCATATGCATTTTGTAAATTTGTTGGCTTATTATTTCTGATAAAACCCATAAAAGGATTATGGGCCTCTTATCTCCTACCAGATTAATTGTGAGCTAAAACAGCAAAGGTTAAGAGGCTTGCCATTTCCTTTTTTCTCCTCTTGCAGATGGCTGCCGGAGTCTCTCTAAAACAATTTATCCTTCATCTCGTTCATTAGTTGTTGACCTATACCTTGTAATACAATCCTCACTCCTTTTTAAGATAAAGGAAAAGCATTGTGTAATTATGGAGATAGTCTCATTCTTTGAAATGTCTAATTATTTTTTTTTGAACTGTCCTTATTTCTTGGTTTAACTAAAGTTTTAAGACAGGGTATTCCAATTTGCTTGAATTTTTCAAGCAAAAAAGAAATTCATACTGTCAGTTTTTAAGGAGCATCATTTTGGTTTTATGTCCTTCTTCTTCCTTATTTTTTATTATTAAGAAATTTGGTTGAGATTGGTCTTTGGAGGAGAATAAATTGATTCATTACAACATGGATATTATTAGTGGGTGGGGAAGAGCCAATTAATTTAATGCCAGGGCTAATATTTATCCCTTTGCCAGCTTCCATTTTCTGACTCATTTTGTAATTTCTTAGTAATGCTTATCTTCACCTGGCATTGACCACAGAATAATATTTTTTCTTTTATCTGCTCTGGCAAAAGATTGTGTATTTTGATCCCCAAACTTGTCCTTGCCAGGGTGGGTTATGCTGCAGCCCCGTCCCTCGTGGGCTGCAGATGGAAACAAATGGGAAACTTCACCTGGAGCAGGTGCCAGTTGTGTGATGGGGGCACGAGGAGATTGCTTGGAAACTGTTTGGTGACTGCTGCTCCCTCTGAAATGGAGATTGGTTTGGGAAATAAAGAGTCCCTGTGAGGGTTTGAACGTCCTGGTAGGTGTTGATTTCCCTGACGTGCTCTAGTTGGGGCTTTGGCATCCCCACCCAGCCCAGCCCAGCCCAACCCAGCCCAGCCCAGCCTAACCAAACCCCACCCAACCCCGCACAACCCAACCCCACCCAACCACACCCAGCCCAGCCCAACCCAACCAACCCCACCCAAACCAGCCCAAACCAGCCCAGCCCAGCCCAGCCTTGCCATGGACACTCTGGGATCAGGGTTCAAACCCATTTCCAGATCTTGACTTGCCATATAAATATATATAGATATGTATGTATGTATGTGTATATATATATATATACATATATATATATACATATATATATATATAATAGTTTCTCACTTACTGCAAAGGAATTTATCAAAGTCGCCTATTTTTGCTTTGGCAGGACCTTTATTGCCTTCTTTACAGTTTTTAATATCTTGAGCACAGCAGTTACTTCTCTCAATTGTTTGTGAGCTCATCTCATTTGCACTTGTTAACTGAACATAGCGGGGCTGGAGAAAATAAAATGGACATTTCAGAGTGGGAGTGTGTGTGAAGTTGCATCATCTGGCTTTTTGAAGATAATAAAAAGGAAAATAACTAAATGCAAAAGAACAAAATTCACGATAGCCAATCTTATGTTCCTCTCCCAAAAACCTTCAACGGAGACAAAAGTTACAAATTGTTTTGGAAAGCAAAGTCAGACTTTCAAGTGTACAAGAGGCAGCTGCACGGTCTTTATGCTCAGTGAACAAGCATGCAGGCAAACATCACATGCCTCAAAAGATGCAAGGATGCATAAGGCGCCCAGTGCTGCCAGACAAAGAGCTCTGGATGGAGACTCCAGCTGAGAGCAAATTAATGATCAGCCTGGAATGTGGCTGGTGGGGCTGGTTTGATCCAGTGCTGAGCATTTAATATCAATAGGTTTGCCTCATCAGAAACACTTCCCGTGGATTCCATCAGAGAAAAACCCTTTGGATGCTGCTGCTGAGCAGGGTTTGATGGGAGGAGATGGCTGAAAATGCAGCAAACACAAATGTGGCACTCACTGGCAAAGCCAAGAGGCTCTGGCACCAGAGAGCAGAATTCATTTTTCACGGCAAATCACAGCAATTTCATCTCTTTTTTTTTTTTTTTTTTCAATGTGTGGAGTTTTCAGAAGTCTCCAGACTCAACCAAGATTAAAATGCAAAGCAGGGCATATTTCTCCATTATATTTATCACCAGTGGACTTCACTCAGGGAGCAGTTTGTTACAAGACTTCCTGTAGATGAAGGTTCCTGTTAATAATCCCTGCATTTGAAAATGCCCAGGCTGTTAGGTCACAGCAAGAGAACACACTCACGGCTAAGTTTGGTAAATACACTTGATTTATATAATTAAGTGCATTTATAATTTATATAATTCTGAAATGCAAAAATGTCTGTAAAGCAGTGGGGCTCTTTTCTTAAAACTGAGTTCAGAAAGTCCTTATTTACAATATTTTTTTCCCTAAAGTGCTGATTTGTACCCTGGTGTGCAGCAGTTTTACATTTTGGACTGTCCACCACCCTCAGTTTGTGATATTTTGGTTTGAAAGTTGTTCCTTGGTTTGCTTTTGTGTGCAAATAAAAGGCACCAGTCCCCTGATGTTGTAGTGCACGGAGCTGTGCACTAATGAAGGGGCTGATACTGGAGATTTTTTTTAATCTCCACTGCTATTTTATCAAATAAACTCTTGTGCAAAATGTTTGAGGAACGAATAGAACATAATAAACATTGCTACACTTTCTATTTTGTTGTGAGAAGATGGGTCTCGTGGGAAAGGTTAAATCTAACAATATGATCACTTGGTGGCTGAAGCACTCCACTGAATCAAGGCCTTCTTTATTCTAATTAGAGCTTCAGAATAATCCCTGGCTAAGGATGCAGTAGGAGCTGCAAGATTTCAAATGGGCACCAGCAGGAATTTCTGACAAGTGCTCAGGAAATGTCTTATGGCTGCTTTAAAAGATGAGGGGACCTTTATGTTCAAGATCAACTATTTACCTGAAATTAAGATCATATTTTCAAAGAAATGCCCCTCAAAAAGCCCCAAATCTTCCATATCTTGTCTCTTTTTAATAACCAAAACACCGTCTTTGTAGCTTTTCTTATACTTGTCTATATAAAAATCTATTTTTTTCTACTTTTTTCTTTTGTGTTTAAATTGGCAAAATACCAAACAGAGCTGGTTATCAAAATTAATTAACTTCATATCCTTTGATCTTCAAAATGACCTCTTCAAGACTGAAAGAAAAAAATATTTGTTATTACTTTAGCCTAAAATATTTTTAAAAATACAATTGCAAATGCTGACCCGTGCAGCTTTAGTGGGTGTGTCTCACTGGAAGAGAACATTAGTTTAACTTTTATTTCAGGTGCAGTTAGTAAACAGCTCCTGAAATCAGAATTGCTTCACCACTGCTCTTAAATTCTCATCCTGTTGGGAGTGAGGATTTGCTCCAGGTTATTGTATTTCCTTTCTGCCCTGTTATTATTGAGGAGCTGCTGGGAGTGTGTGACCCACGCGGGTGATGTGACTGTCCAGCTATTTACAGGATCCTGACTCCTACCACAGTTTGGGAAATAAGGGATGAAAGACTTTTAAGGGAGATGAGAACACAGAGAGTTCTCAGTTATCACTGCACAGAGCCTTGGGGACACGCTCAGGGCAGGTGGCAATTTGCCACCAAAGCACTCCAACTTTTTCCTTTTACTTTAACAGTGTTGAGCAAGTCACAGACAAAATTCTGTTTGATTTCTGGTTATTCTTCTGACTGTTCTAGTAAATGGGCCAAGCTTAAGTGAGGTTTACCCTGGAGAACAGTAGAAATAATGATGCCTTTGCTGGAAATACTGAAATAAGGAATCCACTGCCTTTTAAAACTTTTTACTAAGAATCTCCTGGCACACCACACCAGTTTAGAGAAAAGAGCTATATCCCATTTTCTAGGTGTAACATCTGCAATCATTTTTTCCCTCTTGAGGAAAACATTCATGGAATTGTTGAGGACACTGGAACTTCCTCATGTCCATGACAGAAGAAGTCACTAGGAGTTAATTGAGGATACCTGGTGCCCACCTTGGTTCTGGGCACTCCAATTCCTGCCCCAGCCTGGGCCCTGCACAGCACACAAAGTGCCACAGCCTGGGAAATGCCCACTCTGGGCCCCAGAGCTGGTTCTTACTGTTCCATCCAAACTGAAATGCCTGCTTTGGAGAGGAGTCTGTGAAATGTAACAGCTTTGTACAGACACAGTCACTGACATCCTGCAGTTCGCAGAGGGATGTTTGGATCCCAGAACGAAGAAAATGCAAATGGAGCTAAAATAACTTGATTTATGCCTGGTTTTTGGTGGTGGGTGCTGGACAATGTCAGACAGTAGGAGATTATCCTGACTAGACCTTCTATTTCCACCAGTACCCATTCTTCCATGAGTTCTACTGAGCATATGCCTTCAGTATTTTTAAGTTTTGAGCAGTAATTTGGGAACGGAGAACCTCCAGACTTTCTCACTACCATGGAAGAGACTTTTGATCAATACCCAGCTGCTCAAACTCCTTAGTGGTTTTAGTTTTTTTCTGTTTAAAAAAAAAGAAGACCCAAAGGTGCAAAAAAGACTCCTTGGTGTCCTGTTTAATTCCATAATTCCTGGTTCAGATTCTCTAACAAGATTGTTTTCTGGCTTTAGAATTTGTTCCCCTTATAATGGACCTACTTAATGTGTCTTGAGTGTCTTTTTGCAGTGGATGAAGGACACACTCCCAACAATTCAGCCTTTTTCCCCTTCAGATGGGGGAGTTGCATTGTCCTTGTTTTTGTGCAGTGAATGACAAATCTGCCTGATCCCTCCGTGTGCCACTTTCAGTGTAAAGAATACCTAGTCTGGAATTAAGAAACTATTTCTATAAAATATCTAGTAAATGTTGAGTTCCACGTGTGTCATTTGCAAAAGCCAATAGTCTGAGTGGGACTGACCAAAATAGACAATATGAGGTGCCAAGGGGTCAGCTGGGCAAACCCTCAGCGGCTGACTGTGGGTAATTATGCAGAACAAAACAGTTTGAACAAGTCTCCTCCAGAAAAACTCAAAAATCCAGTCAGTTTATTCCTGGAGGATGACCTAAGTGTGAAAGAACTGAGTCAAAACACGTCCTTAAATGAGTCTGATAGAAGAAGTGAAAATAGATACTCAGGAAAGAGGGGATCTTCAGGGGGCTGCTGAACAGACACAGACACATGCTGACCAAACAGCTCCCAAATGTTCCCTTTCCTCTTGCCCTGATTAGCTAAATAAAGCTCCATTTGTCCAGCCAAATTTTTGTTTTCTGAGAGCATTTGACAAAATGGGCCTTGCAAGGGAGGAAGCCACGGCTGAAGAGTTTTCTTGTGCCACAGGGTGGACCAGGGCTTAGACCAGATGAGAGACTGGGAGACTTCTCAAGGGACAGAGTGTCATTTTCCCCTGGCACTGCTACTGGGAAATTCCAGTGGGAAAAGTTATTTCCAGGTTAAACTGCTGTAATTTGTGCAGGTGCTGAGCTGGGAGGGACACTGGGAATGTGGAGATCTGCAAGAGCTGTGTTGCCACTTGGGCACCTTTGTCACAAGCAGGGGGTCACTGCTGGGAGCACCAAGGGCTTGAAATGAAGGCTGCAAAGATTTTCTCCTTCATTTTTGTTGAGGATTTGCACTTGGCACTTGGTCAGGTCAGATAGAATAGATGGATCTGCTCAGCAGACCTCCTCCTTTTCCGGGGCAGGGGGACATGTGCTCTTTTCTGCTTTGGTTCATGTTTTTTGTGGCTGGCATTTGTCGTTGCCTTTGAGGCTGGATTAACTGGACATCTGGTGCTGGAGATTTTCTGCTCCTCGTTAAAGAGACATGAGTTGCTTCCATGCCAGTCTTCTGATGTCTGTCCAGAAGATTCTGCAGGCACTGAGACACGCTGAGTCGTGAGTTTAATTATCCTGGCAGGTTGCTAGAGACAAAACAAAAGATGGGAATTGCTACTCTGATAACAGAAGCCTGTACAGAAAATTCCCAAAGGAATACATAAAAATGTGAACTGCTCAGTAATATGGCACTTTTTCTGCTCAGGAGCTGCCTAAATGTGTTCTGCACGTTTCTGGAAATTCCAGAGTTGTGATTGTGTTTACTTTTAATGCTTAATAGACACCATAAAATGACTGTTTATGGGGTGAAAATCAAATAAAGCATTTGCATTTGTTGATATTTTCTCTGTCTGAAAAGCAGGGGATTGTTAACTGATGCCAACCAAATTTGGCACTGGATTCTGTTGAGTTTGATATAGTTACTGGCCATAATATATTTCAACATCTATTTTCTCTGTTAAATATTAGTGTACAGTTAAATAACCCAGTATATAAAACATAGTTCATGTTATTGCCTGTAATTAACCCTGCATAGATAACCTGCCAAGGTTAAAGCAAGCTGTGAACTGCAAACTGTCGAATTCAGAAGATTCAGACATGATTTTATTAATTTTTTTTCCATGATTAAGTCCCTTGCCATGCAATCAAAATGTCTCTTATGGCTTTGGGATGTCCATTAGAGGGAACTGTTTGATGCCATAAAGGAGATGCTGCAGCACAGCAGCACACTCTGATTTCAGCTTTCTTCATGTGCACTTCAGCACAGGCTGGAGAACTTTCTCCACACAGAGTTAAAGCCTCAAGTAAAGAAAAACTGCTTTTGTGAGCCCTGTGTTTCATTCAGAGCAGAATTACAGGCAGAGTGTGATGGATGCATTTACTGTGCAAGGCTGGCAAACTCACATGCAAAGCACACTTGGAGTCTGACAGATAATGATGCCCAAAGTGTGTGGCTGAGTAAAATGGCACGGCTCCCCCACACCCATGCCAGGTATCCTGGACAGCCCTGGATTTATAAATAAAATTGAAGTTTCTGAAGCAAGGTCTTGATGTTTCTCACAGCTTAGGGAAATATTGGATGGCAGTGGTTAAAGTACAGAAAGACAGAATGTTGGGAATGGATAGAGAGTAGAAAATAAAGAACATTATTGTCTCCTACACGGGCACCTCATGCTCTCTGTTGATTTGATCTTTGTCTCGGGGTGCACAAGATCTGGAGAAGAAAGCTGCATGATGAGAATCAGCAGAGTGAACTTTTGTTCTTAAGTAACTCCTGCTAGGAGTTTTTAGGCTGAGAGAAACAAAGTGGAGAGGAAATATGAATTAGCAGGAGAAAGGGAACAGGAGGGAGCTGTCTCTTCCATATGAGAATTAAGAGCTATCAAACGCAGCGAGTGGCTGGCTCAGTGTGATTAAAGGAAACAGTTCCTCACACAGCATGGAGTTAAGCTCTGCAAGTTGTTGATCCAATGCATTGTGTGTAGATAATAAAATCTGAGTGGGTTCAAAAGCAATTGGACAAGTAGATAACAGATTCAAATTATTAAGACTCATTGTATTCAGGAAAATTGCTTCACTTCGAGAAGTTCTTGACCCCTGAATCTTTGGAGTGTAGAACATTCCCACAGAACACAATGTACACTCTGTCCCTGGTACTTGTCATGTTCTCACAGGCTTCCTCAGTCATCTGCTGCTGGCAGCTGCTGGAGGATTGAACTGGAGGCATCTTTGGTTTGACCTTGTATTTCTGCTCTTACAAATTCAATTACTCATGTGTGTCTGGTTTAAAAAAAATATATAAACTTTCAAAAATGTAAAAGGCTTTCATCTTCTTCCAAGGATAAATATAAATTAGTAACTAAAATCACAATACATCTTGTGATTCCTTGTCTCTGACTTCTTGGACAAAATGATAGCTGGGGTGCCACATGAATTTTACTGGGAGCACTGGCCTCACTTCAACTGTTTTGTTTTTCTGGCAGAACCTGAGAACTCTGATAATTTCTAATCAAGACAAACCAATAAATCAGGGAATATAGAGAATGTAACACATTTAACACGTGCCTGATTTACACATATGGAATTGTGCTGTATCATGGGCAAATGGTACCGAGGTCTCTGAATGATCTGTTTCACTCAGACTCATAAATGTGGGTGTCTTACAAGTCAGTCTTTTTGATTAGCAAAGATATTGAGCTCTTGTATAAAATTAGAGTTTGCAGTTGTCAGACCTGTGAAAGAGATGATTTCCCTCTATGGAACAGTTCTGAATATAACAATCTCTGTAGCACTGTTTAGCATTTAATTGTGTATTCAGCACTTTCTTGGGGAGAGAAAGATCTCTTGCTATCTACAGAGATATTCAAAGCCTTTCTTTCCCTGTCCTTCAGAAGACCTTTTCGGACTGTTATATTTGCCTTCCCATGCAGGAGCAGCAAAACAGTCCCTGGGAGTTGGTGAAGCAAAGTTTTGCAGAGATGGGAGAAGGAATTTAGGGTGCATTTCATTCATGTCCCCCTGACAAATGGCATTTACAGATCAGGGTTTGGGACCCCAGGGAGCAGCAGCAGCTCCTGCACTGGCTCTGCCCATGGAGAGGGTCAGGACAAAAGGTGCCAGAGCCTTCCCTGTCACCTGCTTGGGTTCCTGCCACTCCCCCCAGGAATTTGGAGCTGCCCAGCCCTGCTCTGGTGTGGGGTGAGGAGTTCTGAGCTCCCCAGCTCCAGCACCCTGACCTGGGGAGCTCAGCCCTCAGCTCTGCATGGCTTTGACTCATCTCCAGTCCCAAACTCCTGTTCAGCTTGAGATGTTCATGCAAACAATGCCCTGCAGCTTGAGGGAATTGCTGAGGCAATTTCTGGCTGGTTGGACTTTCCATTGCATTGATTTGTGGTGGCCCCTGTGGGCAGAGAGAACAGAAACCCCCAGAACTCAAACCAAACAGCCCCTCAATACTTGAGAAGGCTTCTGCAACAAAATCACATTCCTTCAGAAGCTCTTTCAATTTGTGTAATTTTCACTGGCTTTTTCCTTCCTTTTATGCCAAACCCTTACACATTAATCTTTTTTCTTAACCTATTTTTGTAATGCAGTTTCTCCCACCATTAACAGGTCACTACATAATTTATTCCTTTATACATTACAGTAAAATGTGCAGAGCCAAAAGCTGTGGGAGTTCAGTGCAACCCCTGACGGAACATACATCTAATTTGGAAATCACAGAATTTTTTAACTCAAACTCCTGGGAACTAGTTTTTTTTGCATCAGCTTCTTAACAAATTTTTAGATAATTGTTAATTCATATTTCTTGGAGTTAGAGCTGTTGATCTCATTGCTTCACTGTTCTGTACTTTAATTCACAGAAATATTTTACTTTTTTTTTTCCAGAAAATAGCAATTAGTATAACACCTAACAAATTCATTATTTCTACTCTTGAATAAAGTCAGTGATAAATGGCCTTTGTCGGAGATAACGTTTTGTGTACTTTTTGTAACCAGCTAATATTTAAAGGAGGAATTACAAAAGTCCTGGCTCCGTTGTTTTTAGTGTTGTACCTTTGAAAGGTATTAAACACATCCTTTGAATGGCACTAAATTTCTGTAATGTACCTTGATGATAAAAGAAATACACAACTTTACAGCACAGCTGTTGTTAGGGATTGGTAGCGTTTGCAAATTACCAGAACAAGTCAAGACCTCTGGAATAAAAATCCAGGAAAAAAAAGAGTTTCAGGCACATTGGGAGGATGTGAGTGGAATTCTCATGGTAGAAGAGAAGTTTTAATAAAAGGAGAACGAAGAAGTTGAAATGCCCTAAAGTTATCACAACTCTTTTCTTTTAACAAGTAGACCAAAGTTATGCAGCAACCACAAAAAATGCAGGAAAAAGGTATATAGGTCTTCTGTGTGGTGGAATAAATTTGATTAATGCATTCTGAATGAAAATTATTCCTCCCTTGATATTTTCCCCCCCAGATTGTCTTTGCTGTTTGACAGCAGCCAGGAGGGTCAGCTCTCAGGGAGTGTCCTCAGCCCTCTGAATGGACTCAACTCTATTGCTTTCCAGTTGAACTCTTAATTTCCATCTTTAGTAAATGGTTTTGTGAAGATTTATGGCTTTCAGAGTCTGGTTGCACTCCACAAGAGTGATCTCATGATTACATGGTGTGAAGCATGCTGGTTTAGGTGTATTTTTCTATCAGATATTAAATACCAAAGCAATAACCTGCTTTGCAATACTTTGTTTGATCTTTGTGACCAGATCACGCTGAATTATTGACATATTTTTGAGTGAGAAGGCTGATTTGTCCTTTTTGGTCAAAGAAGGAATATTCAAGGCTTTTATTGTACTTGGGAACTGGGGATTACTCCTTCTTTAACCAGAGTTATTTTAAAATCCTGTCTACCCCTTTCACAAGGAGAGGTGACTGCTTGTTTAAGGACTAAATATCCCCTCTGTTCTCAGTGCTATGGGGAGGTTTTGGCTGTCAGTGATGGTGGGGAGGGAGTGTTTGGTGGTGTGTGATTAAACAAATGAAGCAAGTGGATTTTTTTTTGTGGCAAGCAATCCCTACACAGAGTAAAAAATACAATAATAGCTTTTAAAGACATTTCTAGAGATGCAAACTGACAAATCTGCGTGCTCCTTACTTGGAAAATGTTATTGAACAGTTATTACTTGAACTGAATCAGTCAGAAAATTGTTATAATAGCCTTGCAGTGAAAATTGCCAGCTGAAGGCTAATTTGTAAAAAGGATTGAAGTCGATGGAATTACTTTTGGGATGTAGAAGGTGGAAACTGCTCTGGCTCTTCCCAAACTGTGAGAGCTGCAGGTGAATTGAGCAGCAGCTCTGACAGTACCAGGCTGGTGTGAAACCAGGCTGTCCCTGGAAGGGGACAGACATTCCTGGGGACAGACATTCCTGGGGACAGACATTCCTGGGGACAGACATTCCTGGGGACAGACTGACATTCCTGGGCACAGCACAGGGGGCTCAGAGGAGGAGAAACCTGAAAACCCTCAGTGCTGAGTGTTGGCCATACAAGTGTGGGGCTGTCAGAGAATTCACATTTCAGCTTTTTTTTGTGCTGTCGTAGCCAGAGCAGTAATTCAGGACTTGGAGTTTTGGAGTCTGTGGGAGCAGGAATTTGGGGAGTTGCTTTGTGCTCATTCAGGTTTTGTGCAGCCTCTGAAAATCGGGTTTTTCTGTCTCATTTCTGTCAGCACCAGCGTGTGGAGCACTCTGACACGAGGGTGAGATCCCAAGGATGAGTGCAAGGCATCAGTGAGGATCTGTGTTCAAGGTGACCCTTTGAGATTCTCATCTCCTGCTCCATCCCTTGTTTGTTTGGGAACGAGCCTGCCAAACCCGAGCCCTGAGGACCACGGATCCCACCAGCAGCTCCTGCTCGTGCTCTCTCTAATGAGCCGAGGCACTAATGAGCAATCAGCAGCAGAGGGAGGATTTACAGCAGGTCTGGCTCCATGCTCAGCCAGACTTCGCTGCTTTTGGTCCCTGCTTGACATCTCAGACACATCTCAGATGGCTGAGAGCAAGGGATGGGCAGCTGGGCTGCACTTTGCTGCTTCAGAGCCTGGTGAGAGCAACCTCAGCACCTGGAGGGGAACATTCCCATTGTCCTCAAAGCGCAACGTGAGCCCCGGTGTTTTACTGGGATGGCAGCTTCATTTCCTGTTGTAAATTCCAATTTTGAGAGCTGGTGTGAGGCTGAGAATGTGGCTGCAGGGGTAAAAGGAACATAAAGAACTTTCCTGTAAATGTTTAGCCTTAATTTAATCTTCCTGGTGTAAACAATGGAGCTGTTCCCTCAGTGCATCATTTCAGAAAATATTCCTGCAGACTGCAGCCATCCAGAATAGTTCTGGTACTGATACAGCCAATACACCACTAACTCCTAAGCTTGGAAAAAGTGCAGTAAACATTTCAGCATCCAAGAATGTGGATTTTAGCAGAAAATGAATAGCTCAAAAGTGTATGCTTTGGCTTTGATGTAGCTAAATATGTTGAACCACAGAGACTTGAAAGAATTTGATAAATACTCTAAAAGAAAATCAACCTCCTCCCAGCAGCCCAATAAATAATTTTCCCCATCTCTTTCAACTTGTTTTGCAGAGGAGTGGAATAGAAAGGATACTGGAAAACATTAAATCCCAAAAACCGAGCCACAAGCAGCCATGTGAGCAAGAAGCCTCCCCACAGAGAGATGGAAGATTCTGGAATTAATCCCATCCTTTAGTAATCTCCATCCTTAATCTCCCTGCTGCCATCCCAGTGCTGCAGCGTTGCACTGGGAGGGTTTCAGTGCCAGAAATGGTTGTGCAGCACTGCAGCAGAGATCAGCTCCTGGGACTTACATGTGGATGGTCCAACACGTGGTGAGAAGCCACAGAAAGGGGTAGAAATTGGATAAAATGTACAAACTGCATAAAATTCAGAGAATTCTGGATTCTGATACAGTGGGGGCTTCTTTGTTGTTGTTGAGACACTGGAAATAGAAAAGAGTTTTAAGTTTTTTGTGGGCTTGTCTCACTACTCCTCCCTGACTGGGCTGTACAGTGAATTTCTGACTTGGAGAATGTTCACACTAAAGATGTTAAGTGCACCTGAAGCAACAAATGAGACATCAAGACAAAGGAAAGGCTTCTGAACAAATGTTCAAACAGAAAACTAAATTGACAAACATCTCAAGGGTGAATGTTTTCAGGCAGGAGAGCATCCCAAGCAGGTAGCACACAGCCTGGAAAATGCACTTATTAGCAAATACCCAGCTAAAACTTCCTGTAGCATTATCAGCTTGGAAATCTGCCTCTTTATGCTTGCAAGGAGCAGCTTTGGAGGATTCAGCAGGCTCTGAGGTGCTGCTTTAGTCTGTACACGTGTAAATAAATTCAAGAGGGAATGTTCGGGTAGGGAGATGTGTAAAGCCTTCATTGGATCTCATCAGTGATTTTCATGCTGATAAAGTTTAGTTATTCCGGCACAAGTGACTTTCATCTCCAGAATTCTTGCACATTACAGATGGATTTAGATTCTGGAACTACCCAGAAGTTTCTGAAAGCAAAGGTTTTGCTTCCTGTCCAGAGCAAATTGTAAATACGTAACACTCTTAACTCAGTAGCCACACTGCACTTCAGGCTCCGAGTGAATATTTGTGCTGATTGTCACACAAAAAGCTTTCCTTGGGCACAGGAGTAATTACCACTGATGGATGCCAGTGGGTTTAGGTTTCAATGCCCAGAACTTAGCTCTGCTTATGGGATTTTGCTAACACCTCTCACTGGAGATTAACCTGATCTCCCTAGCACAGGAAATTAAAAATCCTTTGACAGTCATCTTCAGATTAGGAGTGGGAATGCAAGATGAAGCGTCTCTTAGCCCCTTAGCATGCACCTTTCTCTTCTGTTTCCTAGACAGAGGTAGGAAAAGTTGTAGGGATTAAAAAAGGAATCCAGCAGTGCTGACAAGCAATGCATCTTCCGTCAGGGCTATGGTGCTTTTCACTTCTCTCTGTGTTATTCAAGTAGCTGAAAGTGCTTTTATGTTTATAATTCAGCTGCCAAAGCTTGGACCTGAGAGTGAGGTGAGTTATTGTCATTTTTCAAGTGTTTTAATCCTTGGGTAGTGCCCATAAATATTTAACAGTGGCTACCTCGACACAGCCTTAGCCTGACTGAGACATGGGCATCACTGCAGTGCAGGTGATAAATGTGAATTTGGGGGGAGTAAAACACCCTCAGTAACTTTCTTCCTGATTTGCTCTCTCACAAACTTGGTCCTGTGGTGTCAAGCCCCATCACAACAAAACTGGTTTTCTTTCTGCCCTGCTTCTCTGCCTTATCCCATCTTTTCTTACAGGATGGGGTGGCCAGAGGATTTTTGGGGTGGAGTGGGCAGGACCTGCTGGCAGAGTCACTGAAATGCTCCTGGAGTTGCTGTCTGTGATACCCTTCTGAGCCAGTTTGCCTCTGGGACTTCCAAGAATTAATATCAAGGTGGTTTTTTATTACTGTAGAGTTTGGGAAAGGCTCTTCCTTCCATTTCATTTGTAATTCCTTGGAAATAATTTTGCCAAGAGCTGGCTTTGCTACCCTGGTGGCACTGGATGTGACAAGGTTTATGTTTAGGTGAGGAAAGCAGATAAACTCTTGAGGATTGGGTTCACTGTGTGCTTTGGGAGAAGTGTTAAAGAGAGGGAAAGAAGGCAGCTGTGGGGTAGGACTCACTCAGTGCCTTCTGTCACTTCTCACAGGCAAATGTGTGTTAATGGCTACAACTTCTGGGTTTAATTCACCTGGATTTTCTTTGTGGTGTTTCCTGGTTCTTCACTTTCATCCAGCTCATAAAAATAAAAGTTCTGTGCTGGATTTACTTGGAAAGGAGCTGTGGCCATGGAGCGTGCTGTAAATTTCTAATGGGAGATGCTCAGGGCTTTAGGTGTGAAAATGAAGAGCTTTGTTGTCATTAGTCCTTGTGGGTACAAATAAAAAGCTCCTGCTCCTGCAGGTGGGGCTGCCAGGGTCCCTGTGAGCAGAGCCTGGGCAGAAATGGCACTGCAGTACCTGGCTGGGTGAGTTTGGGAGAGAGGTTTGCATCTCCTGAGCTCAGCAGTGGCAGGGGACGTGCTCAGGCACCTCTTCCCACGTCCTGCACCTGCTGCTTTCATCCAGCTCAGAGCAAAAGGAAAATCAAAAGCCTAAAAGGCAAACTGGGCACTTAGAGCTAAACTCCCTTTGATATCCTAATTTTTAAAGCTACTTGGTACTCGGCTGATTCATTTTCATAATCCTTTGACCGTAATATGTGTATTTTAGTCTTAGCCTGTGTCACTAAATCATGAGTTTGGATCTGAAGTCTCAGTAATTTAGGAGGCTCAAAAGCTAGTTTGGGCTGGTTATGTTTTCAACCCTCTTGTTGCCTCTAGGTTTGCTTTGCATTCCAGATGGGAGCAAGAAGTATTGAAATTCTCCTCAGAAGTGATGGGAATTGGGTGGTTAAAGGCACTTGCTGGCACCTGGAGTGTCCTCTCTGCTCTATTCCAGCTGACCAGTTAGAAAAGCCCCTTTGCAGTGATTGTTTGTCCACTTTCATGGGAGGAAGTTGCTGTAATTCATCACGGGACTGGTTTAATGTTGTTCTTCATTCAGCACATCAAACCCAAACCCAAACCAAACCCAAACCACAGCAGAGAGCTGCTGAAATCAGCAACAGCACTAAAGAGGCCATTCATTCCCTCCTTCCTGAATTCTGCAACTCTTTCCTAAATTCTATGACTCCTTCCTAAATTCTGTGACTCCTTCCCAAACTCTGCAACTCCTTCCTGAATTCTCCAACTCCTTCCTAAACTCTGCAACTCCTTCCTAAACTCTGTGACTCCTTCCTAAACTCTGTGACTCCTTCCTAAACTCTGTGACTCCTTCCTAAACTCTGTGACTCCTTCCTAAATTCTGTGACTCCTTCCTAAATTCTGTGACTCCTTCCTAAATTCTGCGACTCTTTCCTAAATTCTGCGACTCCTTCCCAAACTCTGCAACTCTTCCCCTCCCACACGAGGTGCAGTTACCTGGAAGGAGGCAGGGTGAGAATTGCTTTGGAAGCTCAGGAATGCCAGATTCAGCTCCAGTCAGCTGCTGAGAAATCACAGAAGGTTCAGCAAGCAGCAGGAGCTGGGGAGATAACAGGTGCTGGTTTAAAATAAATAAATACGGGGGAAAATTTTATTAACTCTAAAGAATTTTGTTTAAACATCACCTGGCAGCACGTGCAGCAGAGGAGATGAAAACACAGAGTAGAACAAATGGAGAGAAGGAAAGGTCTGTGTTCTGGTGGGTCTCTACTTTGATGTACAGTGTGTGCTTATGAGATAGTTAATAACTGTTAAACAAGAAGGAGCAGAAAAAATCAGGCTCAAAAGGAAATTAATTTTGAAGGCCACATTCTTGAATGTCAGGAATCAGATAGATAAGGAGGAAATTCTAGTGTCAACTGTTAGGGGTTTTGTACATGATCTAACTGCAGATTTCCCTGAGTTAATATAAAACTCCTTTATTTGTCACCCAGTACTATTTCAAATTATCTGCTTCTTTATTTCCTACCACGGAAAAAGTATGAGAGGAGGAAAAAAATAATTCTGATGAACGAGACAGGAGCAGTTTAACCTTTCCTTTGACATTTCTATAAGAAATCGGCTAAAGTTTATTTTATCCAAAAAAAAGTTGTAGGGAAGGAAATGGAAGCTTTGGCAGAGAATGAAGGGAGTGGAACAGTTTTCAAGCTTGAAAACTTGCCCCAATCTTCTCTCAAACGAGCAGTCTTTGTTGTCTTTAATGGTTCAAGTTAGGACCAAGTGGGTGTGAAGAGCCCAGGTCCTGAAAGCTCTGGAAAAGGAAATCAGAGCAGAGTTTGCCTGGCCAAGCCTGACACTGGGAACTGGGATCTTCTTCTGCACCAGGGCTGGGAATTTCATCTCTGCCCTTTGGGCACTTCGTGCTATTTAATTTCTTTCTAAACAGAAGTGGACCTGGGCAAACACCCCCTTTTTGAAAAATTTACAGCAGCAAGCATTTGAAAGCTGGCTCGTGGAGCCTGACAATCACAGAATGCAGCATTTATAGCTGACCCAAAGCGTCATTAAATTAGAAATCTTTCCAAGGTGTATGAAAATCAGATTGAGACACTTTCACTCGGGCCTGACTCTCTGCTTGGGAACAGATTGGAGCTGTAATGACATCACAGATGGAAGCTGAAAATACATTCATTCTCATGAGATATTCTTATCTGCAATGCTGAGAGCCCTGCTTTCTACCCAAAGTGTCATATAAATATATGACTAAGTGGAAAATGCTTTTAAGCACTGAATGTGATCGTTCTTGCTTGACCCTCACAATTTGAAGAGAACCTGGCTGTGCTGTCAGCCCCTCTGTGCTTTGGTTGTGCTCTTCAGCCAGAGAAGTCAGATCTGTTTTGCATTGTCTGTGAGAGTTCACCACCAAAGGCAGTTTTTAGTTTGACCAGGCGTGGTTGAGGGTTTTTTCATTCATTACAGATTTTTAGGCTGCAGTGTTGTTTTTGACTGAACTTTCTGCATGAAGAATAAATCAACTTTCTGCAAGTGACACCAGGAGAAATGGACTTCAAAACGAGCTTCTTCTCCAGTCCTTGTGAGATGATTCACGTGCAGGGCAGTCAGTGGTTTGTACGAGGAATCAATAAACTCAATTACGTGATTTTGCAAACATTTTGGTGTCAAAGCCATGGAGAATTCTACCCTAACCCAAAAACCATAGAGGTGATGCTGAAATGAGGATCAGAGCTGAAAGAACAGCCTCAGTTCTGAGCCAGTCTGGAAATCTCTGTCTGGAGCATCTGTCTGCTCCTCATGCTGAGGAAGGCAATCCTGGCTCATCCAGTCCTGCCAGGACCTTGCAGCTAAGGAAGATTGAGAAGTTATTTCCCTTTTTTGCTCTTTGTCTGACTTTACTCTCAGAGAGAATGTCAGAAGAAGGGAAGAGATTGATATTATGCAGGTTAGAAGATTAAGCAGCCATTTCAAGGAAAAAACTAGGTTACTATATATATATATATATAAACAACCTTGTCCAGTTTTGTTCAGGGATTTCACAATGGAATTATGTGGGAAATTTCAGAAAAAAATGCATCAATCTCAGCATGATTCTGGCATTTCTGTAGAGCTCAACAGAGCGATTATTTCAGCTGGGTTCAAGTTGCACTGTTTTAACACAATTTCAATTCTAGATTAGCTGAAATCCGTGTCTGTGAAGCTGGTGTCAGGCTATACAACACTCCAGGCAAATGTCTTCATTTCCTTTATCAAAAGCAAGGATTCCCTTTTTTTCAGCCACTGTTTTATGTCCTTTCTAGCAAATGATACAGGTTGAATTTTTATACCATGTCTACAAATAATGTGATTTTTCAGCACCTATTAAGTCCTATAAATAGGGCAGTTTTGGTCAGGGGAAGGCTTTGTTTCCATTGCCTCTGCTCTGCCTGTTCAGTAGCTGTTTAATAAGAGTTTGGTTTCATTTGTGGTTAAATCAATACTGTTAATGAGTATATGTGATGGCTATTACGAAAAAACTCATAAAAGAATCATTTTGGGAGGAAAAAACCTCACCACCAAATGAAGACAATTTCACTCATGTCCAAGTACTGTCTCGTTTCATGCATGTTTCAAGGCTCCAGAGAATCTTACAATTCTTTGATTAAATAAAAAGAGAAAAAAAGGTAAAAGGGAGCTCGGTTGGTGCATGCAGAGTGTTGGCACCTCTGCTAATTGAAAGAGAAGATAAAATAAATGTGTGAAGAAATTATTTCGGCAGGTTTTCATCTCTGAGATTAGTGAGAGCAGGGTACAAAAGCCCTGTCTGAAGTTCAGCAATCGCTCACCTGTGAGTACCTGTCTGGAGCTTAGGCAGCCACCACTTTAATTTTATTGAGAAAGGGAGGGGAAAAAATTCCACATAATGTGAATCACCCAAGGAAATTTGTAAATACTCCCCAGGTGATTTTTTTTCATACAGAACTGAATTTCCATCTCTTGGATAACAAAATAACAGGACAGGCTCAGTGCCTTTGATTCCTGTTTAGTTCACATTTCCCATCCCACCTCCTCCTGGACCCCTGCACTGGGCCATGTTGGTGTTTGCTGTCATTAATTTCAATTTGGCAGTGTGGATTTCCAGTGGCAGAGTTTGGCCTGGATTTTGAAGGAGCTGGCTGACTGGAAGGAAATATCAGTGCATATTCAAGGCTCCTTTACAGCCACCATGGAGTAATTGTGAGTATTTTGGTAGTTTCTGAAGAATGGCAACTCACCGAGGGAATTAAATTAAGCTAATGAAAGAAAGTCTTTTACTTAGAACCAATAAAACATCTTAGACTTTGCAATAATCTGTCTGAAGTGGTTTTGAAGCCCTTTGCCTTGATTTTATTTGAAGTGGAATTGGCCAGTGCGTTTAACATTCCGTGGGAAGCGATCTTGAGCCGGTGTGGGGACCTTTAAATTGGATGTTAGATCTGTGTCTCACTCAGCTCCTGCAACCCCAGAGGAGCTGATGGAGTCTGAAGGAAAGATCTCCTGAATGAGCAGGCTTTTCCTGGCTGGGATTTATTGACTTTTGTAGAGGAAGGGTGTGGGAAACTGGAATGAAACCGCTTTGGGGAGATTTCCCAGTTGGAGATGGTGAGGTTTGTGGTGGGGAGATCCTTTGGGTGCTCTCTGCTCTGTGTCCAGCCCTGACCTGGCCATTCTCAGTGAGAATTGATCTAAATGGGTCACTGACCTCACTTGCTGCCCGTGATTTGCGTGTTTTCTTTCCCTTTTTCTCTTCTCTTTAAAAGATTCTAATGCAAAACAACACTGAAATTGTCCTGTCCGAGTACCAATGAATATTTCATAGAGGGCAGTGATGCTGCTTGACTTCAGATTTCCTTTCTCAATCCCCTGTGTCTTTTTCTCTGCCTGCAAATAACCTGGCAATCAAAATAAGAAAAAAAAAGCAATAGAAAAAGGAGATTCATTAGAATATCCCATTTTAATATCTTTCTATCATTAAAATCACCACACATTTCAAAAATTAATACAAAAGTTTTTACAATTTTATGGGCGCTTTTTAAAAGTGCTCAGTTACTTCTCAGATTCAAGCTACCATTTTGTGCCATGGTAACATATTGACAAAAACTCCTGTAGGAAGGTGACATCCATTATTAAAAATTTCCCTGGGAAACTTCCAGCAGACAAAAAAAAAAAATAAAAATTGCAAGCTGTAACTATTCCTGCTTTGTTCTTTTTAGCTGCGCTTATCACAGCACCAAAATTTCATTCTTCCTAATTGGAATAACCACAACTTCTACCCAGTAGTTTCATGTAAAACACTGTCTCAGTGCATTTATTTCAGAACCTGTTGAGGTGTTCTGCCTGCCCCAAGGCTTTTTCTGTCACGTCTTTTCTGCAAGCAGAAGGCAGAGCATTGAGTTTTGCATTGTCAGAATATTTATTTCTCATTTCGTGTGCCACACAGCTTTTTCTCGTGGTCCAAAGACATTTTTCCACTAAATTCCGTGGTTTTTTGCAGGTTTTTTTATACAGAGACTGTCACCAGTCCCCAAGGAGGGTTCTCACAACCTCCCTGCCTTCTTCAGGGAAAATGCTAATCCGCCGAATTCCACTCGGCATTGTTTGATGCTTAAATGCGAATTTGCAGATTTTTGTTGGAACAAATTAGGAACAGAAAGTTTCCCGGTAACCACCACCCCCTTGGAGCTTTATCTTTTAGATAAAGTAGGAGATGTTTGTTCTGGTGTGCCTGTGGTTTATCAATGCTCTTGTCAGAAAGCAGGCACATTATCAAGCAGACTACAGGTGGTGTTGACATTTATGGATCCCATTTTCTCTAAATAGGCTGCTTCAGAATCAAAATCGTATTCAAAAGCTGCCTTTCAAAACAGTGTTATTTCTCTTTGAAGAGGGAATTTTGTGCACTCAGACAATTAGCATTTTTAACAGCTTGCACTTTAGGAAGAAGGTAAGAAAGTCAGCACCCACAGCTCTTCCATGAGGGATTAAGTAACTTTTAAACTGGAGGCATTCTCAGCACTCTGTAATTAGCTCTCCAATGAAATTTTGCTCCAAAACTGCTTTAAAATGGCATTAATTTGGCCTGGTTCTTGTGCAAAACCCGGCCCTCACTGTGATGCTCCACTGCTCCGAGTCTGGAGGAACAGCATTAAATATGAAAGATGGCACCGCTTTTGAAAAAAATATTTTTAGTGAAAATTATCAAGCGCCAAAACAGACAAAACTTCTCTCCCCAGCTCCAAAGGCCTCATTTTCCTGCCAGTCACCCCTGTGCCGTGGCAGAGCTGCATCCTCTCTTTCCAGAGGGTTTGGACCCTCCCTGGGCTCTCACCCTGTGTTTGTGTGAGAATTCCCAGAGCAATGGGATCTGTGGGTGGGATGGAGGGGATGGGACAGTGACACCTTCTAAAAAGGACAGAATATTTAAAATGCAGACATGTGCATTTCACTTCTCCCTTGTTTCACCTGTAATTCCTGCGGGTGTGGTGAGGGAATGCAAGAATGAGATGGGAAAGCCCAGCAGGGATGTCAGGGCTGCCCAAGGACTGTCCTGGCTCTTTCATTGCTGTTCTGGTGTCTCCTGCTGTAAATCAGGACCTGGTCCCACCAAGCCCCATGCCCAGCACCTCTCTGGGCCAGGTTGCAGCAAAAGCTGCAATTTGCTGCAGTAAAACCTGCAGCGCTGCCAGCCCCTCGGGGCTCTGGAAATGCAGTGTGCTGCTGCAGGGTGTCCTTAGCAAGGATGGCTGGGATTATTTAATTGTAATTAAGGCAGATTTTTTATTAAGGGGAATAATAAGAGACAGCGACTGCTACTGCTTCCCTTTATTTTATTTCCTTTCCCCTTGGGAAAATGGACTTCCTGCACTAATTACAAAGGACCAGGACACCCAGGACCATCTCAGTATCCTTGTCCATGGAAGTGATTCAGTACAAAATATTGTACTGACCTTACATTTTATTTCCACTTTGTTACATCTCTGTTCAAAAAGAATTATTTTTTTTCACTCTGCCAGGTGTACGTTGCTATTTCAGGCATCCTTTTAAGGCATATTAATTTGGAAAACACATCTGAGGCACAAATAAATCTAATAGCTGAAACATTTTATTTACTGATGTTTCTGATACTTAGGTAACTGCACGAATTGTGTGGGGGTTTTTTTCCACCCCATTTAAAAAGAAATTGCAGCTGGGTCAGAGTAAAAGCTGAAGAGATTTCAGCCCAGCTGGTGCATTGTGGTTCTTGTTTGTTTTCCCTCTGCAAAGTAATAAGTGAGGAATCATCCTGAGAATTGCTGAAATAGTTTCTTATATGATACCATGGGGTTTTTTTTTTAAGAAGTGAAGCTGTGTCTTGCTCAGTTATAAATCCTGACATGAATAAAAGAGAAACAAAACTCATCTACAATGTTATCACCTGCCTCAAGCAGCAGGAGAGTGATTTTTCCCTTAATAAAGAAATTGCTTGTTTACAAATAATAAAGACAGAAGACACTTCACATTTTAATGGGAACGGCTGCTAAACAGATATTCTTTAAATATGAAAATCTGGTTTTAGGAACGTGAATTGAGAACCTCCAGAATTCTCTCTGGACGATCAAAGAAGACTTATTTAAATTCCAGTTGTTTGAAATGCATTGCGATTTGTAAACCTGCGATACAAATTTGCACTTCTATTAAAAAATATCAAAGTCACCTCCCAAGGCTCTTCAGGTGATAATATATTTCTTTTAGATGAGCAAACTAAGGCCTGGAAGTATTAATTAGCTGTTCCAGGTCAGTTAGCTCAGGCCAAAACTATAATAAAAAGACCCCAAATGTCCAATATATGCAGAAGTCAGTAAACAAACAGCTCCTTACATTTCTGCTTTCAAACCATTTATAAACTTTTGGAGAGCTTGGTGAAGAAAAAAATTATTCTGCATTTCACTAATGCAGGACAGGCTCAAATGTTGACATTCTGGATGGATGTTTTATTGTTTATTCCCTTTTCTCTTTCTTTCCTTGCCCAAGAACAGCAGCAGGGCAATGATGGGGTTTTGCCATTTGAGCAGTAATTAACCAGAGCTGGCTTGGGCTGGCAGCTGCCACCCTCCTGTGTGCTCCTGTACATTGAATTTTTGTACTGGGATCATGGTTTTTTCTGCTCAGAATAATTATTTATTGTTGCCATCAAACAGTTACAGAAATATATTTATAATAATAGATTTAACACCACAGATATACAAAAGTTAAAACAATTTAGGTGGTGGAATTCAGACCTGCTGTAGTTTAACAGTCAAAATCAGGGTTTTTTTTTTTTTTTTTAGGCACAGCCTGCTCCAGAATTGCAGGGAATTCTTGGTAAAAAAAAAGATTTGTTTTTTCCTACTGTTTTATAGTTTTCCTCTAAACAAACAAATTGGATAAATGCAAGGGGAGGTGGGGGGGGAAAGCAGACTTAGATCTGAAATCTTGTCAATTCTAATTCTTTCCCCAAAATCTGTAGCCTGGTGCTGATCCAGCCTATGTTAAAAGTTCATTCACTGCCTAGAGAAATAGACATAATTGTTTCATTAATTTCAAGATTATAATTAAGTCATCGTCCGTGTTTTCCATCCTTTTCTCACAATGTCTCTATGAATAAAACATCTCCCAATGGTATATTGTCTATTTTTCTAACATCCTTCTGGATTCCTCTCTAAACTCATTCTAAATAAAGATACCATCTTGAACAGTACAGTAGGTCAATTTGCTTTTTACAAATTAGGATTTCTGCTATTAATTGGACAGTTTCTAAAGTATGGTGAGTCGAGGATTCATAATTGTGTCTTAAAAGACTTGTACAAATACATGAATGAATTTTTCATGCATTCTTGATTTGTTAAAATGTGTTCGCTCCTCAGTGGAGAGAGAATAATGGGCAAGATACTAAAAAAGGCCTTAATTTGTGGGCAGAGGAGCGAGGAAAAGCTTAAAAGGTGTTAATAAAGTTGGAGGAGAGTCTCCAGGTGAGAGGGAGAAAGTGTGGGTGGGGTGAAGTCGTTCATAGAGAGGGGGTTCTATGGGTGTCATGAATTTTGTGGGTTTCAGAGTGGGGAGATCTCCTCAGCAATGGGTTCTGAAGGAAGAAAAGGGAAATGGAAGAGGTGAAAAGGGGAACCAGCAATGACTGGGTCAGGTGGAGGTGGAGGAGAGGGAAAGGGAGGAGAGGGAAAGGGAGGAGAGGGAAAAGGAAGAGAGGGAAAGGGAGGAGAGGGAAAGGGAGGAGAGGGAAAAGGAGGAGAGGGAAAGGGATGAGAGGGAAAGGGAGGAGAGGGAAAGGGAGGAGAGGGAAAGGGATGAGAGGGAAAGGGAGGAGAGGGAAACAGAGGAGAGGGAAACGGAGGAGAGGGAAACGGAGGAGAGGGAAACAGAGGAGAGGGAAAGGGGAAAAGAAAGCAAGAAGCGTTTTGTGCCTGGGCTGGCAGGAGCTCCATGTGGTGCATTTAGGGAAGAAGCTGCCCCAGGCTGGAGAGCCCTTGGAGGGGATGAAGGTCACAAGCATTTAACCCTCACTGCTGGTGCCAGCAGAGCCCGAGCTGAGAGCCCTCGGTCACTGCACGGGCTCTGCACGCACAGGGAGAGCAGCACTGAGAGCCCTGGGGTGCCTCCTGTGCTGCAGGAAAAGGGAATTTACCCGAGAGACGGTGCCTGGGAAAAGAGAAATTTGATTTTAGAAAAGGAGAGCTGGGAAGTCTCTGCTGAGGAGCACAGCTGGATGTTTGGTGGCTGTGGGATTCACACCTGCTCTCTCTGGAAGGTTTTTCATGTGTGTAACTCTTTCTCCTTGGCCTTCTGGATGTGAAACCCACCAATTCATCACCAGGAGCTGAGGCACTTGCTGCCCATCCATTTCTGGCAGTTGGCTTTGTGTTTGTGTTGTCCAGTTTGGGGTTTTATTTCTTTCTTTTTCTTTCTTTTTTTTTTTTTTTTTTTTTTTTTACTATGGAAGTGTAATTCTAATAGAGATCTTGCCTTTCCATTCTAGAAGCCAGATTTGTATTTACAATTGCTTGAAAAAGCTTCAAACTCATAGTAACTGTGTGGACAATCTCAACACTTAGTTTTAATGCCAAAGAAGACAACTGATCAATAATACATGTTCTCTCTGTTTGTTATTGGGAGGCTGAAAAAACCAGAAGGCTGCTTTTGCATATAAAGTACAGCATCATCATTAAATAAAGAACACTTTCACTCCTTTGGCTTTCTCCTTTGTAGTACACATCAATATCAAAAACAGAGGGAAGATTTTTGTTTTCTTTTAGTAAAAATACTTCTGCTTCATTATTAATGGTGATTGAGATTTAAGCTGTGGGACCTTTTACACACTTTGAGTCAAGATTCTGCTGAAAATGTCACTTTCTGTTATGATTTTTACTTCATTTCTGTTTTCTAAGGCCACTAGCTGGGGAAAATATACAAATAAATTTGTTTTCTTGGTTTTAATAACAAATGCCTTGAGAACTCTGAAATAACTCTTTAGTTGGGCTGCTAGAAGTGGATATAGAATATCTAAAAGAAGAAATCATGCAGGCTGGGAGCACACAGTGTGAGCTTTTCCTGCTCCAGTGGGCTTGGGACTGGCTTAACCCAGCAGCCAAACTTCCCAGAGCCTGCTGGAACTCAATAATCCCCGAAAACTTTGTCAAAATTAATTTACTGATTCCAAAATTGTATTGGGACACGGAGTACTGGCAGGCAGGCAGATGGAGAATGTCACTGCTTAATTGGCATTTCCTCTGGAAGCAAAACTTAAAATAACATAAGACTGTGGGCATTTATTGGATCAGACCAAACCTGTGGCTGCTGCACCCTGCTGTGGGTGGCAAGAGGAGTGTGAGGATGAAATGGACTGCAGAAGTGTTCCTCTGTGATGCTTTTTAATGTCAGCAGCTTCAGGGCTTCCTGAGTTAGAGGTTTTGCATTTCTATTTAATAGCCCTTAGTGGAAGGAAAGAGGCAGCAGAGCCCACGTAAGCTTTTCAGCAGATATACAATTGTGTGCTGAAGTTGTATATTGATATTGTAATAGAATTATTTATAATATAAAGATATACATTTATATTCCATTAAATATTTCATTTAAAGGTGTGTGAGGAACTAAATATTTCAGGTATTTTGACCAAGACTGCCTGTCTGTTTCAAACTTTGAGGTTCTTACTGCTTTGACAAGGAAGAAGAAGAGATTCCACATGAGGCCAAAGTTTAGATGGAAGTTGCAAACACCGGGAGACTTTTAATAAAAGATTTTGCAGCATATTCTCAACTTAGATGGTGATTTATGATAAAAAACTTGCAGTGCTGGGGGTTCTTTTTGCCTTTATTTCAAATTTGTGCTCTAATTTGGATGGGCCACACATTTCCCTGTAGGAGGCAAGGTTTGAACCTGGATAAAATCCTGGGATTGTTGTGTTGGCCAAAGGAGGTTTTCCCTCTCTGTGTAAATGCTCAGTGCTGCATCTGCAGAGGTCCAGGGAGTGCACTTTTTAACTGATGTTTTACAAAGTCAAAGAGTGAATCCATTCCAGGGGAGAAAATTAAAAAATATGCTGCTCAAAAAGCCATACCCCGAGGTGCTCAGTTTTATGTCCGTACAAGCATTAAAAGAGAACAGCGAGCCAGAAATCACCTGTGATGGTGTTTGTGCCTTAAAAGAAATTTAAATTCACATCTGAAACGCGACAAGGGTCAACGTGGGGGAAAAGAAATATTTTCAGCAGTCTGAATTTTATTGAGTATCCCTCAGGGAAGGAGAAAGGCAGGAAAATAAATATTCCAACCTTTGGAATTATCACAGGGAAAAATCCCCTGGTTGGGATGCTGGTCTTGTGCTCCATTAAATGCTGGAAACATCATAATCCATACAGACCTGCTCCTTTTTACCTTTTTTTGGACAGGTGCTGATGAATCCTGGAATGACTGAGACCCTTCACGTGGTGCTTTTACATGAGGTTTCCATGGGGTGGGTTTGGGAGCAATGCTCTGCTGAAATCTCTCCAAGGTTTTGATTCTTATCTACCTCCATTACTACCAGGAAGACTCTATTCATAAGTTATTTATTAATGTAAAAAAAAAAAAATCTGGTGCTTGCAATTTTTAGAAATAGTCCTTTTCATTTTCATTACGAGTTTCATTTAGGAGACAAGCACTGCGAAGGCTTCAGATTTTAATTAAATCATGTCCATTTTCACCAATTTGTCTTAAGTACAAGGGAAATATGAACTGAGATTAGTGTTGCATGAAGAGAAAAATCCATCTCGAGCTGCTGAGCTTTCTAGGAGTTAAATTTTTCCTCGCATAAATCTGGCTATTCTTGCTAAAGCTAATTATTCACTTGTCCACGGTGCTCAGACGCTGTGAAATGGACATGATAGACTGCAGTTACTTAATGTGGATGGGGACGGCCAAAAAATGTACATTTAAGAATTCTCAGGCCACTTATAATTTATTGTAACACTTGCCAAAGCCTGAGAGATGCCTTCAAAGTTCCAAAAAAAAAAAGGGCAGCTCAATCCTCCATGGAGTGTACAACAAGTTATCCACGTGAAGGGCAGAAAGATCTCATTGGAAATGTTCCAGGCTCTCTGGGATGTGAGAGAACCAAGGTCTGGGATGTTTTGTCCCCTGGGTTTGGGCACCTTCAAGCTCCACACCTGGATTTTCCAATAATCCATTCCTGGAGAACATTCCCAGGCATCCCTGAGGTGACAAAACCCAGGGAGGGCTGGAGGTTGTCAAAATATGTTTATTCATTCAGGGGCTGGAGCACTTTTGCTTCTGTTGTCGTACCAGGTTTTCTTTTCTGCAAAATCAGTGACTTCTTCTCCCAGGACCTGGTGCTTGTTCTGCTCTTTCCTGTTTTGAGAAATATGGGGAATTGTGTACAAAGCTCCTTTCTTCCTGTACTAGTGGCTTTTCATTGGATTTCTTCTGATTGCATCTGATGAATGGGGTTGCACCTGTAGCCTACTGATCAAAAAAGAAAAAAAAATAATTTTTTAGTTTTTTCTTGAAGAAAAACATTTCTTTTGGTGAAAACTGCTTTTTTAAAATTTCGATGGCATGCAGATAATGACTTTAAAAATGGGAAAAAAATCAAAGCTCATATTAAGCACTGTTAATTGTCCCTGCTAAAATGAATAGTTCTTTATATTAGCCAGGGTTTGAGGTCAGCCTTGCAAAAAGGGGCAGGTTATTGCAAAGTCTCATAAGTTTTTCCTGGATAATGCATATAAAAGTGAGTCCTGGAAGTGCTGATGTGGGGCTGCTGTGGAACAGGGGATGTGCTGCTCTCCAGATAAAATTTTTATGCTGAAGATTGCAGCCTTTAATTGCTGCTGTTCAGAGCAGCAGATTTTGCAGGAGGCAGCACTAGGAAACGGCTGCTCATAATGGACAAGTTTTCATTAGCAAAAACCTCTTCAAGGTAAATGCTGCAGTATCAGTCTTAATATTGCCATACTTCACCAAATGACTGCATTAATCTGATTTCCTGACTGGTAGTGAGATAAAAAACTGCAGAAGGGAGATATATCCAAGTGAGTTGGATACTTAACAACTTCAGTCTGAACTTTTGCACAGGTGCTTAGGAGATATTTGAGATATTTGTTGGAGGTCCAGTGGAAAACCAGATCCAAGTGATGGAGTGGTGCAAACACCAGGGAAGAGCAGGGAGTGTTTGCAGCAATGTGAAATGTAAATCTTGAAAGCAGCAAGGAGAGAAAAAAAATTTAAAAAAAAAAAAAAAAGACTTAATCTTGTATTTTAGGACCAAAAATATCTTAAGAGTGAATTTCAGCAAATAATGAAATTGATTCCAAAAGGGAAATGATGAAAGCCTCATCTCATTAGAACTGAGCTAAACAGGCCAATGCACTCTAATAAGAATTCCTGCATTCCCTTTTGAAAGACAGGTTGGTGACATGACAGGCCTTTGATGTTTGCCATTTTTCTGATTCCAAATATATTCACAAAGTGAAATCTGTTTCCATTAGAAACAGTAAATTTGGAGGGGGGGGGGACACTAGCACACGTCAGGTAGTGGTAGAGGAGAATATCCAAGAGGACAAACCTAAATCTGTGCTTTTGTACATGCCATCTCTGCTTTGGTGAGCTCATTAAATTATTACAGCATTTCACAATTTTTCATCCTTTCTGAATGTTGATTTTTTTCCAATGCATTAACTCCTTCCTTTTCTTTGCCCCGCTGCAATCCCAGTGTGCTTTAATGAAGGGAGAGACCTGCTGTTGTTAGAATAATCTGGCAGGGAATTTCAAGACACTGAACACCTTCAGGACCTTTAAAAGGAAACAAATTTCCTTTTTACATTAATTAGGAGCTGTGGGGTGGAGGCAAATCTCTGCAGGTTTTTCATGGACCTGTTGACTTCTCAATCATGGGCACTCCCAGGGGCTGTGATTTCAGCTGATGGAGATTATTTAGAGAATTTTTTAGAGAAGTTTATGGGCTGGACGTGGCTC
This sequence comes from Petroica traversi, assembly GCA_025920805.1. NCBI lineage: Eukaryota > Metazoa > Chordata > Aves > Passeriformes > Petroicidae > Petroica > Petroica traversi. The sequence goes on along the minus strand of JAHLSL010000024.1, from coordinate 1,295,873 downwards.
TGGAGCCTCTGATTTTAAAAATGCTGCTTCTGCAAAGAATTCATGCTCAGGTAGTCATTTATTTCTCAGTGAGTGGCTCAGCAGGTGACACAAGTGTGGATTTGGTGTAGGAATGAGGGAGAAGGTCCCGCCTGGCCAAGCTGGGCTTAGAAGAGCTCCCTGTCCATCCCAGGGCTGCTTCAGCCAGTCTGGCTCTCTCTCTGCTTTCCCTGAGAGCCTTCCCAGGGTTGGTGGCTGAATCGGGAGCTCAGCAGGAGAAATCAGCAGCAGCAGAGGGGACAGGGATGGCAAAGCCTGGGCTGTGTTTGGGGACAGGGAGGTGCCACCAGCACCCCTGGGTGAGACTGACAGCAGAATGCACAGAGACGTCTCCAAGCTCACTTTTCTTCCTTATTACCTCTCTAGTAATTTATTTCTTCTTAACAAAACTGGAATTTTATTTGTCAGGGCTTGAAAATGTTGGTTCAGTCACAAAGGTGTGGGGTTTTTATCTTTCCATGGCTGATGTGCTGTGATTGATGTTTTTAAGCACATTATTTGAATTTCGAGCTCTATACTCTTGTTTGACCTTGTATTTACAAAAAAAAATTAAAAAAAGAACTTTGTATTTACAAAAAAGAACTCTACAAAGGCAAAGATACAAACAATTTCTGTGTTCCCAAGCAGATCTAAATCCTGTTAGGGCTGCTAAAGGTCTGATCCTGTGGGTTGCAGTATTTAAATCAAGCACTTTTCCACATTCCAAGGCTTTTCCATTCCCTCCTAGCGTGGATTTGATGCAATAGGCAAAGTCTATGCATAAATTACAATCAAAAACTGATATGTGAAATGCAGCTTCTGTTTGTTCTGGGTGCACAAAGTGTTGGATCCTTTTTAATGAAAAAAAAATGCATCAATGTCCCTGGAATATAAGACAGATCATCTTGAATTTTAGTGGGACCTATTTTCCTTGTGGGAATTTCACCTGCACAGGAGAAACAAAGAAATTGTTAAGGCTTTGGGGAGGAGTAATTTTAATTGCCAAAAATACCATAAAAAGAAAGACATCATAGTGTTTCTTGCTTTGGAGTAGATGAAGAATATTTTAGCTAAATTATTAATACAAAATATTTTTGTTTGTGTTTTACAAAGGAATAGTACCAGGATTTGCATCTTTGTTCTTTCCTTTTTAGCCTGCTCAAAGCCAAATGAAATTTGGAGAAATGATCAAATTAAACTTTGATTTTTATTTTATTCTTTTCTCCAGCTTTGTTGTTCAAAAATAATTTAGGTTATAAATCCCATTAACCTGCAAATAAAATTTATGAGATATTATTTTTTTCATTTTGGATTGTATAATTTCTGAGGAACTTCAGTTCTGCAACCTTTGCCCATGTGTTATCATATACATTTTTCCATACATTCAGTGGTTGGCAGCTGCTGCAGTGATTACATTGCTATTAGCAACAGATTTTTTTTTTTTAAGTAGTGCAAAAATCAAATATTTAAGCTGTTGCCAATCTTGATTTTAAGCACGGATCCCTTTGAAATGCAAGCTTGTAACTCCCCAGTGCTTTGTGCATCAGAAGACTCTGGCATGACTTAAATCCTCTAAAATAGATGGAGGTGGCCACTCATAATTCCAAATAATCTCATTGCAGCAGCCAATCTGCTGCCCAGAGACCACGGGAATGCACCCGTGAGTGTCAAAAAACCAGGGCTCCTCCTGTAGACACCTCCCACTGTCCCAGGGGCTCCAGCCTGGCCTTGGGCACTGCCAGGGACCCAGGGGCAGCCCCAGCAAATCTGGAATTCCATCCCAGGGCCTGCCCACCCTCCCAGGGAACAATTCCTGCCCAATAACCCATCCATCCCTGCCCTCTGGAAGTGGGAGACATTCCCTGTGTGCTGTCCCTCCGTGTTCCTGCAAATCCTTGTGTAAATGGTCTTTCTCCAGGGACACCCGATGTCAGCAGAGTTTTCTCCAGCTCAGTAGTTGTTTCCAGTTCCTCTGACCCTTCCCTCACTCAGTGCTGCTCTCTGCCCAGCTCAGCTGGGTTTGCTGTGGAGGAAGATGTTCCTGAGCTGCTCCAAAGGCAGTAAAATGCTGCTGCTCTTGGTTACCAACAGGAGCTGATGGGTTTTTTTTTGTTCCTGCCATGTGTGGCTTTTGAGCCTTTATCAATTCCAGCAGTCAAGAATCTTGCTGAATTAGATTTCCATCACTGATGACCTCCTCATTTTCCACAGTGATATTTCATCCCCACTACAGCAGATTGCTGTTTAATTTGTGAGCTCTCTAACTAAGGGCTGGGTGGAGAGTACATTTTTAGAGCAGCGTGTGATTGAGAAACTGATAATAAAAGAACCTTGGATCCAGATAAAAAAATAAAACACCAAAATAACAACTGTTGGAGCTCTCAAAAAGGAGGGGGTTAATGGGTTCCAAGACAGGAATGAAGTGGAGAGTGTTGTCAATCAATTGTACCCAGATTTGATTTCTTTCATCAGGCTGAGTAATGGCTGTGGGCACTTGCCCTTTCCATACCATTATAATTTGCAATAAAATGCCATGCTGAGGGCTTTGCACATTATCTGAGGAATAATTGACCATTTGCTCACTGATTCATGGCCTGGTGCTCATTTCAGAGAAGAAGTAAATAAATAGAAGAGTTCTTTTCCCTATATTTTGAGTTCAGGTAGATGTGAAGCACCAGCTTGTCCATGCACAAAACTCCTTCAGCTCCATCTGAAAGTCTGAAGGGCTGCTGTCAGCTGGGGAAAGGGAGGAAGCATCCTGTAAAATGATGGAATTAAACTTTTACATATTCCTTTAAAAAAAGCTGACTTGATTAGTGGGCTGTTTTTCAGGAAGCAGAACATTCCGTGACTCTTCTTGAGAATTGTGAGAATTTATTTAAGATGAGGAATTAGGTGCTGAGCTTTTAATATCTAATTTTCATAAACATGTCACTGAACACGTCCATAAAAAAAAAAATCTCCAAGCAACTGTTACCCACTTTTTCTTCTACTAGGGGGAAAAAAATGTTGTCATTCTGTCTCAGAGATAGTTACTGGTTTGCTTTGAATTTTGTTTTTGGTTTGGTTAGCAAAGCAATTTGGAATGGCATTTCATTGACGCCAATATGGTTCAGACAGCCCTGAAAAAGGGAGATTAGGGATAAAATGAGAGAAATCCCGAATGTCTCAAGCCAATTTAATGTTTTTTTCTGTTTGTTAGTGATTGAGACTTCCTTTAGGTCTGATGTTATTGAGAACGTGGATTCAAAGTGGATTAATTACTCATATGAAAGCAGGATCTTCAGCAAACATTATAAGAAATACTGACTTAAATTTTGCAGAATAGCACTTCTTTTGCTTTTATTTATAATCTCCACATCACTGATTTAAAAAAGAGAAAGCAACTCCACCACATCTTGTCCTAGACCCAGGTTTGTTTCTGCAGCCTGTGGTGCACATGGACAGTGCTTTCATTTGTGTGTGATGGCACCCCAGCTCTGCTGGCTGCTGTGCATTTTATCCATCAGGACCGTGGGAATACACAACACACACTTCAGCCTCACTTTCCATTCCCCTTTGCATTCTGAAAAAGAGATGTGGTGGCCTTTGCAGAAAAGCTGCCTTTATTCCTTTCCTGGCTGATGTCCTGACCCACAACACTCGTGTCAGATTCTGTCTGTCCCAGCAGAGGCACCTCCAAGAAAGGAAACAATTAAATGCCCTTTTTTTGGCAGTGAATTCTCAATTTGGAGTTTCTGTTTTGGAGGGCTTGTGTGTTCCAGGACAGGGCAGGAATGGAACAAGGGGCTGGAAGGAAAATGCCAGCAGAGAGAGCTGCCATGGGATCCCCTGACTGGGAAGAGCAGAGATGATGGGGAAATTTTTGTTTTAGGAAACCTGAAACCACTCATTTTGGTTTTCCTCTTAATTGTCTGTGATTCTTGTGCGTATGAATTTTTCCCTGTGAGCAGAGGAAGCTGCAGGACAGATCGAGTTAAGGAAACTCCCTGAGCTAAAGAACCTTCCCTGGATTTCTCCAGATCCGTTAATAGCCATCCTCCCCCTGAATTAAGGTCAGTCTCTATTAAGCTGATTTGGGCAGTTCAGGCAGCTGCTATAGATCTCTTGCTTGTAAACTTAAGAGAGTGCCAAAAATAGTATTTCTAAGCATTATAACCTGCATCATATGGGAATTATTCCCACTAAAGCTAAAAGTTAAGTATCTCCTAAGATAGTTCTGGTGGTGTCAGCAAGAAGCTCCTGCAGCAAGATTTGGAGTCCCCGAGCAAGATTAGAACTCAAACTCCACATTTCATGTGTCTCATCCTGGCAGCTGAGCAGGACTCTCTGATTCCCTCCCGAATGAGGTGATTGATCAGCAATTACAGGAGCTGGAGTGTGGACCACCATAATATTTAAATACTGATTTTCATCAGACGACAGAGGTAATGCTGGGGAATTGCAAAACAATCATTTCATAACCTCAGTACAACTCCAGCCACATAAATCCTGCTCGGCATGGAATGGAGGGAGCTTTGTCAAGCTGCATTTTTGAGTTTTGAAGGTATTAGATTCTGTCACAGTTGTGAGAAACTCTAATAAATAGTAATATTAGAATACATGTGGTCTCTCTTTAAATCATAAATCAAACTGCAGTTTTTTCCTTTATTGTGTCTCTGTTTAAACAAAATATTTTAGCCTCCGTTATGAATCTAAATGGGAGAAATAAACAGCCTGCTTCCAGCCTCCCAGTATTAATATAGATTGTCTCCCAATTTATTTATCCTGCTGTTGTGCTGTGAAATGTGTTTTCTGAATTACAGATTACACTCTGTCACTGCGGGAGCGGGGCTGGATTTGTCATGTGGTGAATCTGGAATCTGAGAGCTCTCAGAGCCCCCAGTTCCTCCCCACTGTCCCCCCCATGGGGCTGGCAGCTCTGGCCCCTCCTGCACAAATCCCAGCCCAGCTCAGCCTGACTCTGCTCTGCCTCTCAGGCTCAAAGCCAAGCCACACCAAAACACAAATTAAAAAGGTTTGCTCCCTTTTATGGCAGGTTAGGGAAGTGCAGAAGCAGTTGTGGAATTGGGAAAATGCACAGAGCACATTGGAGGAGAGAGAAAATATTTAAAATGTACTGAGGGGTGGACATTCTAAAGTGATGGTTGGTTGTAGGGTATAAGAAGTGGGGAAAAATATGGTTTAATTTGGTAGAATGTTAGGAAAGCTGGCTGGAAAAAGAAAAGCCCGAGGTGTTTCAATATTCTCACGTAAGCAGAGCCTGACAAGCAATTCTGGGCAGCTTGGAGACAAGAGGACTGACTTTGGTTCTACACTGGTTAAATACAGAGAATTTTCTCCGCACAGCATGTGTTAGTCTGCATTCCACCGAGCACAGAATTCTGGTCACTTGCCTTGTCACTAGAATTGAGATTTCTTGGCTTTGCTCCTGGCCTCCTTCAGTTTCCTCACCTCTTTTGCTTGATAACCTGCCTGAACAATAATCTGTAAATGTCTTCACAGAAAGTTTTGGTGTTCTGGGGGGTTTGGGGGAAACTTATTGGATGCTGCACTTTGCAGTTGAGTACTTTCAGCAGAGGCACTTCACAATTCACAGTTACCATCTTTATCCTTATTTTCCCACGCACAAACTTTTTCCTTTCTTTTTTTTCCCCCTTTCTTTTTTTTTAATTTTTTTTCTCTTTTTTTCCCTTCTTTCACAGTTGAAACGTGTCTATTTCCAATGCAGCCATCCATAATAAACAGCAGGTGCTGTGGGTGTTTCCAGGCACAAACAGGAATGCACACAGTCCACTGCTGGACTGCAGGGAGAGCTATTTTTGCCATTAGCAGAGTGTGGAGCCTTGGCTCACACACTGAATTCTGGCAAACTTTGCTCTGTTAAGTGCAAATGGGATTTTATTCATTGTGCAGTCTCCAAATAAATATATGTGCCTGTCCAAATGTATTGTTAAATTCTTCAGAGGGAAGGAGCTTAGATTGGGAGACTTGCCATTTTTCTCTAATTAGGAAACAAACAGAACAAACAGGGACCTGTATAATTAAAACCTTTATTTATCCAAAAGAAATTTAAAAAAAAAAATTAAGCTATGATTAATGTACATGCACTTTGGAGTTCATGGCAGATGTGGAGCTTTTTCTTCCCTCCAACTCTAAAACAGGAAGGTTTCAGGATAAGGTGATTAAATCCAATCCTCCACCACCACTGGCACTGGTGCCCAGGATTTACCCTGCCAGCTGATGAAAGCCTCAGCCTCTGGTAAATGCCAGAAGAATTTTAGTGCTTGGGCTTCCTGGAGGTGTAAATTCAGGAGGAATAACGTGTGGTTTCAGTATTTGTGTTGTGACAATTGGCACTGGGAATGGGCTGGATCCAACACCTCACACACGCATTGGGAGATGGATCCTCTGCCCCTTTCCCTGCAAACTGCTGAGCATATTGAAATGTTTTACCCTGTCAGGAACCAGGGTTTCCCTGGTGAGCACAGGGATTCCTTCTGAGCCACTGAAATCCATCAGAGCCAAAAACCATGGATGTGGCTGTTCCCACCTGCTGGGGTAGCTGTGTGTTCTCCTCCCACTGAGGTTTGCATTTTATTCACTCCTCTTACAGCAAACTACAAATGCCCACGTTCTAATTCCCTGTGTACATCACCTGTTTTACAAGGCCTGTTTTTATCAGTGTTGTTGAGGCTTTACATTGCTCGGCTATTTAGTGCTCTGTATATGTTGAATGTTTGATATTTCTCTTGTTTTCCCCCTCTTTTCCCCCCGTTTCCCAGTGTATGCCAGAAGCTCCTTAATGTGTTGATTAAAACCGGTTGCATTTTCAAATGTGACTTTTTCTGCTTTTCTTCATGAATAAAAGAAATTCTCATTACATTCTTCTTGAGGTGTGTGCGTGTGTCTCTCTAAAAAATAACCTTTGAAATGGGAGTGGAACAATTTCTTCATAAGTGATTGAACTTGTAAATTTATGGAAGTCTCATCAGAAATTCCAAGGACTTCTCCTTGGTCCTGGCACCTTCCATGTGATCTGTTTAGGTGGCAGGTGAAGTATTTGAGGGGTCGTGGCTCTTTCAGTACTCAGGGAGAATTAGTGTAAGAGGAAGTCAAGAGCAGATCCTTGGGAGGAATTCCTGTTTCCATTGAAGAGATCCTCGAAGAGCCTAGAGGGGCAGAGAGATGGGAGGTGCTGTTTTGAGCCATCTTTTGATTGGACCAACACATAGAAAAAATTATTGACAATTTGTCCATATCCTCTTTATCTGATTAAACAGGATTTTTAAACCTCATTTACCAGGTAACTGCCCTGAACATGGGATAATGAAGCTTTATAAAGTGCTGCAACCACATGCTGCTCCTGCTCTTTTAACCATCCCAGCAAGTCAGCAATTTTTCCTTGAAAGGAGAAACTAATGACAAATAATTAGCAGTCCATTTTCTTCTCCTCGTCCCTGCTGCTGCTGGTCCTGGTGACAGCTCTGCTTTCCTTGGTGCTCCTGACAGCTGGCAGTGGTCACTCAGCCTGAATTTGGGAACTCTGGACTGGAGTCTAAATCAGCTGTCAGGCTGAGAACAGGGAGTGATCAAACATTGTTTATTGGCTGGTTGTGTGCAGCAGGGCTTTACGAGAAAGGTGTTTCTTTTTTAAGGGGCCCAGTGTCAATTTTGGGGTGTGACACCCAACACCCCCACACTGCCCTGTTTGTGTCTCAGTGTCTGCCCACAAGGAGAACTGGGGTCACTGGGTTCTGTCACAGTTGTGAGAAATTCTAATAAGTAGTAATATTAGAATACATGTGGTCTCTCTTTAAATCATAAATCAAACTGCACTTTTTCCTTTATTGTGTCTCTGTTTAAGAAAAATATTTTAGCCTCTGTTATGAAGCTAAATGGGAGAAATAAACAGCCTGCTTCCAGCCTGCCAGTATTAATATAGATTGTCTCCCAGTTTATTTATCCTGCTGCTGTGCTGGTGAGGGGTTGGTGTGAAGGAGAAGGAAGGAGTTTGTGCTCTGGAATTGTCCCTACAATTCCTCACACCTTCTGCAGCCCCAGCCCTCAGCATGGGCAGCCCTCTGACCCTGACTCCAATCCTTTTGCTGCATTTCCAGTTGCTCCAGGTCACCAACTCTGTTTTCTTTCTCTCAACGTGTCATTTTTGTTAAGGTTACCTTGAGGTTTAGTTCAGCAGCAGGGCAAGCCTGACTTAGCAGAAATGAAATGATTTTTAATGAAATCATTGTTTAACAAAAAAAGAAAAAAAATATTAATAAGGGTGTGGCTTCTCATTTAGAGAAGTTCTGCCCATTCTGGAGGTGCTGGTGGTTTCTCTCTGTGCCCACGGGTGATGACTCTCCAGAGCATTGGTAATTCTCCCAAGGCTCCATCCAAAGCTAATTGAGGTCAGTGTACAATCTCCTGCTACCTTGATTGAAGCTTGGATCAATTTTTAGCCTTGTCAAATTTCTGAAGCACTGCATGAATTTTGAGCACTTGCTCAATGCTAAGTTAAAGCAGATTAGGGGAGTGAATGTGTCTTTTGGAAAACACATGCAAATGTTATATATAGACACGGGCTTGTTCTGAAAGCATCAAAGCAGGCAGAAATGGGTGTTTTCTGTTGCTACCTTTGGATATTTTTTTATCTCAGAGCCGATTCTACATATTTTAGAGGTTTTGTTGGTTTGTGCCTCAGTGTTTAGTGTACAATTTGTACAATACTTAGGTTTTGTATTAGTTTATTCAGTTTGCTACTGATCAGCAGATAACTTTTGGAATTCTTTTATGGACTTTTGGCAGAACTGTCCATCACACAGAAACTTTGTTACTGCTGCTAATAAAAGCACACAGATCTTCAGTCTTTGGGTCAATTCCATTTTATTTTGTACCCTGACATCTTTGATGTTTTCTGAGCCTTTCTGACTCTTCATTGCAGTCCCAGAGGAAAACACTGGGGAGTGAAATGATAATTTCCTTATTGCCTCATCTGTGAAATACCACTGCAGATTTCATCCACATTGTATAAAACCTTGATCAAAACATGGTTGTGCTGCCCAAATATACAGAGATGCAGAAATGTTTCTGGATTTGCCAAATGTGCCTTGGCCACTGCTTTTTACTCAGCCCTGATGTCTGGCTGCTCTCATTTTGCAGTGTCCCACGTCTCATTGTTTGTTTACTGCAAAATGTGTTTGGAGCTGATTTGGCAAGTCTTTAATTTACAGCAGGGATGTGCTTAAGGGGAGGCTATAATGCAAACTTTCTGTATGTTTACAAAATTAAAAGAAAATAATCGTTCTGAACATATTGCAACTGCTGCTGCTTTATGGGTGTGTTATAACAATTTTATGCAGCTCCATTTAACATGGAACTAAAACTGAGAACACAGTTTATTAATTCGGCAGGTTGAACTTTAAAGGGATTTTTGTTCTGCTGCAGAAAAGGCATTGTAAACAAGGACTTAAGGCAGCCAAATAATAAAATTAAACAAGGTGATCATAAATTATCCCTATTCAGGAGGAACAAGTTCACTGTTGCCTCTTAAGAGGAAAAAAATGGAGACAAGAAAGGCAAACTTAAATATGGTGTGAAAACTAATAGGAACACATTCATATTTGCAGTTCTTGGAGGAACAGGGTTGGTTTTTTTCCTTGGCTCATTTTCGTGTTTGAGGACAACTTGTAACGTGAGGCAGTTTAATGAGCTTAAGATTATTCAGTGCAGTATTAAAAATGAAGCTGCTTTAACAGAAATGTGCTGGTGATCTGTAACTGCAGCTCAGACAGAGTTTATTTTGCTGACCCTGTGACCTTGTGCTCGATAGGTCCAATGTTTGCACTGTCAAAGCTTCCCAGGCCCAGCTTGTCTGTGACAAAGAGATTTCCAAATGTAATTTCTGTTAAGGAAGCGCTCACAACTTCCCCTTGTGGAAAATGCTTCTTTATTCAGAAATGAGTGAATACTTCAGTGAGCCCATCAAATGGCACTAATTGAGACTAAATGAGTGTCTTAGCTCAGATCAGCTCTCCAGAAGGTGCAAGGAAGGGGCTGGAGGAGAGGAAATGGAGCTCCTGGTGGGTTGGAGAGGGATTGGGAATTATTCCCTGGCCTAATCCTGTCTGGAACCCACAGGAAGAGAGTTGGAGTGGAAAGAAAGAGAGCTTGATCCTAACACACGTGAGAGCCTAATCCTGGCACAGGTATGGACAGAAGGGTGGGTTCTGAGGTTGGCAGAGAGGGTGCCAGGCCAGCTGGGGAGCTCAGCAGTCACATTTAGGTGAAGGAAGGAGATTTAGCACTGCTTCTCTGATGAACAGAAGCAGTTCATTAAGCTGGGTTAAGTTGTACACAGCCAGTTGTGCTGGAGCAGAAATGACGACAGCAGAAATTCCATTAATAATGGAATTATTAATGGAATGGAATGGAATGGAATGGAATGGAATGGAATGGAATGGAATGGAATGGAATGGAATGGAATGGAATGGAATGGAATGGAATGGAATGGAATGGAATGGAATGGAA
>JAHLSL010000024.1:1235115-1264009 GCA_025920805.1 Petroica traversi | reverse complement strand
AACCACACACAGAACAGTGTGAAAACCACACACAGAACAGTGTAAAAACCACACACAGAACAGTGTAAAAACCACACACAGAAAAGTGTAAAAACCACACACAGAACAGTGTAAAAATCACACAAAGAACAATGTGTAAACCACACACAGAACAGTGTGAAAACCACACACAGAACAGTGTAAAAACCACACACAGAACAGTGTAAGAAGCACATATAGAACTATATAAACTGCATATATAGAATATAAACTGCACACACGGAACAATGCAAACTGCACATCCAGAACAATATGAACAGCAAATGTAGAATATAAACTGCACACACAATGATATTAGCACTGCATATAGAACAATATAAGCAGCACACACAGAACAGAATAAACTGCTGATGGAGTCACAGGCACACTGTGTGACCCTTCTGTGACTTTGCTTTTAATTCTGTGACCCGTGGTGGGTAAATAGGGGACAATCAGCATGCAGACACATAGCCTGATGTGCTACTTTTCATGTCTTAAAGCCTTGTAGCAGAAATATTAAATACCCCCATTTTTAGCAGCTCTGTGTGCAAGAAGCAGAATCTGTTCAAGATAGGAACAATGAACCACAAGTCGTAGGTTATGTGTTGATTTTTTTTTCTTTTTCCAAGTGACTTGAGGAAGGCTCTCTTACTTTGTAATTAATTGGCCAACGAGGGAAATCTGCCATAGGAATTAATGCAGTTCAAGTAGTCTTTCCTACTAGATAGCATTTGTTGGAAAACCTTTATTCAGAGACTATTAAAACATGCATGAACAACTACCAATTACTTAGTCCAGAGAGAGCTCTGTACAAAAAATAAAAAAAAGAGAATTATCATACAATCATAATAAAAACAGTGAATTTGTCACCTAGGGCATGAACGTGTGTGCTTCTAGTAACTTCAGGCTGTAAGCTGCCTGCCTAATTAAATTCATCAATGTGCCTCAATATCAGCTCAAATAGTTAATTTCAAATTGAGAAAAACGAAACTTTATTTGCATGAAATGCAGAGTGTTGAGTCTCAAAGTGACAATGGATGTTTATCCAGAATGTTATTTTCTATTCCTGTGAAGTCTCTCTCTATGATTTATAATAAAAAAAAATATCATGCAGATAAAGAATCAGGTTTTCAGGAGGAAGATGCAGTGTTAGCTTTTGTTGTAAGAGAGGCAGTGCCTGCTGGATCACCACCGGTGCATCCAGAATTCCTGGACAAGAATTCCTGTGCCTCAGGACAGAGCAGGAATGTCACAATCATTTCTGGGACTTTGCTGAGGGGTTCCTGCCCCTGCATTTGCCACTGCCAGGGCAAACAATCACTGCTGGGAGGGAGCCAAAAGGTGCTGAAATAAAGAACTTGCTAGTTTTACCTTGGGTGGGTGACAAAGTGAAGCTGCTTTGCCTTGCAGCCAGAAAAAAAAGCCTGGAACAAACAAGCATCTTAAGAGAAGTAAGAGAATAAATACACCTCCTTCTCCTTTTTTTCCTTTTTTTTTTCTCCCCCTACCTACTGACGTATCATTCTCTCTTCCTGAAAATTGTCTTTTCACATGTGAAATGGCAGAGGTTGAACTGTACATCAGGCTGCACCTCTGTGTGTGTTTGCTGCTGCTGATTGACTGTTCAGGGAAAAGGGAGTTGCAGAGAAGTGGAATGACAGAGCTGGGTGTCTGATGGTATAGATTCTAGATGAAAGTGTTGTTTCACGTTGTTGTTTCACAACAGAGATGATAAAAGGAAGAGAAATTGTGGCTAAAGGATAAAATGTACTCCAGCTTGTAATTAAAGATATCTGCAGTGAATAGCCTTCAAGCAGAGCTGCCCCAGAGGCATCTCTCCTTTACATTAATATCTTCTGATGGCCTGGATCTTCTTACCTTTCATCCCCCCAGTGACAAGTGGTGTGTGTGTTTTGGGGCTGTGTCCCCCCCCTCTGCCCCAAACTGCTTTCTGAAGATCCTTCAGCAGCTGCAGTGGCTGGGCCAGAATGAATTTCCCTGTTTCCAGAAACACATGTAAAATACTCATAATGAACCAAAGATGAGCAGTGCAGAGTTGCCTCATTCCAGTTCTCTGCCATGAAATCTGGGGTTTTTTCAAACCTGTACTGTGATTTTATGACCCCAGGACTACACAGAGCATCTTACCCTGAAATAAATGGGAATAATTTGAGGGCAGTTTCTCTGTTTAGCATGAAGGCAAGAGCCTGGGCTGAGAGACCATGAATAAGAAGGATTTATTTGCTTCCAGCTGGGATGGGCTCTCATCTTCTTGGGATGAACTCCTGCTCTGGAGCCCCGTGCCCAGGGATGGAACTACTGCTGGCGTCTGAATTTCTGGGAACAGAAGGATGCAAAAGCAGGAACTGGGTTCATCATTAGAGCTGGGGAAAGCTGCAAAGTGAACCAAAACCAGGTGGGGATAGGTCAGGACTTGTGGCAGAAGTTTGGTAGGAGAATGAGGTCAGGATCACAAAATCCAGAGTGCAGTGGTGCTCGAGATGAGACTGGGAGGGTGTGAAAGCTGCTGTTTTCAGTAACTACTCCTGGGTAGTCTCCTCCAGATCTGTTTCTTTATATTTGTTGGTGAATGGAAGCTCTTGTTTCTCATTTGAAAGTCTTACGTTGCTTTTCCACAATATCGAGACAGAAGTTGTGCATGAAATCTGATTTTTCAATGGCATCATTGTACAGTGTTTTCTGAGGAAAAACAAAACAAACTCCAAACCACAGCTTGACCCAGAAATCTCTCAAACTACATGAAAATCTCATGGTTCTGTTTTATCACAGAGCATAAACATGAGTTGGGTTCATTGGCTTGATTAGGAAACTCAAGGGAATGTGAGCTTTGTTTCCAGCAAAACTTGGGCAATTTATGATCCTTTTTTATTGAAGTAATGTCTAATTTATGAGGCTGCATGGGTTAGGTGTGAAATCAGATGAACTTCAGTAGCTCCAGTTCCATTACACTGTGGCTAATGCCAAAGACACCCTGTGAAATGAAATTGCTGAATTTCACACAGCACATGCACGTAAGAAAAAAAGAGAAAAAAAGAAAAAAAAACCCATTGACAGCTAGCAGAGAAAAATCTGCATTCCCCTGTTCTAGTGGCAATAGAATAAAGGATTTCTTTTCAAAGTAGTATTATGTGGATATTAAATAAACCCAACCATTTAATTCTATATTCTAAAGTAGCTTAGTCTCTTGCCTGTAAGATTCTGCCAATAAATTTAAACTGGATCAGATACAGCTTGCAGAATCTTCCAACCATTATGCTCTCATTACAAAGGCTGATGCAGTATTTCTGATAGTCCATTTTTTTTTGCTTTAATTATATTTTTTTTTCAATTGCAGCACACTTAAGTTTATGCTGAGTTTCTGCCTGGTTATGAACATATTTCCTAAAAATAGATTTCAGAGAACAAGATTAATGTTTGCCACAGTGCACAGAGTTATTAGAAGTTAATGTTTGAAAATAAGGCTGTGTCATGGTGGTTATTTTGGGATTCTGTTCTCTTTTGTCAACCTGTTTTCCTTGAAGTTATGTAACACAGCTGGACTGGAAGAAAGAGGATTGAGGAGTCCCAGGAAATCCATGTCCTGTATAAGTTTCTTCTCCTTTAGATGGGCACTACTGATTCCTGTGGGCACAGACACGTGGGGGGTTCAGGTTTTTGTAAAGGAGCAGAGCAGGCACAGAGCTCATGGAATTCACTGGATTCGTGGTGCTACTGGGATGCAGATTGGTTCCTGTCTGCATTCCACACTCTGGTTGCTGATTTCCCTGTGGTTTTGTCCATAAGGGTTTATGCAGCATCACATCCATGAAAATCCCTGCTTCAGGAGGTGTGAGAGCCTCAGGAGCCTCCAGTTCAGGAACGTGCCTGTGACATTCGCTCATTTTCCAGAGTTTACCTGAATGGGAAGATTATTTTTTTTCTCTTTCTTTTAAATAAAGGACATAGGGATCTCCTTCTCTGGTACAGCTTTGGTGTTCAGTTGTGAAGAGTTGGGGTTTCATTTCCTTTGGTGGAAATCCTTAAGGCTGTTTGGCTTCTTACCCACAGATAGTTGGTTTCTTGGGCAGGCCTTGCTTCTAATCCTTGATTTTGTAAATAATTCTCTGTTAAAGCCAGGTTGGAACCAAGCATGTAAAAAGTGTAATGTTTTTACTCCTGTTGCAGCTGAATTCTGCACCTTTACGCCAGAATTATCACATCCTGCCCCTTTTTGGCTCATGTGCAGTGTCCCCTTTGCTTGCTGTGGATCCTGAGAGTGTCACTGAGTGGCCACAGCAGGTGAGGGATCCCCTGGATGCTGCTGGGGATAAAACCCAGCCCAGCTGAAAAACTCACCCTGCCTGTGCTGTGCTCTCAGCAATCCTTCAATCAGACTCCTGGCAGGGCTGCAAACTCGAGCTGAGTCCCTGTAAAGCCTGGCTCTCCACACAGGATACCCAATAACTGCACAAAAGCACGTGCAGAATCATTGCCAGCCTGCTGGGGCTGCTCCTCCTGAGCTGCTGGTGCTCAAGTCCTTGTTTTTCAGATTGCAAAGCTGCCCCTTTAACTTCCCTGTGAAGGACAGGGCTAAACACAGAGGCTGAAGGATCTGCCAGGGTGAGCAGTGCAGTGTGAGCTCCTGGGCGTGCAAGGGTGAAAAGTCTGGGCAGAAACACAAGATTGGGATTGTTTACTGCAGACAGCTACTTATACTGCTGCTAACCCAGCTGGGCTAAGCTTTACAAGGCAGGGCTTACCCAGAAAAAAAAAACAAGCAATCTTTTGCCCTAAAAAGTGAATAAAAACAGCATTTAAAAAAAAAAAAAACAAACCAAAACAAAACAAAAAACCACACAGAACAATGTGAAAAACCACACAGAACAGTGTGAAAAATAAAAACAAAAGTTTATGAATGTTTAAGCTTTATTTGTTCCTTTCTTCATTTTGTGTAGGTGGAAGGGATATTGGAATCTTCCTCCATAAACTTTCAAGTTCAATAGTTTATTTTCCTTTCATTTTGAATTTAGATTCTTTCAAAAATCTAAATAGGAGAGGAGGACATTCAGGCAATTTCCCAACACTATCTATATTTAATTTAGCATTAACAGTAAAAAGCATTAAGTTCACACATTTTCTCTCTCTCTCTCTTTGCTTTTCCTATCACCTCCTTAAGAGCTGCACTGAAATGCACCTTGAAAGATGCTTTATGGCATTAAGATCTATAGGGCTATAGGGATCCTGAGATATCCCCTGATTTATATGATGATGATGATGAGAGAGATGTGCTTAACCAATGTGCAAAAGAAAACAATAAAATGCCAGAAGAGACAAAACCCCACTACTGGAAGTGTTACGATGTGTTAAGTGCCAGTGAAGGGAATCAAATGAGAACAGGAACTAAACAGACTCCCCCTTAGTCCTTCTTTTACTGCATTATTATGAATACACTCTGTCAGGTGTGAAATCAGTATTTTTGTTGGAGAAGTAAATAAGGTTGCAGAAAAACACTTATGTGTAAAAGCATCTATGTAGCCTAGGGCTGTTGGAAAAAAATGTGAGCCAACTGCACTTCATAAAACCATTTACTTACAAACCAAAGCAGAGAATTTAGGAATGTTTTTCTTACTGTTTTCTGGAGTGGCTTTTGGGTAGGTATTTGTTTGTTTGTTTGGGATTTTTAAGTGTTTAACCATTAATTTCTAGTGACTTTGAAAAAACTATTTGAAGAAAACTCTCTTTGGAGAGGACACGTATTTTAAAGAGCTATTACAACATGGGATTTACCATTCCTATGTCATTTGCCCATTTTCTGGAGTTTCCCTGAATGTGAGGATTATTTTTTCTCTTTCTTTTAAATAAAGAAGAAAATTATGTTTTTGGCGAGAGAATGCCTTGTGGCAGGGCTTGTCTGGTGAGGTGAATGAGTTATTTATAAGGAATGTGCTCTGATTTTGCCAGTGGGATGAGGCTGCTGCCCTCACTGGCCATTCCAATCTCCAGTTTGCTGCCTCAAGAGCTGAGGTTTGGTGTTGAGGGCTGTGGTTGGAATGTCCATTTCCCTGCAGGTCTCAGTGCATCTTTTAATTTCAGACTTTGGAGAAGGTTCCCTTCAGCTCTTCCTCCTCACGAAGGGGAGGGTGGCTGATTCCCCATTTGATTTTCCAGGAGAGTGACTTGGGGTCCTGGAGCTGCTCTGGGAACGTTCTCCACGTTGGGATAAAACCTGGGCAAAGGGGAGCTGCTCTCCACCCCACTGCTCAGGGGCTGTTGATTGTTCCTCATCAGTGTTAGAGGTTCATTAATCTCATTAAAAGCCATTCTTTCCCTCACCAAACTCCCTTTTACCCTCTTTGATCAGAGCACTGCTAAGCCTTGGCCCAGTTTCAGCACACTCCTACGTAGCTGCTGTTGAGCACTTCAGTCTCCTCCTGTCTCTTTAAGCTCATCTTTTCAGGGTGCACCAAGGAGAGCAGTTTTTAACATCAATAGTGAGGAGCAGCTCAGCAGCAGATCCAACCACACAAGTATCTTGTATTGGTTATAAATAAAATTTTAATCATTAAGAGAAAAAAAGCACTTTTCATGTGAAAGATGCTTGAAGAGCTGTGCTATTTTTTATATTTTAACATCCTATTTGTAAAACCTTTTATGCATCTGAAATGACCCTTGGTAAGAGAATCTCACAGTATATCAGTTCAAGCTTTGGTTAATTGTTCCCCATGTAGGGGGTTTAGATCTCAGTGTTATCCTCAATCTGATTTTAATTGTTCAGTAAGAACACATGATTAACTTAATGCTTCTTTCACTCTTTTGAAGTTCAGTGTTTATAACCCTTTTGGTAGCAATGTTCTGTTGATAACTAATGGAATCAGGATGCTGATTTTTATTTGTGCAGTTTGTAATAAGGGATAAAATCATTGTGGGCTCGTGCTGCTGAAGCTCTGCTTTTACATTTCATTCAAACGTTTTGTGCAATTGAGAACTGCAAGCAATAAAAAACAGGGAAACTGAGAACTTCATTTCAAGCCCTTAACTTTCATCCAGGTCTCAGTGCATCTTTTAATTTTGGACGTTGGCAAAAGTTTTCTTCAGTTCTTCCTTCTCATGTCCACATCTGAAATGGTGAGGAGTGCAGCAGAAATTCCTCTGTGCAGTGAATCTCTGCTCTGGTACCTGAGAGGGGGCAGTCGGAGTGATGCAAACATTACATGGCCTGGTTGATCAGGGAGGGACTTATATGTTTCTTTTAAGTGAAATTTCACTCAATGTTTTTGCTCAGAACTCAAAACTTTCCAGCATTTCCTGCTCAAAATGTCCAGCTGCACACGGTTGCTAACACTGATTAATTTTGTGAAACCTGTTGGTGGGGCTTCTCCCTCAGTATTGGCTTTCACACATTTTTGTGGAGATCAAGGAGGTGACTTTGTTCACTGCTTGTGCAGGGAATTAAATTAACTATTTTCAATACTGGGGCAATGGTGTGATAGATGTCTGAAGCCACAGGTGGGAAAATGATTTCTGGAAATGGTGGAAAGTCACTGCTGCTTCTTAATGGCTCTGAGTAAGGTGTGTCCCAGTGAGCTGGGTGCCCTCGTTCTCAGAGGTAACCCCACAAACCCCTTGGCAGCACACCTGAGAGAAGGATTTTCAGCTCACTGAGTCGAGTTTGCAAAGCCTTGCAAAGAGAAGTGAGCCTGAAATGAGCTCTCAGCAGAGTGAGGACAGCCCAGCCCAGGGCAGGGCGTGTTCAGAGGGGCAGGAGGAGATTCACTCATGGCAAACATCCCTGGGGTGAGGAGATGGCCGCTGGGAAAGCCAACTGCTCTCAGAAACAAAAAGGGGATTACGTTTGGCACGGAGCAGCAGGATGGAGTTCCTGCAGAGAAGAACCAGGTGGGAATGGCAGCACTCAAATGAAAATCATCAGGAATTTTCAAAGCTCCTGAGTTGTGCAACGAGGAATGTCTGTGCTCCTTGTGAATGGTGTCTCTTGGTGCCAGGGTACTGTAAATAATGTTAATATGACTAATGTAGATAATATTTTACTGGTTGCTAAGGGAACCAGACTCTCTGGATTTCTTTTTGTTGCTCCGGTGAAAATTGGTGTGGATTTTGGAATGGTCTGGACAGTTGAGCTCGCAGCTTTCACTCAACTCTTTCTCTGCAGATTGTCCAGAGAGCGTGGTAGAAAAATGCTTTATTATTTGGGTCTCTAGATACAGTCACTGGCAAATCTTGAACTTTTGGGTCTTTATTAAATTCCTTCACGCCTAGGACGCCACGATAATAACTTCATATAATTTGGGAACAGGTAAATAATAGATTTTGCTTGATTTTTGAGGCAGCTTTGAAGTACTTGATGAAGAGATCTGACTTATGAATTATGTGACTATTCCTGGAGCAATTCATTAATGCCTGCTCCTTCTAGAAGGTGTGTGAGTGGCCACTGTGCTCGGAATTTAGGCAGGATACCCGTAAGAATCCCAGTCCTTGTCACTGCACGTGCCATTATTTGCTGCAGACTGGCTTTTCTTGCTGAAAATTTGCCCCATTTCAACCATACATTTTCCGTGGCCTCTGTGAGCTTCCAAGAAGGAACAGTTTGCTGGCAAATAATTATTTCTTTCAGACAACTGCCCATGAAGGCAACTGCTCCAAGCATGTGCTGCTTTTGCCTGGAGTGCAGCTGCGAATTAGTGAGGATCCAGAAGCCTCTCCATCAAACTGGCTTTTGAAGGCACTTCTCTTTCAGACTCCTGCTTGAAGTTGGTTTCTTTTTAGTGTTGGGAGCTGGTCTTCTGTTGCTGAAAAAAAAAAAAAAATAAGAAAATCTCTCTCTCTAGCAGGAAAAAGATTTCCTGTCTCCTTAGAGCTGGTGCTGTGCCATGCAGAGGATTCTGTGAACAGACTGTTCCTTGATGCTGTAACTTGGCCCAGTTTCCTGCAAGAGGAAGAAAATTCTGCGGCTTGATAGGGTGAATCTTGAAATTTGAGACAGCAAGGTGGCAAAAAAATTCCTGCGGCTGCCATGCCCTGTACAGGAAACTCAGGGTACATCGTGCAAGGCTCCCAGATCCTCTTGGTAGCTGTGACTTGAAAGTTTCTGCTCTTCAGTTGCTGCTTTTTGTGTCCTGTAAGCACAGCAGCAGCACATGCTGTACAACCTCCTTCTGGCCCAGGAGGTACCACCTGCACAGGAATTCCTGACTGAGAGATGAGCTCTTCTTTTAAAGAAACAAAAAAAAAAACAACAACAAAAAGCAGCACTATCACCGGAGGCAGGGATTTACTGAGGGTCTTGGTTCTGCAGCTGCTGCCTTTGAATGTGTAGGGAGGTTGGTTCAGCTACAGGATTTATAATGGATCATTTCATTGCTCTGGAAGAACATCTCCAATATCCAATTCATGTTGGGAAGGAGCTTTTTATTAAAGGATTCAGGTGTGGGCCTCGTGAAGCACTGAAGTTTTATTCTTTGGATTCTGAGAGGTCTGGCAATGTTTACCAGCCAGATCATGGATTCCAAGCAGACATTTGTCTGCACAGAGATTTCTCCTGGTGTTCTCAGTGAAATACATAATAGGATTTGGCCTGTCAGCTCAGTTCCTGACACACAGATGCCCAAATTGCAGAAGCCAGCAGCGTTCTTAATATCAATTGGATGTCTCGTTAGTGTTCATGGCTGCTGGGTATGGAAAATATCCCTGTGAAGACCATGCTCCATTTAGAGCTAATCAGCATTAATTTTCAGAGAGAAAAAAATGTTCTTCTGGCTGAAATATAGCACTTGAGTTTCAGGTTCCCTCACACTAGAGCTTGATTTGTGTTTCTTTGGGTAAACTTTTGGTTTTGAACTCTAGGAAATGAGAGCTGCCTGCTGAAAACTTCTATTGTCAGGTTTCTTTGGAACTGAGTTGGGCTGAGATGGAGCCACCTCTTTTGCTCCTCAGCTCTCCCCTTCCACCTGCAGATCCAGGCCACGTGGAGAGAAAGAGCACCACGTGTAAGGTCATTTGCCGTGGGAGTTTTCAGGCTAGAACAAACTGTTTCAAACACATCCACCCATCATGCACGTTACTCCAAGGTTCCCATAATCAAAAGGACAAGCAGGTCGCTCTTTTGTGGGGTTACCTTGCAGGGAATATCCAAACCTTTCATGTAACCTATGCAGAACCAAAGCAAACGCAGCCAGAGAAGCCCCACAGGTGCTCAGAGTCACACACACAAACCTTCATGGGGGCTTTCACCTCGGTGAGAAATGCAACTCCTCAGCCTTGTAGCAGAAATCTCCTCATGGTTATTTTAAAAATGCCTATTTGGATTTCTGGACCTACGTTCTTGTGTATTTGGGGTACATCCACCAGTGTGAATATATTTGTTTTCTCCTTCTGTTCGTGATTCAAGGAATACATGGTAGAAGAAAAATATGGCTTCTTGATCATCATTAAACTTGGGGAGGAAATCCATGGTATTTAGCCTGGTTAATGGAGGGGGAATAATCTTATACAAAGCTGCTTTTCCCCTTCCCTTTCTTGTTCCAATATTTTCTCCTTTAAAACTCCGTCTACTTGCTTTTACCCAATTTTAGCGTATGTAAGTGTAGAGAAACGAAATAGCCTTAATGATATGTATTTAAAAATCTACTTTATAAATCCATTTGTTCACGTTCATCTTCCATTCAGAGAACTCCCAGCCTCAGAATGTCAGTGGGCTGTTCTGCAGCTAAGCCAGATTCTTGTACTCTTTTTACTCGTGCTTCTCTTTTTTCCCCAATCCCTCGTTTTATTCCATTCTGTATGCTCTCTGAACACAGCTTTTGGAGCTAATGAATTAATATTTGAGCTGTTTAGCAGCCAGCTCTGCTGCAGCCCTTCTATCTCCATCCCTACAACATCCTGGAACACTTTATGTGTGGAATAAACAGCCTCTCAGTCCATGACTTCAAAGCCTGAGTGCTCTGCTACTTTACTGAACGCAGTAAATTTTAAGATAGATTGTAATCCCGTTGGCTTTTAGAACGCCTAACAACTTTTAGAAACTACAAATCATTACATAAATGGAATAGAACAGCAGTGCACTGAACGTGCAGGCACTTTATTGTGCGACCATTTCATTGTGCAAGGAATTTATGTGCTGGTGTAATTCTGCTATAAATACACATCTGCCAAATATTCTTTAACTTAATGTGCTACACGGAACTTTACCATATTAATTCCTTTCGCCCTTATAACAATCATGTTTTAATATGAGCTGATTGAAGCTGCATGGACTGCAGCAAAAGATTCATTGGATTCTCTAAAAGCCTCTCATAGTGGCCTATACCAAACCATATTTTAAAAGTAAAGAAAGATTTGGTGTAGGAATAAATCTAGCATGCCAATAAGAGCTGGAAAGGCAACACTAAGATTGCATCTTAGTTCAGAGGCTTGCTGGTACTGATGGAAACTCAAAAAATTTGTCACACGGGAGAGAATCCAGTGTGCTCCTCATCAGGTAAATGCTTTGTAGCCCAGATGAAACCTGGATTTTCCTGAGCTTGGCTCAGCAGGTGGTGTTACCTTCCTGCAGCAGACTGGAGTCCCCCCTGTGCTGGGGGAGCTCAGGAAAATTGCAAAGTTTGAGCTCACATGGAGCTGGTCTGGCTGAAGTGGAAAGTAGCTCACAGCTCCTGAGTTATTGCTCCAGCCACACTTTGATGTTCTCAGGATACTCCATGGTAAAACAAACCCTCGTGGGATGCCAGGTGAATTCTCTGACCTGAGACTCAGAACCACCCTGCAGCATTGCAGTTCTCTGGCCAGCTTCACAGATTACCTGCAATCTCATTTCTGTGTTTCACTATGGGAAATTCTCACCTGTGCTGAGCAATCGTGAAATTAAGAGTTTGAAATGCAAACTGTTCCTCCTGAGCTGTTGTGTGGGGCTCTCAGTCATGTGTGTATAGCCAGCTATAAATGGAAAGAGTTGCAAATATCACTTGTATAATTGTGTTTATTCAGTGTGTGCATTTCTGTCCAGTGCAAAATGTCATTTCAAGACACAAAGCTTGTTTCCAGGAGAGCCAGAAAAGAAATTAGTATAATATTCCCCAGAAAAGTGGTAAAGGCATCGTAGGTGAGCAGTTCCTATTTTACCTTTTTCTTCAGCTAATAAAATATACAAACCTTCAAAATTTGAGGCCACTAATACCTGGTTCTGCTGTTGATTTGAAGACATTACTGTGGATATATATTTTTTTTTAAATGTGTGTCTGGGAATAGTTTCAAACCCCTTTTTTTCAGCATTCTCAGCAGTTGTAGTCTCTGCAGTGTGACAAGGTGCATGGCAGCTCCTGTCAGATGCTTCCTGAGCACAAAATGTCACTCTTTATCAACCCCTAATAATCCAAATTGGCTCTCCATCTTGGCAGCCTCGCAGCCTCCTCACACAATGCTCAGCTCTGGTTTGCACAAACTTTTTTGCAAACCTTCATTGTGACCTTCATTCCTTGAAGTTAATTTAAATTGGACACTGATTTTAGTCACTCAGGCTGATCTTGCTATCACAGTTATGCACTTTTGTCATGGTTATGTGTTTTTGTTTTATATATTTGAGCACAAACATCTTGAACTGTCTGTCTCATGAGCTGAAAAATATGTGTATTTGTTTTCAAGTTAGGGCTCTTTGTTGCTGCTGCTGAAATAACAGGTTGGGTCATATTGTAAATTCTACCTGTGGGAATTGGTGAAGTGTTCTGGGAGGTCACAGTTCAAGTCCTTCTGCAGTAATACTCACACACAGGTATTTCTGTCCATTCTGGCCAGCAATTTAATGAGCCTGGAACTTTTCTATACATTTTCCTGCTTTCTTACAGCTGGTCTCTGGGTTATGCTGAAGGACAGAGCAATGGCAGAACGAGGATCCCAAATTGCACTGGTTCTGCTGATCAGTGGAGAATTTCAGTTTTCTCATGCCTTCCATGGCTTCTTAAGGAAAAAGAAGCTTCTATTCCTCATCCATCACACAATTATTCAAACTGTTGAAGCAGGTAGTTCTCCTGTTCCTATTTGTACTGCTGATTTAGCTTGTTACCCAGCTCCTCCGTGCCTGACAGCTCTCCCCTGGAAAATGTGTATTTTAAGACTGCTTACATGAATAAAATGCCTTTAAAATTCAGGGTTGGGTGATAGTACTATGAAAAGCCAACCGGGTACCAACACTGCATACAAAATCTCTAGGAGGAAGTAGCAGATTATTTGGATGAGATTATGCAAGTGCCAATTATGTGCCTTGCAAAATATGAGTTAAAAAAAAATCCTCCCTAAATTTTCCTGCAGGTTTGGGATAAAACTGAGACCTCCAGAGTGCATTTCAGAAGAGTGAGAAGCATATGTTATTGAAGAATATTAAATTCTTGGAAGGACTGAGTGCAGCTTGGGATGGAGGTGGTGTTTTGGTTTTAAATGAATTCCAGTCTGGAAAGATTTGGCATAAGGGAGAAAAAAGGCATTTTCTTGTGTCCAGATGAAATGTCATGTGTCTTAATTTGCACTTGTTACCTCTCATTCTTTCAGTCAAAGAGACCATGAATTACCAGACTTTTAGGAGCTGCTACACTTCTTGCTTGTTTTAAACCAGGTATATCTCTGTCAGGATTTTATTCAAATCTTTTAGGAAAAATCATCCCATTTAAAGAACAGGAGATAAAAAAATCAAGGTAGAAATCTCTTAATTCTTTCTTGCGGTAAGACTTTGTTTTGTGGATTTACGCCTAATTTCCCCGTATTTAATAAGGGGATAATAAATAATAAACCTTTTCCTTATTCTGCCAGCATCCTCTGTCTACTCGGAGGAGAAAGGTCCTTTTCCAGTAAAAACGTTGGGTTTTTATATGAAACGCAAACTGATGCCTTGGGCGCATTTCCCGCTTTTATACAATGCACAAATGCCTGCTTAAAATAAACATTTCAACCAGGCACTGATTTGCTGTGGTTTGTTTTTTTTTTTTCTGAAAATGTTGCTGTCTTAACAGATTAATGGACTTGGCAAAACGCATCTCCCGAAGCACCAGTCCTTAACACTCCCAGTAAATACCTTCAGCCCTCCTTTTCGGTGGGAGCTGTTCTGTGCCTGGAAGATCCTCTATCAATGAAGTGATAAAGAGTCGCGGCAGATAAGATTTGCTTTTGTGCTCCTGCTTTGTGTGAGGAACTCCGGCCTCTGAAGGGCATGAGATTTGTCTTCCAGACTTGCAGGGTTCTCGAGCCACATTTGTTACCTCCTTTGAAGCGCTCAGGTTTTCCAGGGCGTACATTAACCTGGAAGAGTGGAGAATCAGCGGGATTGAAATGCGCACGACCACGGTGATGATCTGCAAATCTCGCTTATTCTCTTGTTATTGCTACTCTTATACAATTGTTAATTAGGCTCATACATATTGCAGAAGCTAAGCTCATCATTGGTTATTGCTCAAATGTTAACCCCCTCCATCATCACGTACTTGTGGCCATTGTTTTCAGACTTGGCTCTCTCCCTCTAGCCATCCTCCTTGTTCCACTTCTTGTTACAATATCTGGGCCCAAGGATATGATGCCCCTGAGGCAACCTCGCCTACATGTCCCTCTTGGTAAGTTCCTTAGTGTCTACATGACCCCATAGCCGGCTCTCCGAAAAGCCCCCTACAGAAGAGCTTTATTTCTGTCTCTTCTGAGGAGCGGAGGACGTTGAGAGTGTGAGTGCCACCTAAATGAGATCTGTATGACTGTGAAAGCGTTAACGGCATTAAATGTGCTGCCGGGATACAAACACCTCACTTCAATCAATAAGGTGCAATTACAGAGGTCCAGAGGTCTCAGTTCTTCTTCTGACCCTAAGGAAGCCCTTTCCTACCTGTACAAAAGAAAAATCAGCTGAACAAATTCAAACTCGTGACACGTTCCTTTTTTGCCTGCTCAAAAGTGTATAAAAATGTATTTCTTGCATTCTTTATCCAGATTTAAAGGGTATATTCACTTTAAATTATGTCTGGCTCATCTAGTCTATCACATACGAGTAATTTTTTTTTACTTTGTAGAGCATATGTTTCTTCTGTCTGCAAAAAGTTCTGTGTTCTTCCCATGTTCCCAGCTTTTTGGTGCCCCCAGTTATAAGAAAGCAGAGGTCATGCAAAGTGACTTTTCAGAGTTCGCCTGCTGCAGTAGCTCTGAGGCTCACACTTTCCCTGCCTGCTTCTCAGCTTTCACAGTTTACCTGCGAGATTCAGGATTTCTCCGACGTGGAAATGTCAGTGACAGTTTGGCTTAGTGTCAGCATTGTGGATTCTAGAGCGGGGCTGTCAAACAGGCTTCAGTGCAAAAGGAAATGCAATTATTATTCCTCCACTTACGGTGGCAGATCAGAGATATTTGCCCGCGTCTGGAACCCTTTGTGTCAGAATATGTGCCTCATCCACTTGTGTGTAAATATTTCACACACAAGTACTCAGTGCTCGAACGTTCTCGGGGAGCTGCACTTGACCTGAATTCCTGCCAAGGAGATTTGCCCCGCTGAGCAAACCCTGCTCAGCCCCCGATGGAAATGGAGCCACTGCAGGGAGTGTCACTGCTCCCGTGTAAATCCCAGGTCTGGGATACCACAGGGTTTTCAGACCAGACATGAGGGAGGCTCAGTGAGGAGCTCCCACACACAGAGATACAGAACACTGCAGAGCCCCAAGCACTCGGTGAGAGGTCAATTCCTACCTTTCCACTTCCTGGATTTGGGGATTTTTTGGTGGAAAGCAGCACTGGACGGGCTGTTTGGTTCCCTGATGTGCTGGAACAGCTGCTGGGAGCTGAGGGCAAGCACAGGGGCACCTCTCACCTGCCTGGCCACTGGTTCTTCTGCCAGCAGCATGGCCAGGGATGGTCCCACCTGCCTCAGCTTCGATATTATCAGATCATCCCAGCAGCCTTTATCACCCCAGGGCTCTCCTGGGACTGCACCTTCCACTGAGTGCTCCTTCCCAAACCTCAGCACCACTCTGTGCTTCCACAGGACTGTGAAGGACATCCCCAACGGGCCCAGGCAGGGTCCAGCTCCTTGGGAAGGAATCCCCGAAATAACTCAGCCCCTTGATCAACAAGATGCAAATCCATTCAGCACAAGTTCTCTCTCTGTGTCTCCCCAAATACTTACATTGTCATTGTCATTTTCTTCCTCGGGGGAATATAAACTGGATCACAAGAAACAAGGGCTGGGGGAAGAAGGAATGCTCAGGAATTCAGGCTTGAAGGAGGATTGGCTTTTCAGCCTCTGAAATCCCACCTGAGCCTGGTGCTTCTGCTCCTGCCTTCTGCCCCTGCTCCTGAGCACACTCTCTCTTTGTACAACACTTTCCTCTCTTTATTACAATAATTCCTGAGGGTAAGAAGGGTTCTGCTGCCCCTTGAACCCGGTCACTCTTACATCCTGATGGTAATTGAGTGGTAGGTGATGGGATTCTGAAACAGCCAGCGAAGGATGGGACAGGTGATGATGCCATCTTTTCTCAGCACATTTTTATCCCACAATTTAAGTTCCAAAAATACTGTTTTTAACATGGTTTCTTCCATGAGGAGAAACTCGCTCTCCAACATCTTGGAGTGCTCGGCGGGCAGATGATTACAAAATTGATTTGTGCCTAATGGACTTGAGCTTCCTGCAGCTTTCCTGTTAGTTTCTTCCACTTCAGCACCGCATTCCGTATTTTCGGAGCTCTCCTGAAGTGTTAACAAGCTCATCCATTTCCTCCTACCTCCAATTGCCCCTTCTTCCACAGCCTTTTCAAACCCTTCCCCGTGTTCTAGCTGAAAAATGGATAACAAGCACCATCATTAATTCTGGTTAATTATTTGTGGTCGGTTGAAGAGAGAACTATGGAGCTGCCACGGGCGCCTTTGCCGTAGGAAGACACACTAATTTTGATATGATATCTCTATCACTCTGCTAAGTCCCTGTCCCCTGCACCCACCCGGTTGGGAATTTAATGGCCCGTGAAGCTGCCGTGGTTTTGTCACGGAGGTTGTAATTGTTCAATCAGCTCCAGAGCTATCAGGTATGACTGACATCCAGCAGAGTGCTGGGCGCTTAAACTGCCAATTTGCGCTCACAGCCCCGTTGTGGCAGCTGTCTTTCCCGAGAAAGGGAGGCAAAAATATTTAAAACACCCTTCTAACAGCAGCTCGTGGCGATGTTTCTGTCGTGTCCCTATAAATCTTTGCCTGGTTAGGCTGCGGGTCTGCCATGGGCAGCAGGCGTGGGGAGGGGGTCACTCGTGGGGTTATTTTCTCATTACCAGAGCCCCGGTCACGGATGGAGCGCGGTCACTCCGTGAGTGGAACGGGAGGATGGAGGCGGCAGCTGAAATGATCCCCCAGCTGGAATGTGGCAGATGCTGGAGTGAAAATGGGCTTCGGCTGAGCGTCGGGAGCTTTCCAGTGAAGAACAAAAGCTTGTGAGCTGCTGTTGTTTGAGTTATTCAAGTGTGTGTGTAGTGCTGGCTTACACGTTTAATCTTCTCTCTCAATTCTTGCTTGACTGCTGGAGTCAGATGCAATAGAATGGACAGTGCCACAAAAACCAGTCCTGATTGGAAACCTTAAGTCTGGATTTGTTTGGATAGACAGTCAGAGGGTTTACTATGTCCACTGCCTTAGCAAAATAACTTCTGTTGGCTTTTAATTTGCACAAAGCCGAGCATTTTGCACAATTAGTAATTGAATAATTATTGGATAGTTACAACATAAAGAAAATAACACACATTTTTCAGCTCCCCTGATAGTCTGTGCTAGGGAATTTCTCGCTAGAGCTCGAGGTGAAGTCCAGTTGTTGATATTCCATGTATTAATGTTTCCCTTTTTCAGTCTTACCCCTGTGCTGGCAGGCTGGCCCATTATTGTCACATTCCATACAAAGCTTCCAGGTGTCTCCTTCCCAATGCAGTGCCAGGGCTGCTTGAGCTGGCTTTGGAATTTTCCACCTGCTTTATGACTCTCCCTCTCAGAAAAGCAATGGCAGAGAGAAGTGGGTGTGGGTGAGTGCCAAAAAATCCCAAAAAAACCTCAGGAGATTTGAATTGGGATGTCCAATCTTTGCACAAATTTAAGTTGCATCACTGTGGGTTATTGCACAATTTAGATCCTTTAAAGAAATTCACTCTCTTGTCTTCCTTCCTTCTGAGGAAACAGGACTTTCACTTTTTTAAAAATTTCTTGTTCACTGCCTTTTTCCTTCTGCTCTTCCCAGCTTCTGCATTTCCATAGGTTACAGGAAGAGCACTCTAAACGAATTAATAACTCAATCTAATGCAAAACAAAGTATTTGGAAGAAATGATGACACTGAGAAGACTCAAAATTGTGAGCTTGTAAATATTTTAAAGTGATCTTATGCAAAATTCATCCAAAACGTGATTGTTCTTCTTCTTTTCCATATTATTTTATGTCTTCCTAAATCACTACCTCTCTTTCCCTTCCGTTGCCAATAAAATAAAGTAAATTAAGCACTGTATTTATGCAGTTACACTCTGAAAATACAGGGTTGGTGTTTCCAGCCCCAGAGCTGTGTCAGTTTTCAGTCACAGCTCCATAATTTGACACTCCTTTTCACGTTGGAATAATGGCGGGAATAAATGATTTCATTTGCGTGTCTCTCTCTGGATCTGCATATGAAATGGGAGTTAAGAGCTGTGCTCTAATGAAGGGCTTGGATCCCAGAGAGCTCTGCACACCCAGCTCTGAGCACTGATTCACCCAGGAACACCTGGAGGGGAATTTTGGTGAGAGCTGCTGCACCCACAGTCCTGAGGGCCATTTCTGTCCAGGACTTGGTGGCAGAGCTCTGGTTACCTGCTTTAAAATATCTCCTGAGGTGATATGTGGTTCCTAAATTGATAGGAAACTCCTTTTCACCAGCCAGGTTTTACAAAATAGTTGAAATGTTTAAAAAAAGCACATGCCCTGCTGTCATTTGAAGTCCGAGAGGTACCTGACTCCTCCTTTGTGGATTTCATTGTGATTCCCTTTTGGGAAGAGGTGAATCTGCTAAAATAACTGTAAATTGAGGAACAGGAACTACCTGCTCAGTGAATAATCTGAGCCCATTTCCATTCAAATAAAGAAAATAATTATAAGTTCTTTTCTTACTGTATTATTTGCGCAGCATTGCAATATTATCCCAAATTAATATTCTTTTTGCCACAAACAGTGTGAAGCTGTTTCTCATATGGAGTCCGTTGTGTGGCCGCCGCTGTCCCCATCTCCAGAAAGAGGAGATATTTCACATTAACGTCGGTGTCACAACTTGGTGGCACCAGAAATATTTTGGTTTCCATGGTAACTAATTGTTTAACCAGGAAAGGGGAGGAGGAGCAGCAGCAGATTTTGGTGATACAATTGAAAATAAGATCAGGTAATGAAAGCCATTATAAAACCCGTGGAACTTTATTGTGCAGATATGACAGGTGATATATAGAATTTTGTGTGAGTGCATGGCTTGATAACCTGTCAGCACCTCTGTGCTGATCTTTTCTCTCTCTGTTACAAACTCTCCTCTCCCAAAATCTGTGGGGATCCGTGGTCGTAATCTGGGAGACTGAAGGTGTCCCTGCTCCCCCTGCCCACCCTCAGCTCCATGGGAGGGCTCTGAGAGGAGAAACAGAAACTCTGCTGGAAGGAGGGAACAAAGATGTGCTTTAAGAGCTTTAAAGTCCCATGGCTTTAAACTGCCAGAGGGCAGGGATGGATGGGATTTTGGGAAGGAATTCCTGGCTGTGAGGGTGGGCAGGCCTTGGCACAGATTCCCAGATTTGCTGTGGCTGCCCCTGGATCCCTGGCAGTGCCCAAGGCCAGGCTGGACAGGAGTTGAAGCTCCCTGGGACAGTGGGAGATGTCCCTGCCATGGCAGGGGTGGCACTGAATGATCTCCGAGCTCCTTTCCAACCCAAACCATTCCCTAGTTCTGGATCTCATGGTATGAGAGAATTCACACACAGCCTGTACCTGCTGGGCCAGAGCAGAGCTCCCTGAGCTGCTGGGTTTGGATTCATGCAGTTGTTTTCAGCCAGAATTCTGCTCTCTATTATTCATGACAAACTGACTGGATTTACGTGTGATCTGCTGCATACAGCAACTAAATATTCTCCATATGGGTTTTTCTCACCCAATTTTTAAAATAGGATGGGTAACAAAAATTATATGAAGGCTTCAGTACATCAAAAGATGTCAATATATGAACCAGGTGCATTCTATAGCACAATCAAAATAGATAAAATTCAGTATAGATCAAAGAAATGTCATAAGCCATTGCTACATTTCAGAAGTAAACATTACTTAAAAATTTATTAAAATACATCAAAATTATTTCAAGGCATAATTTGAAAGCGAACTTGGTATAATCTGCATTTGATTTTTATGGAATTTTAAGAAAAAAGGCAATTTTTCTTGAGAAAGTCCATTATTTCTAGAAACTTGACCTCTGTATGACAGAAAAATCCACTGCAACCGTAAAGGAAACAAAAAAATATAGGAAATCAAAATTGCTTTAGCAACCTCTGCTTGGTTGCCTTGCCTTTTATATTTTTTTTTCTTTTCCATGTTCTTTTTCCTTTTTGTGGAAGGTTAGCTGCTTGAAATTTAAATATTAGATTTATAAATCAGCCTGTGGAAAATATGAGCAGAGCCTGAACTTTATGGGTGATTTAAATGTCCTTTTCCTCCCATTCTTTTTATTTATATGCAAGCACACATATTCCAAACTTTTAATTGCTCAAGTGTTGCTAAGTAAGCAAATCCTGGTTGATTTAATGGTCTCCATATGATATTTTCCACCCCATGGTCATTAAGAGGGGGAGAATTTCACGAGCAGTTGGTGACAGCCTGGCTGCTGAGCAGGAGTGACACAGGAGCAGGGCATGGGGAGCCCTGGCCTGGGGTCACAGCCCCGCCAAAACAGACCTGGATGTTCTTGGTTTTAACCAGAAACAGGGCTTTCCTAGCCAGTATTTTGAAAAATATATATAGCAAGATATCCAGTTTTAATTTATATTATTTGGTATGTCCTCTATTTCTCTTTGGAGCAGCACAGCAGGAAAAATTCATTAATTTTAAGTGTTTTTAAAAACACCTTAACATCAATTTTTGATTTTTATTTTGATGCTCACATCATTCATTTGGCTTTGTCTTGACTCTTCTGCTCTGACAGGTGTTGTCTGATTTTCAGCACTGCATCTGCTCTTGCTTTTGGATGTCCAAATGGCCCATCCTCCCTGGAGAGGAGGGCTCTGGGCTGTGCACAGCTTTGGCTCTGAGAATTGGGTTTTATCTCAATTATCCCAGGTGATTCATGGGGCCCTTGTGAGCTCTGTCCCTGGGGCACTTCGTACCCAAACCCAAACTTTGGGTCACTTCCTGGATCTTTTATTTTATTTTATTTTATTTTATTTTTTTGGCCATTAAATTGTGCTTCCAAGTCCCTTCCTGCTGCTGATGAGAAGTGTAAGAGTGCTCCTTCACGCTTGCATAACCTTGGTCATCAAAGCACTTTAGTGGCTTTTATTCCATCACTTTATCCAGCTCTGATGTTTGCCTTCTCCCTTTCTCTGCAGTGCAAGTGGAGCTCGTGGCTAATGTCCCTTAAATCCCACAGGAACACAACGACCGGGGATAAAAAAAGAAAAATCTGACATTTTTTAGCTTCCTGACCCAACATTTCTCTGAGAACAGAGAGGCAGAAGAAGATATCAGGGTTGGCAGACTTGTGATCAGTGATGGTTAGAGGGTAAGGAAGCAGCAAAGCTATTTTTGTGGAGGAGGCTGCTGACCAGGGCTTCAGGACTGCAGGAATCATAGCTGGAGGTTTAAATAAGCCTTTGGTTTTTTAAAAAAAGTCAATGGCTGTTAAGGGCGTTGAAATTGAAAATTGACTAAGCCATTGACTTCTGGAGAAGAAAGGCATCATGAAAAATTCTCTGAAAAGGAGGAAGATTCCACTTTTAGGAGCAGAGAAAAATAATTGCCAAATGAAACAGCTTATTCCCTCCTTTGGGGGATTTGAAAGTCTTCCTGGAGGGTCTCCTTCCTGTCAAATTTGCAGCTCCTTTTGGCAGCCTGCTCAGAGCTTTTGAGGAACCCTAGCAGAAATATCCTGGCAGTGAAATAGCTGAAACTTCTGGAAACAATTGAATCTTTCAGTGCTGCACTGTTATTTTATTGGATTAACTGTTTATGAGGTATTTTATGGTAAAAAAAAATAAAAATCTGGGCAAGGCAGAGGCAGCGCTGCTGCAACAAAGGGATGCTGGGTGTCCTCGAGGCACAGCAATTTGTCAGTGGAGTTTATTCAGAAAACTGGAATCACGTGTGGAAACAGAGTGGGAGGGAGAAAGGGAAGCAAGCAAAGAGAAATTATATTCTCTGAGGAACCGATTTAAATCCCTGTTAAATAAAGAGGGCTCAAATAGGGTCATTAGATGTTAATTTATTTAACTCTGGGTGTACATGTGTATGACAGAGCCAGTCATTTCTTGTGGTTCCAACTGATGATTTCTTTGGTCTTAAAATCTCGGGTCAGAATGTGGAATTGTTGTGTTTGGCACAAATTAATGCTCGAACATTTGTGCCTTTAAGGAGAAACCAAAGACTGATAGCACAAACAACAGAAATATGCTGGAATATGTTGGAATATGTTGGAATATATTGAAATATGTTACAGTTATACCAAATTTGTTTAATCCTCCCTAATTCTCCCAACCTGCAGATCCCTTTCTGGGCGTGGCTGATGGCCCAGGTAAGTGAGCTGAATTCCCCTTCTCTGAGAGATGTGTTCTTGTTTTACCTGAGAAAATTTCATTGCTGTGCTGCCCTTTCCTCCCCTGCTTCTCATCAGGTTATTTTCCATTTGTTGCTTTATTGCCTCTTCAAAGCCTTGTGCCTCTCCCTGTAACAGATTTGGGGGAGGGTGAAGGTATTTGTTCTTGGTTTTACAATTTTTTTAGGAAATTCCTCATCTTTAGAAGAGTTGCAAATCCAGAAAGAAACTAAAACAAATAAGAAAAAAAAAAAAGCCAGCGAGGCTTGAAATAGTTGAAAGGACTGATTTTGGAAATGTAAAATCAAAAATATTTGTAATGCAAGATCTAATTTTATCGTATAATAATAAGATAAAATAATAAACTAATTGTAGAGATTGCAATTTGCAGGGCATGCACTGGAACCCTTCTTTGCCTTGCTTAGCCTGCCATCATTTCCCTCAGGAATGGGACAATCCTACAAAACTTCCTACAGGAAGCTCAGCCCCAGTAATCCTGAATCCTTCTGGACAATTACCAACACTGACACCACACTGGGATTAAAAATAGCTCAGAAATAAATAAATAAAATAAAAAAAATTAAAAAAAAAAAAAGATGGAGAGGCTCAGGATGATCTTGCATTCCAAACATTCCCTCAGAGGAGGAGAATTCCAGGGGTGCCCCCTGTGCAGAGGGACAGGGAGTGCAGGGTTTGACTTCCAGGGATTCCCTGGCAGAGCAGCCTCTCCCTGTGCCCATCTGCAGGGTGGCACCTTCACTCTCCAAACCAAGGGCAGCAGCAAAGCCTCTGCTGTTTGTGCAGCACAGAGGGGTGGCAAGGAAAGGAAACTCGGGGCAGTTTGGGCTCCACTCCGAGGCACCAACTGGAGACCCAGAGAGGGAAATGTTTGCACAGCACAGGCAGAGCGAGGCAGGAGCACAGGGACCCCAGTCTGGAGCAGCTTCTCCCAGAGAGTTCCATTTATAAAACTCCTGAGTTTCTGCAGGATGGGACCTGACAGAGGGGCTTGACAGCACTCCCAGCTCCGAGCTGACGGGAGGAGCTTTTCCCTGTCAGCCTGAGCTCAGAGGTCCAGGCCAGGTCTCCAGCAGCAGATGTTGGTCCACAGAATAATGGAGTGTTTCAGAGTGAGAAGGGGACATCTGTGAAGGTCACTTGACTTGAGATCCGTTCTGTTCACAGTAGTTGAGATAACAACATTCTGGTTGGGAATTTTTTTTTCTTCCTGGTAGCCTGCCAATGAAGTCTAATATTATCTGCCCCTCTTTTAATAGTTTCCACTAGATATTTCTGGAAAATATGCTCACAAATTTCAATTTTATTGGAGCTGGAATAGGTGGAAGAGGGATTTAGAGGAAAAAAATTTAGCTTATCATTGGCTGAAAACAAAATTAGCTAAATCATCTGAAGCACAGCCCTGGTAGTCCTCTGGTTATTTCATGCTCAGGCCAGGAGGTCCCAGAAGCACTTGAGGGATTCTGCTTCAATTCCTTTTTGCTCTTGTTCATATTTATCTTCCTCAGTGAGGACAAAGCTTGTAAATCCTGCTCTGGACTCCCTGGGCAGTACCTGGGAGGGCAGAATTCCCAAAGTGCAGGCACATCAGAGGAGGGAAACAGCAGAGCTCTGTGCTGCATCCACCTCTGGGGCTGCCACGTGCTTGGGTTTCCTGTAGAGCTGCCCTTTGCTCAGTGTCTGGAAGTTCCAGGAAACTGGAGGCTATTTCCAGCAAAAGAGAACAGAAAACTCATCAGGTTAGAGAGCTGAGAAACTGAACACACGGGATTCTGGGATGAGAAAGTGCAATTCGCACCTCACATTGGACAGGTCTTTTAGGCCTTCTTAAAGAACAAAAAAAGGGATTAAACTGTGTTCTTGTATTTTTCTTGGGTATTAAAGCAGAACGCCAAGGCACTCATGAATAGAACTGTTAGAGAAAACAAATGTAAGGTGAATATTCTGTTGCTGGTGCACTTCCCATACTGTGACTTTCTGATGTGGACAGGTTTGCCCATTGCTGAGTGATTCTGGCTGCTCCAAAAGGCTGCTCCAGCTCGTGTGGGGCTCAGGGAACGGAAGGAACCTCAGATGATGCAAATCTTAATGAAGATGCTCTCCCTGAGAACTCCTTAAACTGACGCAATTGATCATCAAATATGGATCACTTACACAGCAGAGATTTTATCCAATTTTTTTGAAGTTCTGCCTTTGGGCACCCAGTCTCTCTGGCCTTCTGAACAACTGATCTGAGATTCTCTCCTGACCAATGCATCAGCTTCTAGAACAGCTCCTTTCAGCACCAAACCCTGTGATACAATTTCACTGCAGGCACTCGCCAGCAGAATTACTGCTGGAAGAGACATTGGGAGCAGTTTTTACAGCAGAGCCTGTTGTGTTCCTTGCAGGCTGCAGCATTCCTGGAAAGGCTGTGGCTGGGGAATCCCTGCTTTAGCTTGCCCTGGTGTAGGGTGGGGTGAGGCTGCTCCTTCCCCTGGACACAGACAAGAGGAAACAAACTCCTGCTGTGCCAGGAATAAAGCAGTGCAGGGCTGAGAGTGCAGGGCTGAGAGTGCTGAGGAAGCACATGAAACATTTCACCTGGAGAGAGAACAGAGCACGTGGTAATCCTTGGAAGCCCTGAAGAATCCTTGATTGAGAGTAAGCCTGGGAATAAGGGAAAACGCTGCAAGGATGCAGGAGGAAGGAGGTTGTTTACAAATCTCCTTTATTTCTGATCTCTCTCAGTCATTTTTAATTCTCCCCACACCAAAAATTATTTGTTCTGCTGCGCGTTTTGCAAAAAATTCCCTGGCATTTGAGCTTAAAAGCTGTTGTGATCTTTTTAGATGTGCTTGTTTTTAAGAAAAGGTCTAGACGGATTTTTGTCAAAGCTCCAACCAATTTGAGCTCCTGTCAGTGTAATAGGTGCTGACTTGTTTGTCTGTGCTCTCAGTGAGTATTGCTGTTTAAAATGCCATTTGTGCTTGCTGATATTTTTGTTTTCTGGAATTATGAGGCTAAAGAAATTAGATTTGCAAAAACTGTGGCTTTTGGTCTATAACATAACAGCCCAGAACTTAAATGCTCCTGTTCATCATTGTTAGATGAATGATGGGTATATACTGAACACTCCTGTATTTGGAGTAAACAGGAAAATGCAGCCAAAGAGGTTTTGTGAGTGCCTTTCTCATTTGTTCTGCACCAAGTGACCCCAAAGGCTGCAGGTCTGACTCTCTCAATTGCTGACACTGCTCTGAAAGCTCCAGCCTGCTCAGGACTTTGATATCCCTGTTTTGATGCTGTCCCTAAGCAGTAAACTCTGAATTGTGTTGGGCGACTCCTTCCCCAAAGAGGGGTCGACTGAGCAAAGAACTGATTGAAAGCACAAGCCCTGCAGTTGTTGTGAGATCAGCCTGGCCCTTTCCTCCAAGGAACCAAACACCCAGGGCTTCCTGGTCATTTTACATCTTTTGCTGCATTGATTGCTGGTTCCATAAACGCTGACATCTCCCGCTCCTGCAGACAGAATGCAGAGGGGTGTTGTTCAGGGCTGGGGTTGGTCACTGTGTTTGGAGGGTTCAGAAATGCCTCTCCTGCTCTTGCAAACTCAGGAATGTTCTGCAACTTCTGCTCTCCATGGTGCATTCCCACCCCTGGGGACACCCTGCAGCTTCTAAAGGAGAAGGACTTAAAAGGTGGAATTTGCTCGAGGGTGAGGACAAGGTCATTGCTCTGTCCCAGCACCTTGATGTGAATTGCTCAGTGAAATGTATTTTCTGTTGGGAAAATGGCCCTTATTGGGTTCTTCCAGGTCTTGTTAAGTGCTTTAATCACTGACCCAGATCTCAGCTCTCCTGCTGGGCCTTAGGAAATCTGTCAGAAATGACAAGAAGTGGGATGGCTCCTGAAGAGGAGAGCTCTTCATGAGAGCTGGGAGTCTTCAGGCACAGCCAGGAGAGCTCAGACAGCCTGGGCACCTGTTCAGCCTCCACTGGAAATAATGAGCTGAGAATGGACTCTGTTGGGTGGACTTTTTACTAAAACCTTTGGAACCCCTTGCCACATGAGGCTCTGGATGTGAAGAGTCTGCACAGGTTCAGAGAGAAATGTGCTAATTCTTGGAAGAAAAAGAAACCATTATAGTCTGCTGGATCCAGAAATATTTAAGGAGCTCCTTGACTTACTGGTGACACCTCATATCCAGCTTTGTCACTGAGGGGACAGTGAGCAGAATGGGTCAGTGTGGCTGTGCTTCCACTGCTGCTGAGTTTATTAGGGAGAGCAGCGATTTCAGCACGAGTCTGCCATATCACAGGTGAGAGCCTTATCTGCAGGATTTACAGTCTGTCTGTGTGGGCCAGAAGGTGTTTGTGCAAAACATTTCTCTTTGTTTCTCATTAAATTGGATTCTTGTTTTCTGGTCAACCTTTCCCAAAGCAAAGAAAAAAAAGAAAAGGTGGGGAAGGAGACTCATGGATGATAAATAACGGCTCGATGGCGAGGCTCAGTGAATGTGCAGGAGAGCAACTTTGCAAATCAGGAAATAAATGCGATTTTATTATACTCTTGATGTGGAAGGGGCAGGGAAAATGTAAGAGTGAGGACAAAGAGATGCAGGCAATTATTTCTTAGAGAGAGGCATAATAGGCAATGCAGTAATAGGTGAGATGCTGAGAATTCCTTTCCCATCTGAAGTGTCCCACTCACCTGGTGCAAGAGCAGGTGGGGTTTGTTTTGGGCACTTTGGTGTGTGGGGGCCAGGCAATCCCTGCTGTGAATACAATTATTACCCCCACATGTCAGTGCTGCCATTAATGGGGCTGAGGGCTGCTCCCTGCCCTGAGCTCGCCCTCGATTGTGCAATCAAATCACAGCCCCTTCATTGTGTGCCACTGCTCCCTCTGGCAGTGCTTGAACACATCAGAATTCCTTCTAGGATGTGAATCCCGACCCCTTTGTGTCCTTTCCAGCCTTTTCTGCTGATTTGAGATGCCCCAGTGTGGGAGAGAACTGCTGGAGAGGTTTAAGCTCCTGATCTGCCTCTACTTTCCCTGCACTGCTCCTCTCCCCCAATTCCTCAGCTCTGCTTTCCCATTTCCCACAGCCCCCATGGCAGAGATTAAAGCATCCATATATTCCAGAAGAGAGTTTTTTATGTGGAGTTTAGTGGTGTTTTGTTGTGGAACCATTCATTTGTTTGCAAGGAATGGAATGTTTGATTGTGTTGTTTCTCTTGGTTTAAACTTTGCATTTATGAACATTAGTCATCAGCACAGACCAATTTATCTTATGAAGAAAGGGAAATAAGATCTTGAAAAAACCTTCCAGCTTTCAAAGCTCCTTCTGTTCATTGTTTATGTATGGTTCTGCAGCCCTGGATATTTTTAGATTGGTACTCCCATTGCAACCACAAGTTTTGAAAGTTTAAAGAATGCATTAATACATCTTTATTGAGATCATCTTTGCCCCTACATTGTTCCAGTTTCTTTGCATCTACTCATTTGGCAAACTTAACACTTCTAATCTCTTTTGCTCAGCTTAGCATACTTTTTTTTCTGTCTTCAGAGATACAATTTTGTAATGTTGTAATAGCAAAGTTTGCAAAATAAAAAAAAGAAAAAAAGAATAGTTTATTGACTTAGAATGACAGGGAACATGTACCTTGCTGTTTGCTTGGCTAAACTACATCACAAACAAGTATTTTTCTTTACTTAAACTGACCACTTCAGAGTGCTGTTTGCTCACAGTGCTCCTCTTAAGCTTGAGCAGGATTTTTTAATTTTCATCACCTCCTGTTCATTTTCCCCAGGAGCACTGTTAGCCAGGATGGTTCCCATGGAATGCCATGACCAGCAAAAAATGACCCTGTCCTGGTCTCCAGGTGATTCCAGACACGTTGTGTGCATTTCCTGACATTGCTTACAAGAAGTGCCACGTACACGTGAAAGCCACCCTGGTGGGTGTTCATTTGGTTCTTCTGACCATTGAGGTGTTTATTTGGTTCTCTCTTCATTTGGTTCTCTGTTGATCTGGTTCTCTGTTGATTTGGTTCTCTCTTGATCTGGTTCTCT
>JAHLSL010000024.1:1195694-1235105 GCA_025920805.1 Petroica traversi | reverse complement strand
TGGTTCTCTGTTGATTTGGTTCTCTCTTGATCTGGTTCTCTGTTGATTTGATTCTCTGTTGATTTGGTTCTCTGTTTGGTTCTCTCTTGCTTTGTCTCTCCTGGCCACTGAGGGACTGGAGCAGCCACTCCCAGCAGTGGGAAGAGGCTCCATCCAGATCCATCTCTTGGAGCTTTCTGCTCGTACCGAGGTCCCTGCAAGCTCTCAAGGGTTTGCCAGGGGCTTTTCCAGTCACTGAGCATCACAGGAGAAACGAGTGCCCCGAGCCGGTGTGGGGAGGCGTCAGGAGCTGAACAGATTGGCAGGGCAGGCTCAGAATGCCCTCTAATCCTGGAGAACATCAGCTGCTCCTCAGCCAATCCAGAGCAGCTTGGAATTCCTCTCACCAGTGACACTCCATTCCTCTGGAATGGCTCTGTCACAAAAACTCACAGCAGCAGAAAGATCAGGCACGGATTTCCAGGAGTGCTTTCTGAAGGGTGGACAGCGTTTAATTCTAATATATATCCATCTTTTGTTCATCCCTACCACAAACTACAGGCCTTGGGAGTGGGATCAATCCCTGACTCCTGCAGATTTTCCTGAAACGCATCACTGGGTCATGAGGGAAGAGATTCTGTGCTTTGAAGTGCTGTGGCTCTGTACTCAAATCACAGAGGTGGCAGAGAGGCCTCCTGCATTCCATGAATATTATTTGCTGTGAGTAAAAACCCCACTGCACTTCCTCTGACTCCTCTCTGCTCTCCATGGAGTGACAAAGTGGAGCTGCAGGGAGGGAGGGACCTCAGGAGACTCTCTGGGCCCTCTCCTTATGCAAGATGGAACCAAAGCACAAATAGATGCTGGCAAAACTCCTGCTGAAAGATCTCTAATGATAGTAACTTCACACCTTCCCTGAGCAAGCTGTTCCTGCCCTGCAATAATGTAATTTTTTAGGCTGGCTTTTAGCTCTTCTAACCACGAAAACAATGTGGTGCAGTGCAGGAAGGAAACAGGGGTTTCACATGGAGAATCATTGGAGTAGGTTTTTGGTTTTTTTTCCTAGACAGCACAAATGTTGCTTCACTTCCCATTTATTGTTATGGTAAAACATCCAACCAGACTTAGCAGTACTTTGGTGTGTGTGTGCATGTGTGTGAATGCACATATATATATATATATATATATATACACACTGAAAAATGTAATTCCATCAACATTATTTAGAAAAAAAAAACTTTTTAAATTGTCAGAGAGTTATGTCCCTGAAGCTGCAGGATTAGAGGTGCAGAGATTCTATTCCTAGCAGTTGTCTCTGCCAAAATTTGAGCTCATCAGTTTGTACATCTCTTGTCTTCACCTTTAGAGATGATCTAACACTTCATGCTGTTGTTGAACATTAAAAATCTGGCATTTATGACATGTTTTATTCTTCTACTTCTCCTTTCATATCAACTTCTCGATGGTTTTGCTTTACTTTCATCTGGTTTGTTTTATCAGGCCAAAATTATGCTCCCTAAATATAACAAAATTGTATTTACTGTTAACCATCTGTGTTAAACTGCACATAAAGTCATCTCATATAGAACATTCCTGTTTGAAGGTGTGTGCTAATGGGGTTTCTCCTTTCTCCTGTGTGTTCAGAGTCTCCTTTATGAAGTTCCTCAGTGTCAATTCTATCTTGAAACTCCTAGGCAGAAGTTCCTGAGATGCTGATCAGGCTGCAGTTGCAGCTTGAGGTGCTGTGAGTGCACCACGAATAAATCTGGGAATGAGCTCATGGCACAATTATCCATTTCATTTATTTATAAACTGACCTGTGAAAGTATTATATATTTTTGGAGTGCACTTGCAGTTGGGGAAAGAATCTCAGCTTTTCATGTTGTTCAGCTTGAAATACAGGGTTATTTAGCTCAGGCACTTCAGAATTTCCTTTAATCTCCACAAAGTACTGTGTTTCCAAAGGCACCATTGATCATCCAGCTCTAGAATTGTTCCTCCTGTTAATGGCTGTTGCTCTTTTTCCCCTCCCACTTTTTCTTTATTGAACATTCATTCAGATGCACTTATTCCCTGATTGGTTTGTCTCCCCTCCCTTTGGAAACAGAGTTTTCACTTAGTTTCTTTTTGCTTTTTTGTTTTACTATAAAGATTGAGTCCTAAGGTTTCAGATATCCTATTATTTATTTTTATTATTATTATTTTTTAATTATCTGCTAGTAAAACAGCAAAAATAGCTGCAATTTTGGCTAAGGCTCGGATGTTAAACTCCATCCTCTATTTTGAGCTTTTTTTTAATCCATAAAACAACTTGTTCAACAGCACCGTAGCACAAAGTGCAGCATGGCAGCACATTTGATGTTTCTGTGTCTGCTCTGGCTGCTGGGAGCAGGTAACACACCCCGAGCTGCCCTCACTCCCAGCCTGCCTTCAGAGCTCCTCCAGCAGCTTCTCTCATTCAGGAACAGCAGAAGAATGCAAAACAACCTTGTAGAGCTCCTGCTCTCACTGTGGAAAATAAGGATTTTTTTTTTCCTGGAGTCATTAGTATCCTGTATCCTGAAAGGATCATTTCCCGTCTCAGGTTATTTTATTTTATAATTCCGTGCTAGGAAAATTGCTTTAAATCCTTGGCTCGCTCAGACAAGCAATGTTTCAATTTTAATCTGCAGTGAATAACGAGTGTGGGATTCTTTTGTTTTCTGTCAGCATTTTATATTGTCCAGTGGGAATCTTGTGCAACTTCACAGGAGACCCATCTGTTTTACAGTTCTTTTCACTATGCCAATCAAAAAGTCACTTTTTTGAGAAGAGCCACACATTTTTGGTGGATCCACAGAAAAAAACGAGCCTCCCCT
The DNA here is from genome assembly GCA_025920805.1 of Petroica traversi. NCBI lineage: Eukaryota > Metazoa > Chordata > Aves > Passeriformes > Petroicidae > Petroica > Petroica traversi. The sequence continues at coordinate 1,232,268 of JAHLSL010000024.1, read as the reverse complement.
ACCCCCTCTCAAAAAGAGCTGTTTTAGCTCTAAGAACCTGCAGTTTCTGAGCAGAACCTTCAGTGAGTTACCTTTGAAGTCAGATTTTAATTAGTTGATGTAATAACTATTGACTTTTCTTTAGGGATATGCCAGTATTATTGATATGACAATTAAAAGCAGAAGGATTAGTCTATTAAAGAAGTACTAATTGACTTTCGTCTTACCAGGCTAAACAATTAAGAGCTGATTGGTCAAAATAAAGTGAGCTGTATCTGTAATTATTGAACTCGGGATTTCACTTCTTCTACTTTTTTTAAAATGTTTTTGCTTGAATAATCTGCCGAATTGATAGATAGACATTTTCAAAAGGATTTTAATTGAGTGGCATGAACAGAAATTGCAGAAGGAGTTTGTGGTGTTTGTAGAAAAAGGAGAAAGCTTTCCAGAGATCTAGAAATTGTTACATTTTGATGGAGCTGATTGGTTTAACCATATTTTCTAAAAAGATCATTATTCCTGGTGCTTAATATTGTATGTTAATTCCTTGACTTCCTATGGTGTAGTGAGGGTTCTTCAGTCTGAAAAGCGGATGCAAATTGTTCCCAATAATGGTATTTGTTGGGAGTTGGTTTCTCTGGTCACCGTGGGCACAAATGACTGCACAAGATACCAAGTGCTGGATTTTGGGTAATTCTGAGTTGGGTAATTTTGCCATGACATTTTCTGCATTGTCCTAACAAACACCATTTTTTAATTTAAAGTAAAATCTCCACTCCTTTGTTGCCAATAGGCACAAGAGCAGCTGTTTTATGGCAGCAGAATGAGTTTAACACCTTCTTCTTCTCTGCCATAAAGGCAGAAAAATAATTTTCCCATTATGGCTAAATCTTAGTTTTGTGTTGCTGATAGAGAATTGAAATGTTTAACTGCTAAATTGAAATTAAACTCCTGCTGCCAGCTCTTATTTATCACTTGCAATAGTTTTTGTGTGCTGAGCATTGCTCTCCCTTCCCTTCCCAACCGGGTATAAAGGGCCTGATGGAGCTTCATCATCAACACCCAGGAAAAACAAGGCAAGGCTTGGAGGACAGAAATTGGTGTTAATGACCTTATTTTCTGGTTTGGATTCAAGTTTTGCCAAACATTCCACGGCTTAGAAGGCTTTGTGTTCTTGTGAAACTGCAAAGTGATTTTGTTTCCATGAGCAAAGAACATCTGACATTCTCTGCAGAATTTGCAGCTCCCCCAGTTTCTCTGTTTGTCCTGAGGGCTGTAGGAGCCTGGGTGTCCCTGGCTTGCTGAAGTTTGCCACAGCAGCCTTAGAGCTTAAGCAGAAATTTCTTTTTAAAAAATATCACAAATCTTTGTATTTCTCAACAATTTCCTTTTGTGTAACCTGTGATGCTCACCTGTATTATTTTGGGGGTTTTTTTAATGCGTTTCAGGAATGGCTGAGCTGCTCCGGGCTGGCTGGAAACAAATCCAGGAGTGAAGGAGGATGGATGCTGATAATGAGGTGACAACATCTGCCCCACTGTGACCCCTTCCAGGACCCTTCTGGGTCTGTGCAGCCCAGAACTGCTTTGAGTTTCTGTGGGAAGGACAAAGAACTCATCTCCAGGAGAGGCTGAGATGGCTTCATTTGAACTGGAGGAACCTGCCCTAAATGATTGAACTGAAAATCCATTCCATGCAGGGGGTTTTGAAGGAGGAACAGCTTTGCTAGAGGAGTTCAGGAAGAGCTGTGAAGGTGTTGGTGCTGCAGAATACAAATTCATCTGAGCAGAAATGGAGGCAGACACAAAAAGATGTGCAACCCTCCAGTTCTGACCCAAACTTCGTCCAGAAAATAATTTTGTCAAACATTTGGAAAAGGAAACATCATGGCACGGAAAGCAGGTGTGGTGAGCTCCTGGTGAACTGGATTAAAAATTTATACCCGAGGCCCTGTGGCCCTTTCAGGGCATCTGACAAGTCTTGCACAGTTTTAAAAGTTATTTTATTCTTTGTCTCCATCACGCTGCAGGTGGAGTTGGGGCTCCTGCACATCGTGGAGTGGGAATATCAGCCTGGAAGGTCAAGGAAATAATGAGGTGACAGCCCAGGGTGACACTGACACAATCAGGGGACATTGCAGGAGGCTCCTGATGCAGCATTACCTGAGCAGAAAGGACCATGGCACCACCTTGATTTTCAGTCTCCATTAAAGAAATCTCTCCTTTCCAACCACAACAATACTCATTTCTTAAAAAAAAAAAAAATAGAAATAATATGTTAGGTTTTCTATTATCCTTTTAGCTGAGCATTTTGTTTTGCTTCAAGCAAATCACCTGAAAAATTATCTGCTGAAATAGAAATTTTTTTCATTATGTACACTCTCAGGAGACTACTGTAAAACACACTTGATTTGACAATCTAAAAACAAAAATTCAAATCATTATCACAAATGCTCTGTTCCTTAGATTATGCATTCCAATTTATATTTTTTCAATGCAGGCCAATGTTGTCCAAGTAACCATTTCAGAAATCTTTAAAGGTACTTAAAAAAGAAACAAAACAAAAAAAACCCACAACCCTGGAAGAAGTCTGAGATTCTTTTCAAAATTCATTGAAGTAGCTTTCTAATTACGTATTCAAGCTGAATTATCTTCTCTTTTTTCCCTTCATTACATTCACAGTGAGAAACACATGTTTCATTTAAATAAAAATCTCAGTGTGCTAAATCAGACTGTATATTTACATAGGACTTTCAAAGAAATCTGGGCATTGACTGTTCCAGCTACAGGTCAATTATATATCTTAAAAGTGAATACATGGATAAATAGTGATTTAAATTCACAATGTCAATCCAGCTCTGAAGGAATGGAACAACGTGGGAGAAAAATTATCTACAAATAATAAATGACAATGGCACCTAGAGCAGATCAACGAGCTGCAGGTAGAACTGCTAAAAAATCTTGTTTTGGGAAGTTTGAAAACTAAGACTGGAATGTTTTTAATTAAAATTTTGAGGCAGCTGTTCAGCTGTGAGGTGTTGCATAATCCCGTGTTCATTTATCTAAGTGGAAATGAATAAGAAAATTGATATGAGGAAAACCCTTGAAGTGTGAAATTCCCAGAGTTATCTGCGAGAAGTTCCAGTTCTATCTTTCTGTCTCCCCTAATGCAATGGCAAGGAAACAACAGCAGATCTGCATTGCACTTTAATCCTATGTGCCACTGTCTCAGAGGCTTCTTTGCCTCATTCCAGCAGGTGTTGGATGCAGAAGTTCTTTGGAAAAGCTGTTGAAATATTGTAGGTTTGGGAGGTTTGTGTCATTTGGGAGGATTTCATGGAAGGAAAAAGAAAACAAAGGAGAAGAAAGTGATCTGCTGAACATTGAATGATGACAGTAAGGTCAGGGTGATTTGCTCATTTCAGTTTTCATGTGGCTCACTGAATATCTCAGCTGCTGAACAGGGCCAAGTTTGTAAAAATCAGGATATTCGTGGCCATTGCCAGTTTCAAAATGTGGTGTTTGTTGCTCATTATTTGATACCAATTGATGTTCAGTGGTGAAGACCCAAACCTGGAGCTGACTGGAAATTCTTTTAGTCAATGAGATATTTTTCTAAGAGAGATTTAAAACTCAATTGTGAGCTCTCATTAATACCACGACCTACTAGGCTGGGTCTGTTATTGGGAGTTTTTCAGAGTTTTAGGACTCTGAATGTCTTTGAAGCCACAGAAGAAGCTGTGGCAGGTGTTTATTTTTGCACCTCCTGCACTTCCCAGTCTTGTCCGGAAACAAATGGGAAACATTATTTCCTGCGAGGCAGAAGTGGAAATGCCCCCTCACTTCTCTTCTTTGGCAGGGCTGGTTTGAGTCTTTGCTCTTGGGAGACAGAGGGAGCAAGAAATAAAGAGAAATAAATGGAAATATAGAAGGGAACTGTCCTCGTGGGCTGCCTCGAGGAGGATCCTTCCCTCGTATCTCTGATCTCAGAGGCCAAGCATCCTCCTGCCTCCTACTCGGGATTTCTTTCTTTTTCTCTTTTTTTCCCTTTCTTTTATCATTTTAAAGGTTTTTGTCTGCCTTTTCAACGCAAAGTGGGTCATCTTCAACTGCAAGCTGTTAAGCTTTTGCAATCCAATTTTCAAGAAAATTAACCAGCTCTTTCTTACCCAGATCATATGGGAGCCCATGTAGCCCGAGGAGTTCATCTTGGATCCAGTTCTCAAATATTCCTCCCTGCTCTCTAAGATTTTATCTCCTTTCATTAGACTTGTCTATTCAGGCTTTTCCTCAGAAAGTTCCATATTTTTGTCTTTCCATCTCATATTCTCTTTATTTGACACTTCTCAAGCTCTTGAGAAGCCCAAGCTCTCTTTGACACCATTGTTCTCCTCAAAACCTACAGGAAAAAAAAATTTCTTAGCAGCACTTCTAATCAAGCTCCTTGGTGCTAATTAGCTGGATCTCAGAAGATGCTTGTTGTCTCTTCCAATATTGTGATGCTGCAAAGTCTCAAAATGTACATCTGTGTAATGCTGATGTTTTAATATTTAAAGTCATATTTACTTAGCTCTGTACTCCGACAGATTTCTGTAAATTTCGTTTCCATGCAACAGGAAAAAAGCAAATTAACAAATGTGGCGCTCCCTGGTCTGATGGCAGGAACCTCCTGGTGTTTCTGGATAAATATCTTTAAAATTACCTCATCTGTGGAAAAAAAAAAAAAAGAAAAAAGAAAAAAAAAAAAAAAAGAAAAAAGAAAAAAGGAAGCTGCCTAAGCAGGGAACTCCAGAGGATGCTGCTGGAAAAGGAATTTTGGTGTTGTCCTAAGGATGTAAATATTTAAATGGCTCAGGTTGGTGCCAGTCACGCCCAGGGGACATTTGTGCCTTGTCCCACTCCCTCCCTGCAGGGAAAAGCCCAGCCCAGCCCTTGCTGTGCTGATGCTCAGAGAGCTCCTGGTGAATTTGGTCATCCCAGGAGAAATCGCCCTCTCTGAGGTCTCCCACGGCAAAATCGAGCTGCCCACACGGCCCAGGGGCAGCACAGGGACATTTTTATCCAATTCAATCAGCAGAATTGCCCTGAAGGCGTTGCAATGAACGGGCCCCGGTTTTTGGAGCAGCCCCTGTCCCTGCAGGGCTCAGGGTGTTTGGGGTCTCAGAGAGGAGCAGGGACACTCCTGAGCTGGGCACTGCCCCAGCCCTCCCTGCCTCACTCCTGCTGCTCCATTTGCACTCAAAATCTTAATTGAGTCCTGCAGGAATTAATTACATTTTCGTTGGAAAGGAGGGAAATAGTGAGTTCCAAAAGGCATTTGACAAACAGATGAAATGCTGAAAAACTAGGGGGGGGAAAAGTGCTGAAAAATGGGGAAATAACCTTCAGTTTAGAAACAGTTTCACATACTTGAAATACATGGAAACAGTGCCTTCAACTGCTATTAAGCAGTTAATTTAATGCAGGACATTGCTAATTTTGTCTGCAAAAGGAAAGTATGACATTTACTATGGGTGGAAAGAAGTAGATCAAGGAAAAACAAGGATCCTTTGCACAAATGTTATTGTTTCTTTTTCTCCCCTCCAGAATTAATTCGTGTAGCAGAAACACATTTCAACACTGTCTTGAATTCTCTGTTTTTATCAATTTGATGTGATATTTTTCTGGCTAATGAATCTTTGTGGCCATTTGAGCACATTTAGGCATTGCTGGACCTGTGCTGGGGAGTTTCACTGCTCATTAGTTCTACTTAGTTTAACTTTTTCCCCAGCTGCCTGCTGTGTCAGATGATGATCAATAGTAAAACCACCCCAAAACTACTGCCTGCTGGAATAAAAATTTCTAGAACGAGAATCAATGAACTTCAAACAGAAGTAAATTTCTACCAAGTACTCTTTAGCTGCTGCTTCTCTACGCAGCTGCAAAATCTTGAAGAATGTACAGTTATTGCATCAAGATCTCAGGTATTTCTGTGTTTACTCGCCTTTTACACCTGAATATTTGTGGGAAAAGATTTTTGACAGCTGAATCCTGAGGGTGAGATTGAACATTATTGTAGTGGTTCTCCTGTAGCTTCATCTATTTTGATTTATTTAGGAGTTGTACACACTGGCAAGGTGCTCGAAACCTCCCTCTTTTTGTTTGGCATGAAATTGCAGTGAAAAGCTGAGGGGTCAGGAGGGAAGCGAAGCACTTCAAGGACAAGTTTAAGGCACATCTTGATTTGTGTGGTGTCAGCTTCACAATGTGGAAAGCTACAGCTGGGGGCTGTCTGCTCTGGAGAGAAAATGTACTCACACTGTCAAAGCCCATGAACAAAACAGGAGTGACACTGGGCAGCACAGAAGGTGCCAGACAAAAGAAAATCCAGTGAGCTCAGGAAATTACCCAGGTGGTAGCTCTTTGTGCTCCCATAATGTGAAAATCTGATTAATTTCACAGCAGATAAGGTGAAAAAGTTGATTCTTCATACTGGGAGTCAATAGAAAAGTTCTCTCATCTGTCCTTGCTTGGCTTCTTCCGCTGTCACGCAGTTTTGTGCTCTCTGGATATTCATCTTCAAGCTTTTGGTGTTGGATTTTGCAGCACAGCTGCCTTTCAGAACAAACCGAGCCCAAACCCTGCCATCCCTGAGACATCTCTTTAAAAATTCATGGACTTTGGGCACACAAGTTTTTGTCTCCCCACAGCTGAAGCACTGCAGGAGCAAACCAGAGAACATGGGATGGTATTTAAATGGAATTTGGCTCTGCTGAGCATGCTGAGGTTGATGATGATGATGGAAATGAATCCTGAGCAGGATTTAGTGGGGCCAAGGCTCAGATGAGTGACTGGGACCTGTGTGTATCCTGAGTTTTGGGAGCTCCACAGTGAGCATTTGCTGGCAAGAGGGATGAGCTCTCAGGTACCCAGGGGTTTCCTTACCCCAAAAAAAGGCTGGAACAGGCACATTTTTGATAAAAAACCAGCAACACAGGCAGCTCTGACATCTGGAGCTGGGGCAGAATCCCTGTGCTAGGATTGTTTGTGCTGTGTGTGTTGGGAGCTGAAACATCAGCTGGAATTCTCACCTCTTGTGTTGTGTTTCCATCATGCCAGCACATGAATTCCTGTGGTCACCACGCAGTGAAATGGAAATGCTGCTGGTCCTGGATGTGCAGCTTGGAGCAGCTTCCATTCCCTCCCTGCTCCAACACCTGCAGCTGTTCAGAGTCCCTGGCAGTGCCTTCCCACCTCCTCAGCAGCATCCTCATCCTCATCATCCTCCTCATCTTCCTCAACCTCCTCATCCTTCTCATCTTCCCCATCCCATCCCATCCCAGCCCATCCCATCCTATCCCATGGATCCCATCCCATCCCATCCCATCCCATCCCGTCCCATCCCATCCCATCCCATCCCATGGATCCCATCCCATCCCATCCCATCCCATGGATCCCATCCCATCCATCCCATCCCATCCCATCCCATGGATCCCATGGATCCCATCCCATGGATCCCATCCCATCCCATCCCATCCCATCCCATCCCATCCTCATGGGGAAAATCACAAAAACTTTAACATTGAAAGCCACACAATTTATGGAGGTTTGAAGAAGAAGCCAGCAATGTTTTGATGCTGGTGTGAGATGGCAGTGGGCAGCTCCAGTGCAATAATCCTGAATTTGGCTGATCCATCAGAAAGCTGCAATAGATAAGAACAATAAAGTAATCCAGTTATTAAAGCCCTGGAGGGCAGTTAGGAAAAGCAGATAGCAAAATATATTGCTGATTTAGGAGGAAAAAGAGTCTGCAAGAGAGCCAGCACTTTGATCATGGAGGAATTTTATTCTGGAGATTTTGATTGTGATAACTACATTCTTTCAAATCTGATTTTTGATGACAACACTGCATTTCTTACTGAGAGAATTTGGCTCTTTGAGAGCTAATCCTGGGAAAAAGACAAGTCTCAGAAATAAAGGAACATGTAGGAACAAGTGATAATATTATCTGAACAGACACATCAAGAATAAATAAAGAAACAGAAGTTTGATTGTGGAGCAGCTGATGTTGAGGGAGTATCAAAATGCACTAAGAATTTAAGGATCCATGTAATATATAGGGAATCATTTAATAGAGAAATTTGAAATGTTTAAGAAATTGTTAGCAGCAATGATATTGTAACAGTTTAATTAAATTGAATTAATAAAGCAAAAGAAAGTGATTAACTAGTGGGCATAAAGAATGGTGCAAACAATAGTAAGATTATTTCTTCTCGATATCTGCAAGAATAAGCATAGCAAAATATTTAATTATAAGGAAAAATACATGAAACTTTAGGTCATGAGTGAAGTGCAAAACTTGAGTCTTAAAATACAATAAAGAAGCATTCAAGTTTTATTCAATATTTTGCTAGATTTCATTTAATGGTGAGTACTAAAAGTAAGTGATCCAGTGGAGAAAATCTGCTGAAGTGTTGAAAGCTGCTGCCTGAGCTCAATGTCTTGTGTCTTCTTCTGATCTAAAATGATGGAGTGAAAAGTGGGAAGCAGTGGAGGGAGAGTGGGCAGCAGGGAGAGATTTCAGCCTGCACCACCACAAAATGATCTTTAGCCCAGAGCTCTGCCCATTTCTGGGGAAATGGGGTTTGCAATTCAGGCTTGCTCTGAGCTTCTCCAGGAATGGGGCTGTTTAATTCATGGCATGGAAAGATTTCTCCTTGGCTTTCACAGCTTGCTCAGTTTAGCACCCATCCCGCTGTTTTACTGAAGTCCCAGACATTCCACCACTACACACCCACTAAAATGGGAGTGAAGTCGAGGAAAAGGAATTTAAAATTTAAACTTCATCTGTCCCACCTTCACCACAGCACTGTCCTCTCCCCAGGGCCTGGAGAGGACCTGCATCCCAAAGCTTGGGGCAGGTGATTGCATTTCCTCAGCCACGTGTGCTCTAATGACAAAAATAAATGTTAAACACCATTTGGACTCCTTACTGTGAGGGTGTACATTAATTTCCTCAAAACTAATCTAATTTCCTAATTGTTGTGCCTCCAGAACGTTGCCTTTCTGCAGTTGCTCACAGGAAGGTGTGCCTGCTGATTGACAGGATGGGCTGTCACCATAGCAACAGAATCAATTAATTAAAAAAAAAAAAGGTCAGGTTGCCAGGCTTTAAAACATGAGATGGGAAATAAATAATCTGTGATAAAACTAAACTTTATCTCTCCTGAAATCTGGGGATTAATAACACCCTTGACAGGATGGGTCTGCATTTGAAAGCATTGAGGTACCTGTGGTATATTTGAGCATCAAATTTCAATTTTAAGGGGTAAATCAAGGCAGAGAAATGTTTCCCTGTGGAATCAGGGGCCGTGCAAATGTCTTTTCACAGGTATTTTTCCCCTTGTAAAAAGAGGAAGAGTCCCAGTTCCTCAGCACAGCAGTGCAGGGAGTTGGGATGTTCTCAATGAACCCTGGATCTGCCCTTTCCCAAATCCCAGGAGGAGCACAAGCCTTGCTTTGTCCCCTTTGCACAAAGTGTCCCATGCACCCAGGGTCACTTGGGGGAACTGGAGAAGTTCCAGCAGGAAAGGTTGGGACACCTTCAAACCTGCTGGGAATCTGATACACCCAAGGGGGACAGAAAACTGAGGATCGTGGGGTTAGCCTGAAGTAAATGGAGACAAAGTCTGAAATTCAGTGTTTTAGGCTCATCTGTAGTCAGTGAAAAACGTGTGTGCACCTCTCTGCCCCTGACTAGAAATTCTATCATGCAGCTGATAAAAACCATTTTCAGATCGCCTTCATCAAATTGACACTTTCAGGTAAAAGCTGGCTAGATCCAGCAAAAATGACTATTTACAGACCAGGAAATTGGCTGAGTTTTACTTGCAGGAAGCTGCATAAATCCTCTTCACACCCCACAGTTTTTGTCATCCCCCTTCACCAGTTTTAGCAGCAAATACCAAAAGCAGTGACTTTGCAGAGGTGTGACTACTCAGGGCTTTAGAAATCTCCTCATGGCCATCGAGGAAATGGTGCCTGTTTTAGCTGGGAACCCTTCTGGTTTGGAGAGCACTTCAGCATCTGTGTTGTGACTCTCTCAAAGCACAAATTCCCCTGTTCTTGAGAAGGGAGTTCTCACTCCTCGTTGCTCCATCTCTTCCATTAACCTAAAATTGCATTATTTGGGCTGGAAATTATTTGTTTTTAGTAAGGGGAGTTTCAACATTACTGTTTTCAAGGTAACTTGGAGGGATTTTGCATCCCTGCTTTGGGTTTCAGAATGTGAAGATGCCAGCTGTTATATGGGAGAGAAATTCACGCTTCAGGGTTCCGAGAGATTAATTGTGAAACGTGTCCTCTGCATATCCTAAATTATCGACTGACATAAGGCAAATAATTAGAAACAAAATGTGCTGCTCAGAGAAATGCACATTTGTGTTCTGTCTGTCTGGAGAACATTTCAATCACTGAGCTGCCAGCATTGGCTCGGGCAGCAATCAGGAACCAAAGCAAAACCAAGACCCAACTGTGTCCCATGCAGCATCTGGGCCAATTATGTAATTATTCTTTCAAAAAATAGATCACGGGAGCACTTTGCAGAGGGATCAGCCAGGTAGCCTTTCATGTGGCATTTTGTGTTTTCCTAATTGCGACTTTTTAATGAGAGAGCTGGTGCTGCATGACCCCAGTTAATGATTTACATCAGTTTGCTCTCCTTTTAACTGCTGCTTCAGAGATGTTCTTGTTTTTAATAGTTATTCTTGTAATAGTTCTTTTTGTAATAGGTTTTTTGGTTGTTTTTTTATTTTACTTTTGCTGCAAACTCTCTTTGCTTTATTTCCCTGACTTGGGTCTCAGTGAGGTTAAGAGCAGTGCTAAGCCAATTCCACAGTAGGAAAAGCCTTCCCAGGAACACAGGTGTAATGAGAATATTCAAGTATTGAACTTTACAACCTTATCAGTCATGTTTTCTCTTTACCACAAACACCATTAAAGCTGTTCTTAGCTATTGATTTGACCTTTTTTGTTTTTTGGGGATGGGTTCTTCCCCCCCCCCCCAAATGTCAATAAATCAACCCTTTAAATGCAATGAAAATTCAAAACTTGGATTTGTCTTATAACTTAGCAAGGCAGTCTGAGAAGCAGATGGTTGTAACCTTTATATATCTTGATTACAAGAAATTGTGATGCATATGTCTGAGTTTAGAAATGGAATACAAATTCATCTGATGTCACTGTATGCAGAGCTGGGAGAGCTGAAACTGAGTATACTTCTTACTGTATGCTTAATGCTTCTTGCAATTTTTGTGTGCATCAGCTTTGTTATCATTAAATTCCCATATGTTCATTAAAGAAACAAACAAATTTTGTTTTATAAATGGGACTTAGCAGCGTTAGCAGCAGTGATAGCACAGGCTGGGAACAGGAGTTCTGCCTTTTCCAGTTGCAGATCTCATTCAATTCAGACATTTTATTGACCATGACAATTTGTTGCTGGCATTTCAGCAGAGTTCAGTTCCTGAGATACAGCAACAAATCCCACAGAGGTGAATTTCAAACACCAGCAAGCCCATGGACAGAGTTGTTCTCGCGTTGCTTTTAAATTTGTAACCCAAAAGAAATAACAAATATATGATTTTAAAAAAAGTGAAGTGCTCAGATCAGAGCAGAGCTTTCCCATCTGTGTTCCATGATTTTCTTTGTCTGCCCTTCAGCTGAACTGATAAAGTTGTGTTGGTGTCATCCCAGTTGTGGAATTACAGCTGCACACAAAGAGCAGAACAGAAACTGGATTTTGTGTTTGAGGAGCAAGAGGCACCGAGGTGTTTTTAATGTTATCATAAAGGATTGCTACTAAAATATGGCAACAGAAAGCAAATGCAAGTTTAGTCCAAGAGTCACATTGTGTATATCATGTGTAATAATGAAGCAGCTTCACTCATGAAGTTAAAGGTGAATGAACCCTCAGCTCCTTTAAACTCTTGCCCTGGATTTGGCTGCTTTTCTATTAAACACAAATGGTGGAAGAGAGAATAAAGCTTGGGGTTTTTTTTGATTTTTTTTAAAGGAAACAAATGAGAGAAAGGGAAGATCACTTTGAAAAATCTCTTGCAGCAAAAGCAGGAGGAATTATTTTCCTTACCTCCCGTCCTCCACCTCAGCCGCTCTCCAAACTGGTGATGGTCTCAGCCTCCACTGCAATGATGTCCAGGGACTTATTCACCGCTATTATTTCACTGTTTGTCAAACAGTTCTGAATTGTGAGTCTTTGGGAACAGTTGCTTTCAAAACAAATCGTAAAACTTGCCACAAATTATTCATAATAAATATTTTTCCAGCTTTGGTTGCATCTGTGGCTCGCATTGCAAAAGCACCTAGAGGCCTAGGCTGACATTAAGACAATCAGTATGCTAAAAGCTGTGTGTATAGACAGTAAAATGAAATATTTATGTGAAGGATGTCTCCACAAATAACACTTAGGGCCAAAAAGCATCAGCACAGTTGAGGATTTGCTGTTGCATTCATGTTCCGTGGGATTGGTGTGTTGTGACTTAGGACTGTCCAGGGAGGGCAGTTCCACAGATTTATCCTATAAAAAAGGATATTTTCAGGTGTTACCTCATTAAAACAAGACTTCTGTGAGCCTCATTTCAGCATCGTTTTTTAAAGCTTTGAACTCTGTGAGTGAAATGCTCTTTACAATCCAGTGGAGCTCGAGGAGTCTCAGTGAACACAGAAATGGACTGGGGAGGTGCAAGAGTTTGCATTTCTTCACAAATAAAGCCACTGTGAGAGCTGTGTTAGCCAGAAAATGCCCTCCCTTCTCTCTGAGCAGCTTTGCACACCATTTTTGGGCTGCCCTGAGTGCCGTTTGTGGTGTTTTTGCTTCCCTTGCCCTGCTGGGATGGATTATGCACCAGCCATCAACAGGCTGTTTATGAGAGAGGGAACACCCTGGGAATTGTCAGGAATGTCTTCTGCATTCCAGTGAATAATAATGAACGTTTGCCATTCAGCAGAACTGCTGTGGTCTGCAAAAGAGGCTGCTTTATACATTTTCTCTCTGAAAAAATGTTTTGAGATTTTTTTTATTATTATTCTTTTTCTCTTAAATAGCAATTCCTGGATAGATAGGAGGGAAGTGTTTGTGAGCTTTTGTGTGGAGAAATGCTTATCAAAGTAGAAGAGGTGCCATTGCTTATGCACCTCTAAACAGCATATAAAATATCACCACATGCTGGAAGTGCAAAATGCTAAAATGCTAACAGGTCTTCATGTTTCAGGACATAAAACTCCATCCAATAACTCTTTTTATTCACAAATGGCTTGCTGATATGTGTTTTTTTTTTTCTTTGCCTGCTCAGGTACACGCTCCTATATTTTCTTTAAATGTATTCCCAGGTTCATCATTTTTGCCGACAGAATTTAGGAGGAATATTTAAAGCTATATATAAATGTTTAAATTGCAAGAAGCATTTGCAGAATGTTTTGCAGCTTTCTGATAGTGGTTTTATATTCAAACATCTCTGCTGCCCATTGTGGGTGGTGCAGGGATGAGATGTTGCTGTGCTCCCACAGAAGATGGAGCAGCACCTTGGTCCTCGTGGTTTGAGCAATCCCCAAAAATCTCCATTAAACCTGGTGAAAAGCTGGGTTTGTATTTCAGCAGCCGGGCACGAAGTGATCTCGTTTCCTTTTGCTGTCAGTGCCACTGAAACTGCGGGAAAAACAAAAACCCTCCAACAACATTTAACGCTAGAGAGTCAAGGCACTGCTTTATTCTGGCCAGGAGGCACCACAGAAATCACCTCGTCCCCACTGCAGGGAGATCTTTCCACCACCCGTGACTTCTCCAAGGTTTTTCACCCATGGTCATTTCTTCTTGGCCATCACTGGCAGTTTCTTATTTTCTTTTGCATGCATTTGCTGGACTGCCAATGACACCTCAGCTTTCCATGGTCATAGCATTTTCCGAAGCGATTTCCACCCACCCCCATCAATTAGGTTTGTTTTCTTTGTATGAGGAGAACAGCAAAACCAATTTGGTCAATTTAGTGCCAGGCCGCTGACAAATGAGTTGTCAATGGCTCTAAGTAGGCTTCGATGGCTCATATTCATTCCCCCCCCTTTGCCATTATGGGGTATGCTTGCTCGGATGGTTTGTTGTTCCTGTCATAATAAGGCAAAGATTAAAATCACTGCTGTAACACCGGGCCTATTGAGAATCCACCATTGCAAGAAAAAAATAACAGGAAAATAATTTCAAATGATCGTTCCATCGCGTTTCTTATTTTCCTTTTTTTCCCTGACTTAAACCTCGCCATTAACCTGCTTAGCAAAGTTGCTTTAAATGTGTAACTTTACAGCACCTGTAGCAAAACATTTTTTTCCCCCCTGTCAATTAGATGAAGCTCTTTTGGAGGAGGAAATCAGCGTTTCGCCAAAGATTTTATTGCACTTGGAAATCATTTCGCTTCAAGGTTTCTCGTATAAAGATGCCACTTCTTTCTGGAGTATTTTCATATGTCACGGCAAAGTGGACAGAAATAGCTGTGGTTCAATTCTGGGCACAGCCAGGGAAGTTTGAAAGATCGTAGAGGAGTTTAGGAATTTACCTTTGTTGTTTTCCTTAGTTTGGAGGCTGAAAGGAGAGTATTGTTACAGGGCATTTGTAACAAAGAAAAATACCAGAAATGCTCAATGTCTACGTGTCTTTAGTTACACTGAGCATTTCTGAGGGCATCGCAATTTCTAACAAACACGAGCAGAGTGAGTGAAATTACCTTGCTCTCCATTGCCTCGGTAACCCATGTGCTGCTTGAGAGGTGTAAAAAGCTCTTTTATTTTTTTAGTCCCTCAGCCTTTCCTTGACAAACACTCTGTCATGACCAAATTTGACAGTTATTTTTAATAATGATACTCAGTTCTGTTTTTAATATAAGTACCAGCAAAGTTTTTTTTCCATTTCAGATTGTTAAAACATGATATTGCTAAGCAATAAATGCACTAATTCAGACAGAAGTGAGATGGAGACGTAGGATTTTCACAACAATTCACGGGACTCCATTTATTGGGATTTCTACTTAACCAAGAAAATTACTTTAGATGACCCCCCCCCCGGATTTCTCTCCATTTTTTGCCATACTAAAGGAAGGATGTGCAGCTTTTCAGAGCTCTCTGTGACTTTCCCCTGTGGGAGAGAAGGTGCTGCCAGTTCTTCACACAGGAATCACCACTGAGGTGTGCACAACCAGGCTCAGGGCCTCTGATACACGTGTTAAATATTTTGGTGCCTCTGATCAGTCAGCAGCCATACAAAATGAGAAATTGATGTTTTATTTTTTCCCTCTGTTATTCTGTGTCTGAACTGCCATGATGCAATAAAAAATGTGGCTGCATTGGGAGTGTGCTCACCACTCTGTGCTGCTCCCAGTGCTGATTCTGGTTCCAGCCTGGCACCCCCTGCCTTCTTCTTGTTCACATTTCACCCTTTATTGGAGTGAATGGTTCAAAAAGTTGTGCTCTGAGTTCCTGCTGTATTTCGTGGTCAGCCCTGACCACAAAACACTGGTTTAGTTAACAGATAAAACATTTTTGTGCAGCAGGGCTTGGAAGTTTTCCAGATGAATATTTTAAATAAGGAGAATTTTGCAGGGGAATTCCAGGTAGCTTCTTTCAGACTGACTTCTTTGGGAATACTATGGAGAAAAAAAAAACAAACAAAAAAAAAAACAACAAAAAAACAAAACAAAAAAAAAAAAAAAAAAACAAAAAAACAAAAAACCCCCCCAAAAAATCCAGAATACCAAATAGTATAACTGTATGTAGTAGTTCCTTTTCTTTTCCAATGCCTCTTCCTCTCTGCTCAGATTAAGGCAGTGCATCTGTCACGTGAACTGTCTCATAATAATTTTGGGAGGAATCTGTAGGGACCCAGTTAAGGTGCCATTATGACAGGAGATTAGAATGGGGAAAACACACAAGGGCACAAGTCCATGGAGAATTCATTAGGATGCTAATTTGATTCCTCTGTGATTATTGCAGCGAGATTTCAGCGTGAGCCTTTAGAGAACTTTTGATGATGTGGAAATGAAAAGGTGTCAGTGTGCATTACACTGTCATCAGAAGGGAAATCAAACACTACGAAAATCCCATGAAAAGGAAATGGTAGCTAAGTTTTAATGCAAGCTGGAGAGCTCCTTGGTATTCCTTCCACTCCATCTCCTCGTGTTTTCTGTTTTGTGTTTTGTTTGAGGCCATCAGTGCAGAGATTGCTGGCTGGGTTTCCCCTGCCAAAATTAGAGCTTTGTTCCAGTGTTCCAGTGCTGGGTTCCCCTTTTCCTCCTTGGCATTTCCCAGGTGTAAATTCTCCTGCCAGCTCCAGGGGAATTCAGGTGGGAAAGGCTGCAGCTCCTGGAGCTCTGAACTCTGTGGGAAGGGTCAATCCCAGGACCTGGGTTGCTTTGCTCCCCCAATCCTGCTTGTAGGAACTTGAATGCCAAGGAAAAGCTTCTCTCTGCTCTTCCCAAAATTAGGGATTTCAGGGGGTGTTTAACAGCTTCAAACACCCTCAGCTGGAAGGAACTGCTGTGAGTACTTTTGGAAAAGAGTAAAATTCAAACATATGTGTTTGTATGTACTCTAAGGTCTATTTATAAAATATTGGTTAAAATGGAGGTGTGAAACTAAAGAGTTTTATCTATTTCTTTTAGTTATATGATTTTTAAGTCCTTGCTTGACTGTGGTGATCTGGAATCGTGCTTGAAAAATAAAGTTTGAGTTGAAGTGGAAAAAGGTTTTCTGAGGTTTTTCCTGCACTCATGTTCTAAAAATTATGATTGTAGGTGGACACAGATCTTCAGGGACTTATTTGCATGGATGTTTTTGTGTCATAGGAGCTGTGCTTTGTGTAGTGGTGTTTTCATGTCTCCAAAGTGTTTTGTGCAACTAATTCCTCACTGCAGTGTCATGCTCCATGAAAATGAGCAAACCACCTCCATTTCCTACAGGTAGGAAATCTGCATTTTCCCCATGTAGTGACACTGTTGCTGATGAATGGAACAGGATTATGGCAAAATGTTCTGCAAATTGGAATTATGTCCCATGACAGGAGCTGGGGCGTAGCTGCTCTGTTAACTCTGCTTTTGCTGTTCATCACCTGCTGTTATTGTTCATTTTTCTGTTCTTTGCAATAATCACTTGGTGTTTGGCCCAGCTGAAGCAAAACCTTCTTGGGCCTGGGTGACAAAAAATGGCAACAGGCGATTGCAACACTTCCAAAATCCCTGGATAATTTGCATTTATAAACTGGGGTTTTGTCTTTGATCAGACTCTGCTGGTTCCCAGGGTGCACAGGAGTTCTCCCACTCAGGTTTTGGTCTCCTTTAGCAAATCTGGAATATTGTAGCTCTGCAGGACAGGTTCCTGCCATGTGTGTGAGCACCGGGGCACACAAGACCATTTCTAATCCCTAATAAACCAGATTGATGCAGGAAGGAAATGGCAAGGCACAGACAGATTTGTTTCCTAAATTTAACAACTACTGTGACTGTGCACCAGTGCTCCTCGGGGAAAGGCACATTTCCTCTGCAAGATAACTTCTGTTAGATAAATTCCCTGACTGATATATAACAGATGTATTTATATCTAATAAATCAAAGTTATATTAATAATGTCTCTAATAGATTAATCATAGGCTGAATTCACTCTAAGAGAATTCAGTTAAAGCAGAGTTATTTTTAGAAGTGAGGTTGACCAGAAACAGGGAATGTTTGCAAGTAGAAAATAGATTAAGGCCATGTTAAACTGTAAAATAAACAACTGGCTTTTTTGTGTCTTGGCTTGATCCAAAATCTGTTCTCGAGCATTGCCAAAACACAGAGATGCTCTAAAGGAAAGCAGTGCCTGTCTTGATGCAAAACCTTCCTTGCAAGGCCCTGCCAGCTGAGACAAAGGGAAACACAGCCCAATTAATTCCTCAGAGTGCCTGTGCTGGACTCAGACTCGATTCTGGGAGCTCTGAGCATTTAATGCATCTCCAAACTCCGTTCTGGTCCTGCCTGGTTCTCAGCAGTGACAATAAATTTAGGAGAGCTGGATTAAAGTTGCTGCTGTGGCTGAGATGGGTTCCAGCTGCACACAGATGTGACCACAAGGATGCACACACTGTACAGATGTTGGTGCTCACCTACAGCAAATAATCCTCACTGCCCAGCACTGAAATGGGAGCGAGGGCTGAGTCTCAGGGTCACTGCATCACGCCCTGCACTGGGGCATTGGCATCTCTCCCTAAATAAATAAAGCCCAGCATGGGAATTACTGATTACCAGGAATTTAACAGCAGTGATTAAATCTCTCCATACAGCTAATGAGAGATATTTGCAAAATGTATTAAGCAGTGTTGTGTTTCAGACAGTCTAAAAATAAATATTTGCACTCACACAGATACAGACAAGATGCACTTCATTGGACTGGCAGAAAATCTAAGCCAGTATTTGCACCATGTGAATTTACAGCATAAAAATCCATGGCCCACATTGGGTGTCAAGTCCTCAAACTGGGGAACAGAGAGGGTTTTTGTGTAAAACTTCAACAATCAATTATTATACTATGGAATTTGTTGAGGTTGCACTTGCATTGGGATTCAACCTTTTGGTTCAAATATTTTGCTTTGGGGTTAAAACTGACGCATTCATCTTCATTAAAAAGAAGTTATCATCTTGATACAGAAATGGAATTTTAGGCTTTAACACCTTTCTCCCCAGTTCCAACAATTCTTGCCTAAGAGCATGTGTTGGGTTTAAACCTCGTGAAAAAAATAAAAAATGAGCCTGTAATTTGTGTTGTAGACAAAGTTTAGATCGGCTTAATCACTTTTTACACAATTTCACAGTTCTTCATTTCATACACTTGTGTAGCTACTTAATAAAAATACATAATGCATGACTTTGTACTATAAACTGTTAATTTATAATAATTTTATGTCATCTTCTGTAATTATGGCACTGTGCAATCTGTACTAGTTGACAATATTTTGGCAGGAGCATCTACTGTAATATTTACAAGGCATTTCTGGCTCGGTTTAGTTTTCATTGTGCTCCCAGTTATTCTCCTGAGTTATTTGGATACCAGTATATAAAAACGTCTGTTGTTTGCTTTGCTTCTTGACTAGTTAATCAAAAACATTTTAATATTATGGAGCTTTTCAAGAGAGAAATTATACTCCAAAAAATCCATTATGCACAAACAGAGAAAGTAATGAAGTTCTGCTGGTCCTGAAGTAATTTCACACCATTTAAAGCTAAGCTCCATTGTTTAATCGTTTCTAATAATTTGCTTATAAATTCCAGCCTGTCTCAACCTAACTCTGTGGAAATTTTTTGCTTAATTTTTATTTTCATTATCCACTGGATAACTGGTGTAATTCCCAGAGCTCTGCAGAAGTCACAGTCGGTTGGGGTGGTTGGGCTGAACACGCCTAAGGAGCATTTAACTGCAGTCACAGATCTCTAGAAGAGCTCAGTGCGTTGGGAACTCTCTGGAAATTGGACATTTATTTATTTGCAGTAGGTGTTTTGCTATCCAAATGGAGACTGCAGCTGCTGAACACGTCTTAGAGCAGATCACTTATTTCTGTAGCTGATAGGAGCTGTGGCTTCTCCCAGACTCAGATCAGACTGCTGAGGAGGAGGTGATTATCATTTAATTTCTATAATTTTAAGTTTGGCGTTTGCATTTTGTCCATGTGTCACTAAATACACCATGGTGGAGCACTTGGATCTTTGTTTGAGATAAGGGGAGGTTGTGTGGCCCTAAACTCACACAGAAATAAATCCTGGGAGAAAATGATTCTGCAGTTTGCTCTCATTTGTTAAATGCAGATCATTGCTGCAGACACGGAATCGTGGGGATGTTTAGGGCTCCGGAGGGCAGAGGAGTGAGTTTACATTTGCATTTTGATTTGGATCAGGAGTGTGCAGTGTGCTGATTGCCTGCAGGTGATCAGGATTTCGTGAGCACCGTGGAACAATCCTGGAATGTGCCAAGGGTTGTTTGTGGGTGAGGAGATGCATTCCAGGAGAACCTGGAATTGGGAGATTGCAGAAAGGGGGACAGAAACCCCAAACCTTCACTCTTTGCTGTCATTAATTACCCTGGGCCACTTAGAAATGACTGAGAGTCCATCAGGCTGCACTTGGACCAGAAAGAACATTAAATAAGTGATCAGAAAGTCAGTATTTCCAATTGTCCCTTCATTTATGGTGTGAAATCGTGGAGGTGAACAGGTCAGTGCCATTTCCACGCTGAGTTTGGTGCATTCCCTGCACTCAGACATTTGTGGGTGACCCTGGGCCCCTGTGTCACACACTGGGGACACTGAAAAGCCAATTCCAGCAGCTTCCTGAGGCCATGAAGGTCCAGCTGGGCCAGGGAACTGAGCTGGTGGAATCAGGAGGCAGAACTGGAAATCAGGGCTTGGGTCTGTGCTGTGCACAGCAAAAATACTGACGAATAGTGATTGTAACTGAGGCAGGGAAAGCTCAGGTTGCTTGGGGTTGTAGGTTTTGTTTAAACTGGAAATGTTTCCTTAGGGAAAATAAATTTTCAGTTATAATTTAAATTATCTCTGTTTATGGATTTCATTTGCTGTTCCGATCACTATATAAATATTTTTATGACCTGGAGACCTCTCTTTAGCAAATCAACAAACTTGTGATCTATACTAATTGAATTATGAATCATTTCAAAACCAACACCAACAAAGAAACGTGGTGCTGTCGTCCTTTCATTTCTTATTTTTCTGTGTTTTCATTTCGATTCCTTTAATTCATTTTATAAGTTTCTACTATCCAGAGATAGGGCTGGATCCAACACTAATGGATTATTTTCTCTGCCAGTTCAAAGTGTTGTACATGAGAGACAGTGAGAAATCTGACACAGTGCTAAATTCAGGAATGAACAAAAAAAAAAGTTTGCTCCTGCATCAACAATGAAGATGAAAATATTAGATAACTTATTCTGTGCACAAGTAAAGAGATTTATCTCTATTTAGGAAGACTTCAGCAGTTATTGATTCTGAGGATGGTTCCATTCGTTTATTCCCTCCCGAATGTTTTATTTGTGATCACAAGAGTCATCCAGTGCAATTAGTGATTATGAAAACTGCCAGCGTGCAATTACTCAGAATAATAAAAATATTCAAAACAAGAGAATATGCAGCAAGCACAAGAAATTTGAGGTCAAAATGGAAAAGGTTTTTTTTTTATCCTGCTAACAAAAAAAACCCAGAGAAGCTATGAATAAATTTGTCATTTGCCCTGAGAAAATAACGCAGTGTTTGAAGGTCCTACATCTGGGCTTTTGTTGTGCTGAAGAGAAGTATCCTCCAAAGGTACAGACTTTTCCCCAGGAAGATCCTGTTGCCATTTCTGACTTGAATTATTTGATGCCAGCTATTATTGCAATGCAAAACTGCTTCCTCCTAATCAACAACTAAATATTCCATTGGAATCTGCAAAAAGCATTTGGAAGCTTTTAATTTCCTTTGATGGAGGCCATAATAGGAAGCACAAAAACCTGTGTTGTCATCAGCTGGGTTTTGTTTATGGTTTCAGGCATTTTCAGTAATTTTGGGATAGACTTTGGTTCTCTGAAGTTGCACTTGCAGCCTGATTTCAGCGCAGTTCTGCTGCAAGGCTCCACAGCTTCTCTTTGCAGTGTCTTTTGGAGGTGTTTGATTTTCCTCAGGGCTGTCACAGCCGGTGTGAGCCTGATCAGATTGTTTCAGAACCTGGTTGGTTGTTTCAAATCCTGATTGGTTGTTTAAAAGCTAAATCAGTTGTTTCATGGCCTGATTGGTTTTTTCAGAACCTGATTGGTTGTTTCAAAGCTAAATCAGTTGTTCCAGAGCCTGATTGGTTGCTTCATGGCCTGATCAGTTGTTCCAGATCCTGATTGGTTGTTTCAGAACCTGATCGGTTGTTTCAGAATCTGATTGGTTGTTTTAAATCCCGATCGGTTGTTTCAGAACCTGATTGGTTGTTTCAGAATCTGATCGGTTGTTTCAGATCCTGATCGGTTGTTCCAGATCCTGATTGGTTGTTTCAGAACCTGATCGGTTGTTTCAGATCCTGATCGGTTGTTTCAGAACCTGATCGGTTGTTTCAGAACCTGATCGGTTGTTTCAGATCTTGGTCGGTTGTTTCAGATCCTGGTCGGTTGTTTCAGATCCTGATCGGTTGTTTCATGGCCACATCTCCGGCTGTACCTGGGCAGGGCAGACCCCTTGCTGTTCATTGCTTTTGGTTTTGGGGCACAAGCAAAGAAGGGAAATATGGCCCCAGGGTGGCTCCACGCACAGCCTCAGGTGTTCTCCAGGAATGGCTCAGATCATGATTTGCTTTTGAGATGCTCCAGACCTTGCTGGAGGAAGTGACTTTGCAATGCAAATTCCTCTCAACACATCTGGGCACAGAAATCACCCCAACACAGGACAGCCCTTTTCTTGACTCTGTGCTGGTCTTTGAACCCAGTTTTGGATGGGGATTCCTGTTCAGTGTTTCATTTTTAATGGAGAATAGGATTCCTGTTCAGGTTTTCACACCTACAAAATGTTCAGGTCTCCAAGCCCAGTAGAACAGCAATTTATTGCAGAATTGATCAGTGCTGTGCTGTCATTTTGTCTTCACACAACGAAGACAATTCTCCAATACTGTGTGATGATATCACACACAATGAGCAGCACCAGCTGACCCCATCCTGCTCATCCCTTAAAATATTAAGCCAATTTCAAGATCAAGCCCTAATAACTGATATTTTTGAACTTGTTATAAAATCCTCTTTGCCCAGACAATAATTGCAGTCAAGGTTGAAGCACAGAGTTCACAGACCTCTGCCCTAGAAGTGCCCAAACTTGCTGCTGGGTTAATTATAGCTGAGAAGAATTCAGCAAAGACCAAAAATTGGTGAGCTCGGATGCTTGTCTCAGCACATCATATTTATTGCAAACTATTAATGAGTCTCATACCCAATGAGAGCTGTGTTTTTGAATATGTTATCTGCCCGAGATTAATGTTGATGCAAGTCTCCTGACGCTATTAAGGTGTTTAAAATAATACATTTCTTTCATGTAAAACAGCTCCATTGATTTCAGAGGTTTATGCTCAATACAAAACCACTTACGCTGTCATTTGCTAATTAATAATTAAAAAAAAAAAAAAACCTACGGGGATTTTGTTGAGTTTAGAATTGCATGGTTAATAATGAACTTAACACCATAATCGAAGGCTGTTCTATTTATGTTGTGGGTGGAGGGGGAGCTTCAGACAAAGTTTATTAAAAAGGTGCAGAAAGGACCCTGTGGTGTTCTGAGCTCCTGAGGGATGTGCTGGGTCCAACCTCAGCCCCAGTTTGGGGCACTGCTCTCTCCTGCTGGGTTATTGGGGTGAGGAAACAAGTTTTGGGTGAAAGAACCCAAAGCCACTGAGGTCCCCAGAGTCCCAGAGGAGCTCGAGGAGAGCAGAGGGGAAAGGGCAGGGACTGTCCTGGGCTGGCCTTGGTCACCTGGGCCGGTGTCCAGTCCTGAGCATTCCACCTGTGGTGGGGTGAAAATGCAGAGCTTAACATCCCCTGGGAGTTATTTCTGTGTCCCAGTGTTTGGTGTTCATTGCACTGAAACAGCAGCGAGAAGCTCAGGAAGAAAAAGAAATCGTGCTAAACCAGACCCCTGGGTCTCTGCAAGACAATTCTGAAGTGGGAACTGGTCACTGGGAATCTTCAGATGGGTAATTAAGGACGGTGGTAATGAGCAGGGACAACTGACTGGCACACTCAGAAAGCTGGAAATTGCTTTAGAGCAGAGCCCTCACTCTGGATACCTTCTAAACAATGCTATAAAAGGAATTCTTCTGCTGTGGCCCAATGCAGGCCCTCTTCCTCCAGTTAGGACTGAAAATTCTCTTTCTTCCCTGTAAGAACTGGCATACTTTAATTATTGTTCCAGTCAATAAATGCAAAAATGATTCATTAGAAAAGAAGCTTGAAAGCATAATAGTAGTAGAAGCACAAATCCAGCACAGAAAATGCAACATTGCAGTACATTTTGAGATAGGAAAATACTGAATGGGAGAGGAAGGACTAACGGTGAAATTTGTAAATGTGTTACTTGTGCAGTTTGTTTTACACCTGTGAAAAAAGTGATCACAAAAAATCCTAAAGCAACTGCAGAAGCTGAAGCTTTCAAAGTGCTGCTGTTATTTCCTGGGCAGGCTTGTGCTGGAAGTCAATAGGGTAGAGTACCCTGTAACAGATTATTTTTTTTGTCTAGGTGTAATTTTGAGGCAGTTCTTCACAATCAAAATTAGAATTCAATTCCTGTATTAGAGATGTAGTTTCCTTCTCAAAACCTGATCCCAACAACATTGCCTGTGCCTGTATTTTCCTTTTCAGGCACAGGGTGATGTTCCATAAACTCCCAGCCACTCTGACTGTTCAGAAATGGGAACTGGTGCAGCCTGAAAATCCTTCTGCCTCTCAGCAGCCACAGAATTCAACCCCACAAGAGCTCTGGGAGGCCAAATCAGTCATTACAGGTGAAGGGCAGGGGAGTGGGAACCTGAGAGAATTTCACCTTTCTCACGTGGGCAAACAAATGCACATCTGGCACCCCCAGAGCTGCTCTGTTTTCCTCCCTTCACCTTCCAGCCAGTCAGATGAGCATTTGAAATGCTGTGCTTTTTAATTACTAATGAATTGGTCTCATTTGTCAGATGCCTGAAAATGTGAGCACCATTTTTTTTTTTTCTTTTCCAAGCCCCATTGCTTGTGTGAATAAATAGCTAAGTGGTCTTTACCTCCCAAGGGGAGTTCAGTCAGGAAAAGGTGGAATTCGGCAATTAACAAAAGAAGTGAAAGCAGTCAAATAAGAAAAGAGGCTTCTGGAAAAGTTGGTGTTATTCTGAACTCCCCACAGCCGTTCTGTGGGGTTCCACTTAATTGCGATGAATAACACGGTTTCTCGAGGAGACCAGCGGAAGGTGCTTATTTAAACTTTGTAACTAATTAATAGTTTCTGGAGGATGCTCAGCAGTGCAGTGGGAGCGCGGCTCCGCTCTCGCTGCCACGGCTGGCTCTGCCCTGACTTTGCACAGGGAGAACAAAACATCTCAGCTAACACGGATTTGTCCATCTGTCACTGAGGGAGGGGGTCACTCGCTGCCATCCTCGTGTACTTTCCGTTTCCTCAGTGCTGTCACAATTCCAAGAAAGTTGTCCCCTTTCAGCCCCTTCTAGCAAGAGAACAAATGTGTAGGTTTAATAGTTGTTATTTTCATCGCAGCCTCAAACAGGAGTGACGAGACAAAGTTTCTCAGCATTTCAGTATTTGTTCCTCCTGTGAGGACTTGTTGCTAGAAATTTGCAGGGATTTGTGAGTGTGAGCTGCCCTCCTGGAGGGTGTCACACATCTGGGACCGTTCCATCCTGTCCCAAAGATCCCTACCTGTGCCTCGCTGGAATATTCTCATCAAATAGCCGTCTTCTTGTTGAGACAGGCTTTTGAGTCCGTCTCTTACAGCAAAAAATCAGCTTTCTGAGCATCTGGAGCTTGTCTTTGTGCAGCAGGTCTGCAGGGCATGCAGGACATGAGCTGAGCAATGGATTGTGATTCTCAGCGAGTCGCGGGTGTCACCTGCAGGGTCCTTGGCTGCCTCCAGCACCTCACAGCATTTCTGGCGGGTTGGATTTCTTCCTTCCATGCTATGAGCCCGTGGCTTTGCTTGCACAAACAAAAACTGAGCGCTGGAAGGTGGGGAGAGGAAAACTGAGCAGCTCTGGGGGTGCCAGGTGTGCATTTGTTTGCTCACGTGAGAAAGGTGAAATTCTCTCAGGTTCCCACTCTCCTGCAATGACTGATTTGGCCTCCCAAAGCTCTCGTGTGCCCTGACCCTTCAGGGCTGTGGCAAGGTTTGTTCACCCTGTGCTGTTACCCAGATCAGGGTACAAACCTGGCTTTGTTCCCCCCTCCCCAGGGGTAAAATCCTTCTGTTCCCAGCGAGGAGCTGCTCTGGGGTCCGCAGGTGTTAAACACCCAAAACTCCAAGAGAACCTCCTTGGATGGATGCAAGGAGTGTAACACAATGGACAGAATTAGAGCAACAAAATCCAGAGTGGATTTCACTTCGCTGGAATTTTTGTTGTTGTTGTTGTTGCCAAACGAGGTGCGAAGTTTTCAAGGAAACAATTGTTGCTATCTTGCTAAGTGTTTATAGCTCTTTTTATTCTCTGTGCTTCCTTCAGTATTTCCTATTGTTCTGCTGGATGTTGTTTTCCCTCCTCCCCAGCTATGGGCCCCGGTGGATTTCTGCAGGGGGAGTCAGATAGATAAATACCAATAAGCATTTGCCATACAGCGATTCTGCACATTATTTTTCTTGATGGCACTCTTGTTTTCTAAGCTTTTTTTCCTTTACTGCCACGTTTCTCTGCTCTCCAGATTCAAGCAGACTTTATAGATGTCACAGTTGCTCCAAAAATATTTGGCAAACAAGTTACTTCCCACTAGGAGAAGCAACAAGCTTAATCCAGGTTATCCTCTGTGCTCCTCGAGAATAAACGCCTGCTTAATCCTGCAGAGAAGTAAATACTGTCTTGAGCAAAACATCTCTATGCTGTAAGATTGCTTGATTTTTATTTATTTCATTTTTTTTGCCCAGCGAGGGAGAAAGATTTTTGCCTTAACAGTTGTACGAAGAGCTGAATCAATACAAGATAAGACCTCAGAGGCTTTTTCCTTGCATTGAGCTATTGGAGGAGGTTGTATCACTTTACACCTCGGTGTGCCTTCCTGCCCTGCTTCCCGTGGCTGTCCCAGGGTGCAAAATCCCACCGGGAGCTCTGTCCTGTGCCAGGGGTGCACAGAGCCCAGCAGGCAGCTCAGGAAATGGTCATTTTCTGTAACATTTGCTGTTGGTTCAGTCTGGGTTGGCTGTTCCTCTGAAACTTTGCTGTTCGGAGATTAATAACGATAAACTTTACATTTAAAGTGTCAGCATGGTGAGCTGTGCCTTCCTCACGGCTTCCCTTCTTTCTCAATTTAAAATCCACTTTCTCCATTTAAAATTGAGACTGGAAATTGCCCCAGGAGCAGCCCCCCATCCCGGGGGAGAGGAACCAGCAGTCAGGAGAAAAGGGAAATGGAGGGGCAGGATGCAAAGGGACCCCTGAGCAGGGCGTGGCACTGAAATAGTGACATTAAAGCCACCAAAGGCAGAGAGCACAGGTTCCCTTCAAGCACGGCTGCTCTGTTTTTTCCATGAGGTTGCCAGGCTGCAAAGCTCAGCTTTTGTGCCGATGTGGAGGCTCCACTTTCATAAACTCACGCAAGCACACAATGTTTTAATGTCACTTTTCAGAGCCAACTTGATGCAAAGGTGCTTGACTCTTTTGTTACTATCATTTTATATGTTGATGTAAAATCATAGGGATGAGTTGATTTTCTGGAAGATGCTAGACATATCTTTTGTTTTTCCTTGGCATTTCTGATCTCCTTCGATTTTGAGCTCTTGTAATGAGCTCAAACACTGCAACTCAAATTCCCTTGAAGTGTTTGTAAAACCTGCAGAGCTCAATCTCTTTGAAATATGACACGAAAATTCACTTTTCTAGTTCTTACTGCAATTCCTGCCTTTAGGTGATGAATCCTGGCTATTGTGAGGAGCAAGGATGAGTCAGCTGGGTTAAGATTTTTATTTGGCAAATATTGCTAAGTGATTACCAAGCCATGCCACTATTTCCTGCCTTTTGGGAAGTGTAACAAAGTTCTTGTAATTTGTGTTCTTGTGTTTTCTCTCCTAAGCAGACTAAGTTTCTGCCCTGTGGAGAACACCCCTGCTTTGTGTCTCATCAGAACGGATTCATTGCTCTCATCAAACAGAACTGTTAAATGTTGGAAGGGCAAAAACTGCCCAAGACAAACTTTCTGTTCTTCATTCCTGGATTTGAGAACAAAAGTGCAAAGAAAGGAAAAAGCTGCAAAGAAAAATACAGAAGTGGATACGGAATCATGGTTTATTTTTACAGAATATTTTCTTGTTTTTCTGGCTGGGAGCAGTTTAAGAGCTTTGCTGGTTGATGTGGAAAGAATGCTACAAAAACACCCCTCACTTGCAAAGTTGCCTCCATCCTTTTGAATTTGCTGTGCACATGCAGAACCTAATTGTAAAAATCACTTTTCCCCTGTCATTACATGGGACAAAGTTTCCCGAGGCCATCAGGACTTGGTGCATTCCTCTGTTTATCTCTTTGCACCTTTTGGACTCAGTTTCAATGATGGACTCTCAATTTTATACAGATTCCTTCACGTGTATATAAAATCTTCTTAGTTTCAATATTTTCCTTTTTAGTGTGAACTCTTTAGAATTTTTCCTCCCATCAAACAAGAAGCATTCACCACCTTCCTGTAATTTCTCATTCAAAAAGTCTTATTCCATGGAAAGGGTTTTTCTGTGGTAGGAAAGCAGCTTTTTGATAATTTGACAGATCCCCGAGCCTGGTATCTCGCAAAGATCACATTCCTCAGGAAAACGCTGCATCTTGTGAAGGAAAGATTAAATGCTAATTTAATGGCAGTGTAGCCTCCTGCCTGCTTTGCCAAATCCCCCCCTCTCTCTCTCTGCAATGTCATTTAAGTTTTCCCATGCACAAACCCAGGGATAAATGATCTCCATGTCTGTGCTGCTGCAGCTCTGAAGTGCCTGGTTCAGGCAGTGACACCGAGCTGCAGAGCTCTCCGAGGCTCTGCCTCGCTCAGCACAGGAAGGGAAGCTCAGAGAACAGGATTGTGTTGGCGTTCTGCTCTCTTGAGAACATTTTCTGGTAGGAAGAAATAGGAATATTTAAAGCGCACACAGGAGCCTCTTCAAAATTCTCTGCAGCTGTAGTTTGACAATATTACACAGACTGAAATGTTTGCTTATCAGAAGAGCTGAAATGTTTAAAGAACATTGATCTACATTTCTTGTCAGTTTACTGTCTCCATTGGCACAACATTTGGAGGGATTCTGATGTTATGGAGGGAGGCTCAGACTCGCATCTGCAGCGAGCGCTCCGTTACCTCTCCCTGAGCCTTGGAACAATAACTCCTTCCACCTCAACCTCACAGAATGTGCAGCATATGAGGGATCTGTGCAACTTGTGCCTGTTTTCCACCTTCTGCTGCAACGGCAACTGCTGCCAATCAGCAAAACAGGGAAGTTGGGAAATGGGAATTTTCTGTGGATGCCAATGGCTTCCTTAATTCCCTGGGAATTAAGTGCAGGCGCTGCTCAGCCCTTGGCATTTCTCACAGCTGAGGCAGAGGCAGTGCTACTGACACGAGGTACCAACTTTTGTGTGTGCTCTACAAGAGCTCTGCCAGATCACGGGATTCATTTTCTGGGAATTCTCCAACCCTGGCCAGAAGTTTTGATAAAGGAGTAAGATGGAGATTTTCTATCAGAATTTTTTTTAATATTCTTTTTTTTTAATAAGCACTTTTATGATAGCTCTCAGCTTTTGCTGAGCAAAGCTGTGATTAGAAGGTTGCTGTGTAGGACTTTGACAGCTGACTTGCAGTGAGAATTAAGAGTGAGAGTAGAAGGTAGACACAGAAATTGTTAGTCCTTTCCCAGGGTTCCCATTGTATAACCCCGTGTTCCTGTTTAATAGCATTGCTTCAGAGCTCTGCAGCTCTGCTCTGATTTGATCTCATTTCAGGGTGTCTTATTGCTCTATAACCATGGTATTTTTACAGCTGTTAATGCTCAAGAACCTGATGGGGAAGCAATAATGGAAGCGTTCCTAATTTCACTACAATAACTCTCCACAATCTGCACAGAACAGTGGCTGTTTCCTCAGCAAAGATTTAAAAGCTGAGCCAGTTGCCATGTTACTTAAGACTTCATTATTTTTTGCAAAGTATACTCCAGAGCATTTGCTAGAACGTTATGAAGTATTATCATAAATGATTAAGCTGAACTATAATTGTCAAAATACGTGAAAGAAGCACATCTGGCAAGGCTGGGTTTTCACTCCCTAATTCACTCGAGTCAGTAATTCACCTCGGATCCCTCTGACTGAGGGACGAGTCAGGCTCTGGGCAGGGCAGGGATGGGGCTGCTCAGCTCCTCCAGCACTGCAGGCACCTCCTGCCTGCTCCAGCTCTTTTCCCTGGCCCTGACCTGGGGAAGGTCTGACTGATGGACTTGGAGAAACAGGAAAACCAACCTTGCTGGTCACCAAATCCAGGCTCAGGCAGCCAGGTCTATGTGACCAATATTTTATATTCATTAGCCTAAATGTTGTGGTTCCTTGCATCTGTTGTTCCTATTCCCTTTTTTCTCCTTGCTCATGTGAGGGTTATTCTGTCATTTCTAATCCAGGGTGTGTTTATGGCCAATTGATAACATTTGTTCTTGTGCCAGCATCAGCCTTTAGTTAAAATGCTCTTTTTCCTTGTTGCTGGTTAGCTCTGTGCTGAGGAAGAGTGAAAAACATGTAACATCCTTCTCAGCTTTCATTTTGTGAGGCCATACAAACCAAAAACCTCCTGTTTAAAATAAGTTTTAGTTTCCCCAGTCATGCTGCTACTAATGCAGATTGGATTTATTTTCCTTGGGTGGAACCTTTCACACCATTCCAGATGAGGCCTCCCTGGTACTCTCCAAACACCTCTCCTGATGTTATTAAATCCTCTCCCATCTGTTATTAAATTACAGGCTTGGAATCCTTTGGTGATTGGACAGTGATTGGTCCCATTTTTTCTTCCAAACAATGAATGTTGTTGTAAATGAGTTCTAGCATTATGTCAATATTAGGGGTGCCAGAGAGAATATCTCCTAAAGCTGTTGGAGATGAGGAGGCCCAGGGAGGGCTGAAGATCTCCAGTTCTTACACCTGCCAAGCCACTGAAACACAGAGAATCACTTTTGAGTCATCTTTGCCTGCCACCTTCCCTTTTGTTAAGTTTAGGGAACATTTTTGACAGAATTTATCTTTATGATAACACTGAGATTTCAGTTCTATTGGAGTTTGATTGTGGAGGTCTTTATGGGCCTTGCTGTCCTTTCTGTGTGTGTCTCTGCAGGGATTTTGATTGCAAAAGGTGATCTTGCTGTTCTTTCCCCAGTTCTTCACTGTATCATTTCATTCAGTGACTCCTCACCATTTTGTGTCTCTAACCCTTGCAATACACCCCGAAATTGCTGTTCTGTCATGATGTGATTACCCCTGATTCAGGTTCCTTCTGATGACACCCTCAGTGACTGCCCAGAATCCTTGGTTTCTTTCCTTTTCTGGTTATCAGGTCCTTCACTACCCTGGACCAGATCACCTTTATCATCTCTGAATTTCTTTGTGCCTCCTCCACTGTTCCTTTGCTTGCCAAGCCCTTCCACACCCTTGGAAAGAACAGGTTCCAAGCAGGACCCATTTTTCCTCTTTCCTGACCATATTTTGGGGTCCTGCACAATTTAACTCCATGTTAAATGAGCTCCATGTTAAATTGAGGGGCTCAATTTAACTCCATGTTAAATTGAGCCCCTCCTGGCAGGGGCTCAAGTTTGTGAAGCACTTTGGGAACCTTCAGGGTGTGAAAACGTTGCTTGGATCATCTGGCATGACTTTTGCTAGAGAGAAGCAGAGGCTGAGTGTTCCACAACCATTTAACCCCTCGGTGGCCAGGGCTAAACTGGGAGCCAAAATCAACCAAAAGGCCAAAAGGCCATGTCAGGGAGCACTGAGGGGCTGAGGCTGGGACATTCTGAGGAATCTGCATCCTAACCAAGGAGCAGTGACCCTGCTGACCCTGCTGACCCTGCTGACCCTGCTGACCCTGCTGACCCTGCTGACCACCCCCTGCTTTAACTCTGGGGTGCAGCAGGACCATTCCCGACTTTTCTCAGCCAGCCTGTCCAGAGGGGCCCCAGCTGAGGTGTCCCTGCCTCGCAGAGAGGCTGGGCTGGAGCTCCCGAGCAGGCAGAGCTGCTCAGCAGCACAGTTAGGCACGCTGTGTACAGAGGGGGGCAGTGAGGGTTCAGCAGCAGACTCAAATTGTCATTTCTGAGCAATTGAATAATAAATTGGCCCGGAAAGCGTTGAATATCTCAAGGCTTTCAATCCCAGCTCGGTTCTGCCTTTTGGGAGCAGGTTTGTTGCTGCTGGGCTGTGCTGGAGCTGTCCAGGTGCTGCTCAGGGCTCTGAATGCTCAGGGTAACTAAAAACTCGAGGTGGGCATTGGGGATCCTGAGTCCTCTGCTCACCCCGTGCGAGCTCCGTGCTCTGGGAGTGCTCAGGGGCACTGCAGAGATCTCAGCCTGGTGCTGGGACAGGGATCTGGGACAAGGCAGAGTGGGTGAAGTGACAGAGCTCTGCAGGGTCAGGCTGGCACTGCCCAGGCACCTGCAGAAGAATTCAGTGTGCAAATAATCTGTGTATCTGTGATTTTTTAAATTATTTTTCTCTCTTAATGTTTCTGTTGGCAGGTAGTATGTTTTTATTTAACAAATCTTGATGAATTTTTTTCCTTACATAAATTTCTGTCACTTTTAAGTCTTGTAGGTTGTTTTATGTTGGTAAATAACCTTATTTTTGTATAAATACCACATCTTGTAAATTCCAGTGTTGTAAAATCTTGGCAAATTTTTGTCATCTTTTTAGCTTTTTTTTTTTGCTGAAAGAAAAAAAAATTCTCAGCAAACAAATACAATCTTTTTAATGAGACAGCAAGCATTTCCCCTTTTTATCGAATGGGGAAGCGTGTCTCAGTGAATGGCATCTGTGCAGAGGAGTTAATTCTGTCCCTTTGCACACATGAAGGGCTTGAGGACTTTTGTGTCCTTGGTCCTGCAGGTCATGAGGAGCTGGCACCAGAAGGAAAGCGGAGCTGCAGGAGGAGGCTGCAGAGTGGCTGAGCTGGAGGTGGGGCAGCAATTAGCGGGGCTAAAGGGCTGAGATCACAAGGCTGAGGAGCAGGAGCTGATGAAAAAGGAGCGTGGAACAAAGAGAGAGGGGAAGGGAGGCGGCAGGAGAGGCAAAGCAGCTCTGGAGTGAGAGGTGAGCACCTGGAGAAAAAGCTAAAGGACTTCTGAGCGCTGGGTCAGCCCAGGGAAAGCAGAAGAGGCTCATTAGCAAAAGCTGCTAACAAAGGGGGGAAAGGAGAGCAGGAGGCAGCGGGGAGGGAGCACACAGCAGGTCAGAGCTGGGTGGAAAAGGTGGGCAGAGGGAAGGAGGAACAGCAAGAGAGGCAGAGCTGGGAAAGCTGAACTGGGTGTGCCTTCGCCTGCTTGGAATTTGATTTTTCTCACGTGTTGGAGGTCCCCAGGTAGAAAAAACAACGAGTGGTGTCTGATGGTGAGAGTTCCCCTCCCTGGCAGGGCAGGGCTGTGGGAGCTCCAGCTCTGCTCTGGCACTGCCTCCCTTCCAGGTTTGGGTGTCCCTGCTCAATAAAGGTCCATCCATCTCCTCATGAGCCTCCTGCAGACCAAGAGCAGAAAGGTATGGAGCCCTCAGAAATTATTTATGATGCATTTACAGCATAAATAGCTAAGCTGTCAACTGTGATTGTAAAGTTCTTCCTCTGCTCCTGCACGGTGCTTTTCATTTAATATGGCTTTGTTCAGCTTAGAAACAAACCAATCCTGTGATGGCTTTTAATAGCTGTAATAAAATATTGAGAATAGAATGTCTGCCAGTGTGGTGCAGACACACAGACTGTCTGTGATTGTGATGTTGGAGAGAGTTAAAAGGGAATTGAGATGGAGGGGAGACTTCTGGGAGTGAGGGCAGGAAAGCTTTGGGAGTTTTTGGAAGGCTTGAGTCTGAAGAGGAGCTTTTTCACCCAGGAGTTCTGGATCTCCATCCTGAAGAGGAATTCTCTGGGTATTGTTCCCTTTAATACTAAACCCACGTGTCTCTGCAGCACCTTAGCTTGGTTAAAAAGGAGAGTACAGGAGCTTTGTAATCAAATCTTGTGAAACTGAGAACATGAATGGTTGTTCTGGTATCAGGGCACACAAACATTTATCTCTTGAACCAGATACAGACGCCATCCCAAAGTCACATCACCATTAAAGTTACAAAATCCACACTTAAAGATTGTGCAAATCACAATATAAATTGATTGAGTTCCTTCCTCAAACAAGTGAACCATTTTGTCCAGTTGTTTGTGAGAGTTTTGGAGTCCCATCACCCCAAAGGCAGCAATTCTTCACGTGCCTTTTCAGCTGCAGCTTCACCACGAGCACCTGCTGCATCCCTGATCCTCTGCCGGTGCTGTTTCTCACCCTGAAGGTGTTCAGTGTGTTCTCTGGCTGGATTTATGGACAGCAGTCGGGGCACTCTGCAGCTCTCATTTTGGGAAGCTGCACAGATCGGGCTCTGAGGTGCCCCCGTGGCTGCCACCACCCCAGCAGGGCTGTGCTGTGCCTGTCCCATGGCAAATCCACCCTCCTGGAACCTCCAGAGAGGACATTTGTTGTGGGTGGGGTTTGCTCTTTACCCCCAGCCCACGCTGGTGTCACCAAACCTTTTGTGACTCTGCACTCCTGGGCCTCAGTGTCAGCCGTGGTGTGGGGTCACAAAACTCAGAGCAATTCTAATAATGAGCTGTTTCTACTGACAGGAGAAGGCTGGAAGTATTTGTGTGTAGTTCAAGCTGGAGGATCCTTTAAGTTATGTTTAAAGAAAAAAATAACTGCCTTTAACATATTGCTGTAGGAGAAAAAAGGAGATTTTTTGGGTTTGTTTTTTTGGTTTTTTGGGTTGGGTTTTTTTTTTTTTGTCAGGTAAGGGAGTTGAGTAATTTTTTGGTGTTCCTGGGTCCATAGAGAATTAAGAAATTGAGGAAGGAAGCAGACAGAGCAAGGAAGATGGAAAGCAGTGCCCTGGTTCCTCCAGATCCCCTGCCAAGGAGAGATTTCACACATTACAGAGTGCATTAGAATTAAGACAGGAGAAACTCTTTTATATACTGGCTCCTGCATGAGATGTTTTACTGGCAACATTAAATGATCTTTTACAGACAGAGCCCAGAACTTTCTCAGCACTCGGGAGAATGGCATGAGAAATCCAGTAACTAAATTTTCACTGATTTTATGGAGACTGTCAGTGGAAATGTGAAACTGGGATTAAATCAAATGCTGTGTGTTACCAGTAATTGTTGATGTACAGCACAAGAAAAATTTTGGTATTTTGCTTTGACTTACCCTTCTAAACCAGCCTGAACCTCCTTAGTATTCAGAAGTTTGTTGAAAATCTACTAATTCTGACCTCCTGAAAACCCTCTTATTGACATTTTGGATTTCTGAATTCTGCTGAAATGCTGACTTTCCCTGTTACACTCCTTTCCTGTATTCAGTTTCCAGGCAGATTTTGGCAACGCAGAGCTGTGTGGAAAAACAAAAATTGGGGAAAAAGAAAACAACATCATATTTTACAGCCTCCAGGAGGTCTGGTGGGGGCCTGAAATGAGAACTGAAATGCAAATATTTGGTCCTGGGGTTCTGGCCCAGATGTCAAAAGAGTTATATTGGACTGTGAGTTTCTTGGACCATGTGTTTACTTGGCCTGCACACGAATTACTTGGGCACTCTCTCAATTAATAATTGAGTTGCCTAAACCTCAGGCTGTTCTTTCAGGGGTGATGGATTTAATAGCATAAAATTCACTTTGACACTCCTGAATAATGATGAAATATCTGTATTTCATTTTGGTCATCACAATCACCGTCGTTCCTAATCCTTTGATTCTGCTGGGAAGGCCACAGTGGAGGAGCCTTACTGGAATAAACATCTTTATTTTTTTTCCTGTATCTGTGACAAGAGCACTTGACTCCGTGCCTCTCTCTTAAGAAATTGTCTTGGTGGCACTAAGCTTGACATGTACACAACTTGTACATTTGCTTCATGCTAAGCTCAGCGCATAAATGAGATTTTAATGGTGCCTGAAAAAGTCAGTCAAGGCTTGAAATATAGAATTATGTGGATAGCTCAGTAGTCTCATATTGATCTCCAAACCAGTTCGAACCCAGTGCCTTCAGAGCTACAAAAGCCTAAAATAACCCCGAGTTTTCTCACCTGCCTTATGCGCTGCCTCACTGTTTGCAAGTGAAAGGTACAATCAGCAGTGCCTTTAGCAGATTTGAGCAGTCAGGAGCTGGCGTTTGCCTCCTTTTTTCTCTCACCATTTGTTTGGTGCGAAATGCAAATCGTGCCCATTTCCCCCGAGTTTCACCCTGAGGCACGAATCCTTCACGAAGTGAGGAGGCTGGAGGGAGCAGGAGCTGGGGAGGGCGGAGGGAGCAGGAGCTGTCCCTGTCCCGCTGTCCCTGTCCCTCTGTCCCTGTCCCGCTGTCCCTGACCCGCTGTCCCTGTCCCTCAGCATCTGCATGAGGCCAACGTGAGAAATATCCCGCGGGGCTGCTCGGAGCGCTGGGGATGTGGATCCCTCTGTTCCATGTTGGGCTGCAGTTCATTCCCTGCTCTGTTCCATGTTGAGCTGCAGTTCATTCCCTGCTCTGTTCCAGATTTGGGCTGCAGTTCATTCCCTGCTCTGTTCCAGATTTGGGCTGCAGTTCATTC
>JAHLSL010000024.1:1176455-1195684 GCA_025920805.1 Petroica traversi | reverse complement strand
TGCAGTTCATTCCCTGCTCTGTTCCAGATTTGGGCTGCAGTTCATTCCCTGCTCTGTTCAGAGTTGGGCTGCAGTTCATTCCCTGCTCTGTTCCATGTTGGGCTGCAGTTCATTCCCTGCTCTGTTCCTGCACGTGTCTCTGGGCAGGGAGCCTGTTTTGCCACGCAAACGCATCTGAGCCTGATCAAAATTCCATCATGCTGCAGGGAAAATTTTGCTCGCTAGCGAAGGCCAAAGAAGTTTTCTATATCAGTTCAACAGCTGGTCTTGTTTTATTGATATTGAAATATTACCCCAGTTTCCGAAAATTCATGAGGCTGGAGAGAGCTGAAGTAGGCACAATCTGAATGGCGCCCTGCACAATGGAAATCACTCGCACGGGGAAGTTTGTTAACAAATCTGGTCATTTGTAGCACCTAATGAATAATATCTGCATCCACTCTGCTATTTCTGTGAGCGCTGCCATGAATGCTCTGTGC
The DNA here is from genome assembly GCA_025920805.1 of Petroica traversi. Taxonomy (NCBI): domain Eukaryota; kingdom Metazoa; phylum Chordata; class Aves; order Passeriformes; family Petroicidae; genus Petroica; species Petroica traversi. Next base: position 1,195,205 of record JAHLSL010000024.1, on the reverse strand, counting down.
ACATTGCATTTTTCCTGCCTGCACCCTGGATAACGGGGGGAAATCCCTGTGAGCAGCACTCTCAGGGGAGCTGTGAGCCCCAAAAGTCTGCTCTCACCCTCGGAGGGCCCAGAGCCTGCTGAGCTCCCAGCTCTCTGCAGAGCTGATGTTCAAATCCAGCAGCTGTTTTGGACTGCAAGTGTTGTGGCCTTTTCTAAAGGAAAGGGAATTCTGGCAAGGAAACATTTTATGGTTTGGGGATGCAGTGAGATGAAAAATTGAGGAACTCTTCTCTCTTCTGTGCATCTGTGAAATCCCACAGACCACATTTTCCTCTGCTCTGTTCCCTGTGTATAGCAGGAATTGAAAGGAATTTACACGGGAGGAGACCATGCTGCTTTTATCAGATTCATGTCAGGACAGCTTCTTATGCAAGAGGAATTCTCCAGTGGCCACTATCAATCAAACAATAATTTCTTGGAGTCACCTGAGCACTTGTGGCTGATGCTGCAGCACAAGTGAGATGGTTATTGCACAGAAATGGGTGAAGTTGAGTAGAAAAAATCCCTCGCCATGGCCATTTCAATATCCCGAGCAGGAAAAAAGAACACTCTTTGTCTTCATGAGTCTTAACCTAGATTTAGCATGCTGCAGAGATATTTCTCTGACATGTTCAATGATAGCAGAAAAATATGTGGTGGTGCATTAAAAGCTATACAGCAAAGGAAGTTTGGGGAACTTAATCAGAGCCTTAGGCAAGAAAAGGATGTGTAACACTGATATGTACATTTTGCTTTTGCTGTAGTTAATGAAAAATGTTATGCCAACACTGGTTTTTGTCCCTTATGGTTTAGCAATGCAGAACCAATCCTTTTTATTCTTTGTGTTTTGTGTTTTTCTTCTCGTAATGTTACTTAATCTGGAAATAAAAATGTTTGATTTCTGTCATTCCCCTTGGCTACTCTGCTTAAAATGGTGCTTAATTGTTTTCAGTCGAAAGGAATGGTGCCAGGTTTAAAGGTTTATTATATTTTCATGGATTTTGTTTTAAGATTGCTGGCTTTTTATATGCTTCTCCTCGACACCTGTCATAACATGAGACTTTTCAAACTTGGCCACCAGCAGTCTGAGAGGAAATGCTGGAGAATTGTCAGGCTGCCACAAAGAGCAGGTTTCTGCTCATTCTCTCCCAGCAGCTCTGATCCAGACAATTCTTTCACCCAGCACAGTGCAGAAATTCCTCCTGTTATTGCTCAGGTCACCAGGGATGGACCTGTGGGTGTTGTTGGGGTGCTCCTGTTCCCAATCCCTGAAACTCCCAACTTCCCCCCTGTGATTTTGGGAAGGAGCATGCAGAGAACCCTTTCCTGGGTGGGCCCCTCAGCTCCTCCCTCACTCTACAGGGTGGTTTGTTTTTCTTCTTTTTCTTTTCTCTGAGTACAGATGCTGCTGCTTGTACTTTAGGTGCTGGTACATTATTGATCAAAGCGTGGAGAATGCACAAATAACTCTGAACTGAGGTTCTATGGGAGAGGGAAATTAGCTGTTGTCAGAAGCTGACTGGTTTCTATTTTAATTTCAAGACATTTAGGATGCTTCCACTGGCACCATCTTAAAATGCTGCCAGTCCCCATCTATCTAAGGAACAATTTATGCTTAAAATTAATTATCTCTCAGCTTTTAATATTTTTTTTTCTTTTAATGTTTCTCTTGGAGGCTGTTTTTTTACACTCAGGCTAATTTCTGATTACCAGATTTCATTTCTCTTAAACATGTTGAACAATTCTATTTTCCTACCCTGTTGTCTGTTTCAGTGGGTTGCCATCAAATTTAGTTCTAGCTAATTAGGGAAAACCAGTTTCACTGCTTTGAAGATTGTCCTCTCCTTCATAACACAAACTGCTTTAATTTGAAGGCCACGTTCACCTCTTGTCTAGAGCACTAAAACCAATGAATTCCCTGCTCTGGAGGTTATGGTTCCTGACCTGAATAAAAGAGCAATAAATCAAAGTATGCTCACTGGCACTGAAGCAGGCTCCAACTGTGTGGAATCAACATGCCAGTTCCAAATTGTAATTTCACTAAAAATAGCACAGTTTAACAATTTTGACAGTTGTAAACTTGAAGGATCTAGGCACACTGTCCATCTTGCTGTGTCTCATATGTTCCGTCAGCCATGCAGCTCTTTGGAAATAAAACCAGGAAAAAGCTGAACATTCTCCATGCTTTGCTACTTGTGCCCATCCTGACCCTCTGCAGAGGGGGCACAGGGTTAACAGTGAATTTTCAGAGGTTAAACAATCCTGAGTGGTGGCTCAAGAATGGGAGGAAGGACAAAGTTTTAGATCTGTATCTCCCCTTTTTCTTATCCCATTTTTGGGTCTGGCTTTTCAGGAAACAGAAGACAAGTAGCCACGGTGTCATGGATCACTTAAATTTCACAGGGCAAGCTGCAATTGCTCCTCTCAGTTCTGGAGTCTGGAGAGCCCCAATTGCAAATTTTTCTGTATTTTCTCCTCCCAATGCTTATCATCCAATCCTTAATTCATCCAGGCTCCATTCAGCAGACATTTAAGCTTGTATTTAAAAAGAGGTTCATGATTTGTCTTTTGGCTCCCACGGACTGTATGGGCAGGTTGGAATTAAAATCATTCTTAAATGCTTGGACGAAATGGGCAGCACTTACTTGGCATTGGGGACAGATAAATAAAGCAAGCATTTAAACTTGTGGTTAAAGTTTGCTGGTAATGCCAAGCTTAACCCTTCAGCTGGCCATTCCCCTGACAGAGCAGCCCGTGCTGCTGCGTGCTGCTTTAATGCCAATTAATTGCTCTCTGCCTCAAAAAATGCCTGAGGTTGAACCACACTTTGCTTCATCAGAATTCAGCCCTGCTATTGGTCTGCGGGGAGGGAGAGCAGGAATTAGAAGAGACAAGAGCACGGTGGAGCAGTAATCTTTTATTTATGTGTGATGCTGCACATTTCCTGAGTGTGCTGCGAGTTTTCCTTCTAACTCTCACTAATTATGGTGACTGGCATGTGGCACGAGAGGGAGCCTGGGGAGGAGTGGGGTGCATGCAGCTGTTCAGAGCTGGCACCTCGCATTCCAGTTTGCATTTGCTGGCAGGACAAGCTCTCCCTTTCCCAAACAGAGAAGGAAGGGATGTTGTAGATCAGTCCAAGTTGTGTTTGTTACATGGAAGACTTTATTAGAGTTACTTGCTGGTTTATCCAGAGGCGTTACACACACAGAAATGGAAACCTACTTCTTGTAAAGTGGCTCCAATGAATTTTCAGAGGTTACTGTTTGTATCCATCTGTTATTATCCAAATATTCTACATGTTGTCTGTCCTGCATCACATCCGGTTAAAAAATATAAGTGTTTGGCTAAAATTAAGATGGCTGGCTGAAGAATTAACCACTGAAAAATGTATTAATTCACTCAGAGCTTTAAAACTTTATGTGTTTTGTCTTTGCTCAGAGGAAGGCAAGGAGGAAGATTATTTTCATATCTCCATTACTTTTTCTAAGTGCTAAAGTCCTTAACTCGTTTTGCAGAATGCATTATTTGCCAACAGTCATATTTGCTTCATCATTATCAGTTTTATGAACTCAGGCAGAAGCTTCCTAACTTTTCAAATGTGTACCTGCAGAAAGTGGTAATGATGTACCAGGCTCGCTGCTCTTGAGGCTACATTTGTACCCTCACAAATTGAAAGTAAGCCAAATAAATTCTTTCCCACTCTTGGGAAATATGTGTGATCCTAAGTGCAAGACTAGGAGAAATGTGTTAATTGTTTGACACTTCATCATTTACAATGCTCATTAAAGGAGATAATGGTGATGCTACAAATGGTGACCTGACAACATTCTGCAGCTCCCCAAGGTGGCCACTGCATTCCTAATATCCAGACAAGGCTTTTGAGAAGAATCTCTGTGGATATTGTCCCTCTGTTCACAGCCCAAGCAAACCCTTCTTTGTTCCCAGCTCCTTGCCATGCACATGATATTAATATTCCCATTTCCACTGCAAACACTCCTTCACCAGGTCAGGGTACCACAGCACCGTGTCCTTCCTGGTGGGTGCCATTGCTTGGCAATTATTTTTCTTGCTATTACAGAAGACATTTTAAGTACAGTGAAATAAATACATTCTTTCTGTTTTCTTTTCCCTAGGCATGAAAAAAAAAAAGTGATTTTGTTAAATTCTCTCTTTGCTGTGCAGCCTTTCTTTAACAGCCTCTCAAATGGAGCCCAGGGATATCCTTCATCATTTCCTCTATTGGTTTCTTCTCACTGTAAACTTAATGGAAGCACTGAGGCTTGTAGTGAAGAGGGAACCCACAGGCAAGTGACAGAAGCATCATAAGCTTCAGGGAGCCAGTTTAACATGGTTAATTAAAGGGGTGATCAGTTCAGGGCAGTGCCAAGTGTGAAGGATTGATAGACAAATCCCTCCAGTCAGGCTCCAGATGAAAGCTCTAAATATGAGAAAAGGACTTGTTGGGGCCTGTTCTTATCCTTGGGGGGAGAAAACCCCACAGCAAACAGCACATGGAGCAAACCCAGCTATTTGTCTTTTTCTGCCTTAAATTTTGGTTCCCCAGGTGGGCACAGTTTATTTAAATGACTTTACTTTGGGTTAGCACCTCAGCTTAGGCTTGGTCTCAATTTTCACATTCAAAGCAATGGGGGAAGTTGCATCTGAAATTCAGCTTGCTCAGATTTAGGCCTGATCAAATTTAATGTTTTCACTGGGGAACTTTATGAAAAATCAAGAGTGTGCTAATGAAATTTGCCATTTACAGAAGTTTAGGTGGCATAGTGAATAAAGAGGAAGATTAGAGTGTTATATAAAAAGAATTTTTATGACTTTGAGATGTAGGGTAATAAAGTTAGGTACAACTCACTTGTGCAGAAATACTAACTCATATGCTCAAGGAGGAATAAAAGAACTCTGCAGTGAGGAGCAGAAGCTTCCCCTAAATCCCCAAATTGCACAGAGGTGTCCTTGGCAGCCTGAGCCAGCCAGAGGCTCTGCCAGTGCAGGGCTTCTTTGGGCTGCTCACTGACCAGCGTGGGAGGAGAAAATATTCTGAAATACTGAAGGGGAAAACATCTGCACTGTGCTGTACATTGTGGGCATTTCCTCACACACTGGCAATATTTTCTTTTTTAAGGCTCTTTCTGGTACAGCTCAAATGGAGAAGTTTTCTGCTCCAGTACAGAGCTTGTGTCCCTTCCCCAAACAAAATGTTAAGGCTTTAATAAGCAGTGGTAAAGCTCAAATGCACATTTGTTATCTCTGCAGATAAGTACACTTCTGCAATAATTTGAGAATGATTTCATTGAGATGTTTGACCTGAAGGAACTGTGTGTCTGAAAGGTTTCTCAGCTTCTCCTGGCTGCATTATTTGGTTTAATGAGGTGCATTACCTCTCCTCCAAAGCGCTGCTTCTCTGAGGCTGCTTAGGGAGAAAAAAGGGAATGACAAGGAAATCCTGGATTTCCCTGGGACTGCTACTCTTTTGCCAGTCGCTCATTGCCTTAGGGCTGTATTTTAATGTACTTTTAAATGATCAGAGAGAGGGCTCTTTAATTGTCATTACAAAGAATTGCAGCAGAGTGACTCAACAGGGGCCAAAATCGCGGGGTTTGGGAAAGGCACGGGAGGTCCTGCCTGGAATGGGGACAAGGGACAGTGGAGAGCAGAGGGGCAGCTCCAGGGTCTTTGGCTGGAAGGTTTAACTCCAGCAGGGAGGGCAGAGAAGGACCAGGCTTTCAGAAATATTCTGTATTTTGGGCAGCCAGGGAGGTGAAACAATAACAATGCTGGAGGTCCAGCCCTGGTTGTGCTCAGAGCACCTCAATATCTGGCCAATATCTGACTAAATCGGAGCTGCACCGAGAACCAGCAGCCCTAAATGACTTGAAATGACTTTCAGCAGGGCAGATGAAAAGGACATTTCCCAGAAAACCGGGAGTCATGCAATAGCCGGGTTTATTTCTGGCCCTGCCTGCGCTGGGTGTGTGATTATGACTGGAAGTTACTGGCTTGTGTTGGCCTTGTCATTAAAATCTGACCCTGCAGTCGGAATATGATCTAATGAACTAATTCCAGACTTTATTTAAGCCTGCTTCTCATGAGAAGTCGTTCATATTTCTTCTGTCCTCGTTGCTCTCTGGAAGAAGGGCGAAGTCCTTGAGCAGGGACAGATTGTGCTGAGGAGGAAGCACAGAGCTGTCTCTCAGAGCACCACCTCCTATTCTGGTGATTTCTCCACTTGGGCTCAGATTTTTACCTTGTTTAACTGTGCTCTCCCACTGGTACAACCCATGCTATGTGATCTCAATCTCCTTGTTTCCCATGTCCTGGGTTATGGGATCTCAATTTCCTCCTCTCCCATATCCTGGGCCCTGATCATCAGCCCTGCGTGGGCTAAAAGATCCCTGCAAACTTGGGGAAAACAGGGTGCTTTGGGATTGTTAATTATTAACATTTTTAATTATTTTTTTTTAATTATTTACTTCGCTCGCTGCCGTAACAGGCAGCAAAGTCCTTATATGGAGCAAGCGTGGCTGGAGGGGATTTGGAATGTGCTTGGGTTTGCTTTTGAGCTTGACAGCCATTTCTCACTTCCCGTGATAATGACAGTTAGCTAGGGAAAACGAGGAATATTAATAGATTTCTGAGAGTGTTGTGTTTCTAGAGTAAAGACAGAAAAAGCCTCAGCAGGAGTAAGAAAGGAATAGAAGCAGGGATGATTCGTGTTTCCTGCTTTCTGTTTCGTTCTCGTTTGTAGCCTTTTATTTATACTGTTCTTCTAAAAGTAAATGTAATAGAAGAAAAAGTCTCTGTCATGATTTATTCTTCCAATTTTCCAAGGCCTGTAGGATTACACCCTCCTCCCTCTCGTTGCAATAACCAGCCACAGTAAATCCAAATATACAACCTTTGGAAAGAAAGGCTTTTGCAGGGGAGAACTGAATCAACCTTTAACTTGCATGTTCAAAAATATAAAAAAGAACTAAAAAAAAAACCCTCAAAGCAGAGCAGCACAGGGTAGTGAAGCTCTGGAAGTATTTGTAGTGTGCTATTGCCAGACTGGATCTGTCTGAATGTGCTACAAACCAGACACTGGCACTTGGAGTTGATTGTTCTCTTCAGAAAGCGATGAATTTCTCTCAAAGTGGTTGGAGGTTTTGGATTTTTATTTTTTTTTCACATTTTTACTTTCATCTCGGATTTTTCTTTTTTTGTTTTAATGTTGAACTTGTGTCTGCACTTCATCTGACAGACAAGAGGCTGTAGCCCATTTTCTGAAATGAGTGTTTGCCACTACCCAAATATGTCTTTGACAAGCCTGAGAGTTGTGTATTCATCTCATTTCCACTGCAGCACATAAATCCAGTGCTAATATTACATTTATCTTTTTCTTCCTTTGTTCTGTTTTCTGGGTAAAGAGAAGAATTGTTGTGTAAAGATTCAGTGAAAGCATTGTAGATACTCTGATGTGATGACACTTGTCACTTCCTCAGTGAATAAAGAAATGAAGTTGGAATCCAAATTTCTAGAAACAATTTTTTGTTCTCTTTCAGATTGGGTAGTTTTTAGAAATGTTAATTTTTTTGTTTGTTTGTTTGTTACTGCTGGTGTAGCAAAAGGCATTTGCTGAAAATCACTTTAATGAAGGGAGTTCTGATAGGGCAGGGACTGGTCTGGGTTATTGAATGGGCTCAAATTGGGAACCTCCTGAAGGGCTGAGGGCTGGGGGCAGGTTTTTTATAACTTAGAAGTTCTGTTCTGACAAACCTGCCTGAATCTCCTGCATCTGTTCTTACAATCAGAAAATTAATATATTTACTGCTCTTCAGCAGGATCTAGTGGATTTATGGGGCCACTGACACCCACCAAATGAGCCCATATGTGGCTCCCTTCCAACTCAGGATATTCTATGAGTCCACAATCTATATCAGAATCTTTTTCCCAGATCCTGGACTAATAAATGTGGACAAGAGATAAAAGCAAGATTGTTTACTTCACTTCTTACAATACCTGCTAATGTTTTTTCAACATAGACTGCATCCTTTCTGCTGGCTTGGAATTCTTTCCCACTGGGAATCCTGTGGCACGACGCAGTCACTCTTTGAAAGCCTGGGAAAAGTTAAGTGGCATCTGATTTTCAGAAAGCATCAGATGTGCTGGCAAGCTCTGGAAAATCCATCTCTGCAGCGAGCCATGGCTCCACTCTGAAGCTCCTGTGCAGCATTGACTGGGTACAGCTTGTTGCTCTACTCCTCCAAAATAGAACCCATTTCACAGCAGGCAGAGGAGAAACACACAGATGAGAAAAACCACTTTTAGCTGCTGCTTTTGAGTGTTTTATAAGATGCTTCCCAGGCAGGTGTGGGAGCTGGTTCCTCCTTGCCCTTTTTGTGACATCCCCATCATCCCTGAGCCCGGTGCTGCCTTCCTGGCAGCCTCACTGCTGTCCCTGTTTTGTTTTGACTGTGCCGGGCTTTGTCCCCTGGATCAGGATTACAGCCTGGAATAATTCTTACCAGCAATGTCACAAAAATTTCCTGGGAGCTGCTGAACACATCTCTGATCTGGCAGCAGTGTCACCCAGGACCCCGGCGGGTTTATGCTGATGGAGTGTGGCAGGGCAATTACAGGGAAAACTGAGCCACTCCTCGTTGCTCCTGCAGCCCCTCTGCTCCCCCAGCCCAAAAGGGCAGCAAGTGGTGGTTTTTTGGGGTTTTTTTTTTTTTGTAAAAGCTGTGATTTTTCTGCATGTTTTGCAGAAAGCCCAGTGTGTCCTAATGTACTGTTAATATTGGGAGAAACTCAGCACTTTGCTGGATACGGTTCCCGTTTCAGGTCTTTAGCCTTGGCTGCCATACCTTTAGAGCAGCATCTGTGATCTGTTTCTGTGCTGTGTACTTATGTACTCCTAAAAGCAGGGAAATATGTTATTCCTGGCAAAATTTTATGCTATGACACAGGAAAATAGCCAACAAAATAAAACCCACTCAGGGCTCCTGCAGAGTGAGCCTTTGCATTGTAGTGCATCCTCCTTTGAGGGGATGCACTTGGAAAGGTCTGCCCAGGAAGGAACAACAGGATGTGGCACTCAGAGCTCTGGTTTAGCTGTCAGGGTGTGGATCTGTCACAGCTTGGACTGGATGATCTTGGAGGTTTTTTCCCAGCCCTAATTGATTCTGTGATTCTGTGAAGTGCTCTGCAATTTTCCATCCCTCACAACAGCATTCCTGACCTGGGCTGCTGACCCCCGAGGGATGTGTCCTGCAGCACACAGAACACGTCTTCCATTTACCTCTTCTCTTTTTAGAATGTGCTTTTCCTCCTGTTCCAGTAATTTGGGAGATGTGGGTGGTTTTGTGCTGTTTTAAACATAACCATAAACCCTGGAAAGGGTCAGATTCTCTCTGAGGTAAGGGTGTGTGTTGAGCAGGAGAAACTGTGGGCAGTCACTCAGCTCCAGTGCTGAGGGCTCTGCTCCAGCCCACCCTGAACGGGATGGGCTTGCACAGCTCCCAGGAAGGTCCCAGTGCTGCCCCCTGAACCCCTCCTTCCCCGCAATCATCGATCAGGATTTGCACATCTGCTCTCTGCTGGTGCAGTGTGACTTCTCAGAGATTTGGGTCCTCCTTTGATTCTGTTTGGGTTGGGTGTTTCTGGAGCACAAGCCTTCACACCTGAAGTGTCTCTGGTGGAGGTGTGATGGTGTTCTGAAATCCTGAGCAGGCTGCAGGGAGCAGAGCATTCTCAGAAGGGACATCCTCATCCGTCTGCTCTCATAGCTTTATTGGTCCTTCAGTTGGCCTGGACACCCCAACCCTTTGTGCATGATATCTCTGCCATTCCATCAGCAGCTGGGAACCCGGGCTGTGCTTTGTAACTCTTGGGCTAACTGAAAGTCATTATATTTTGGATTTTGGGGGGGAAAGCCACAACGCGCTGGTGCAATATCAGAAGTTGTACCACAGCAGAAATGCAGAAAGGAGCTCTGCAGTGGCTGGGAGCTCATCTCTTGGCCAAAACCACTGGGCTGTGTGTGAGCAAACCCTGCTCCTGCTCTGGGACCACTCGACCTGTGCACAGGGCTTCAAACCTGCTGTGCTCACATCCATCCTGCCCTCGGTGTGGTGGGCAGCCCTGGGGATGGGCTGACAGCAGCATTTGCTCCTGAAGCACAGCAAACACTGAAAAGCTGATTTTTGGGCTGCTGAACTTGACCTCGGGTACGCAGACCTTGCCTTGGTGCTGCTGGAGAGCCTGGAGTGGCCGTGCCTGGGCTTTTCAATGAGGCAAAGCAAGAAACAATCCTTCATAATCCTGCACTCCTGGGGAATAAAGGAGTGGAGGTCTGAAGCTGCCATTTCTCCCACCAGGACTCAATAACTGAAGGTTATTTGGGAAAATGTTTCCATTTAATCACTGGAAATTTTTGCTTTTCCTGTTCCTCTCTGCCTCCCTCCCCTCAGCAGAGGGACAGGCACACAAGAACAGCTTCGTTCAGAAGGGTTTCACCAGAATTCATTAGAGCCGGGCTGAAGGTTTCATTATTCTTAAAGGGTGAATTAATAAAACTGCAGTACACTTGGGTTTTTTAATGCTATATGAATTATTCTGACAGTCAGTTTGCAAAGCCAACATATCAATCATTAAATTAAAAATGTAGTAATATAAATTAGTGTGATTCAGGAGCTGTAGAACATGTGGAACAATATGCTCTCTGTTTGGAAACGAGTACAGATCTGTCCTTCAAATGAGAAAATATAGCAAGCAGGGAGATGCAAAAAATTGCAGTGAATTTATCCAGCACTCCATAAAACCAACTGTTTCCATGTATCAGATAGCACTCTTGCTTTGTCCAGGTCCCTATTATCCTTTCTGCAAATATCACAGCAATCTTTAATGATCAGCCATAATGTTTGTTTGCAGGAGGAGGTGTCATTTGTGAATTGCCTGCCACCCTGCTTACATCTGGGCAGCAGCACGGGAAAATCAAAACACATCTCCCCAAAATTACTGCCTTTGTTTGCTTGACAGAAGATGCAGGGGAAATATTTTGCAAAGAAGGCACGTTTCTAACTCTCCTCCTGCTGAAGTGATGCCTCACACAGGTTGCATCAGTGCTCTGAACCTAATCTAGCTGGCCCTGGTGGCTCCTGGTGCTCTGGGGAGAGATATTCTATCTGCTCCATTTACCTGAGCAGGCAGAAATTATTTGGCCCTTAATAAATGTGAGGCACTAGATGGAGTACGCAGGGCAGCTTTTCACTTCCTTGAGCAGAAAGTTCTTTTTAAGCATCTTTTTTTTTTATTTTTTTTTCCCTTCCTCTGCTGATTCTGTGAAAACTCTGTGCCTGTGAATAACGTGTTGGATGTTTGAAGCAGTCCAGAGAGTGGGAGATAATGAAGCTGTGGCTGAGGTGCAGGACGTTTTCAATGGCAAAGTCAGTGCCCGTGGATTTCTCTCCTTTCTCAATTCCATTTCAGCCAAGCTGCTTTAGAGCAGCTTTGCCCATGTGCAGATAAAGCCCTACCATGCCCAGCTGGGCCTGATGTGCTTATCCAGGGCAGTGTGCTGGCCCCAGAGCCCTCCCAGAGCCAGCAGCAAGAATCGTGTGGGGCAGCAAAGTCTGGGGCATCCCCGGGGCTGGAATTGCCTTCAGCCACCTCCACCCCTTGGAGTCCTTCCTCAGTGAAAGCCCTGCCTCAGCTCTGTCACAGCCAAGGTGCCAGCAGAGGAAAACAGGCTTAAAAAATATGTTCACAGCCAGGACAAGATGTTAATGACCCATTACAGGCTCAGCAGCTGCCTGACACCAGGAACCACCGTGGCTCCGACCCGTGCAGGTCCAGTTGCCTGTGCAACCTTATGAACTCATTAAAAATAGCTGCAGCCTTGAGATATGAGATGCAGGTTATTATTGAGGCTTTCCACTAACCACAGATTTAAAATCCCTGGCTGTTTCTCATCCCTGGTCCTTTCAGGGGCTGTGATTTTGATGCTGCCAGCGAGGATTGCAGAGGTAGAAGCTGTTTGTTCTTGTTTGCTCCTTATCTGCGCTATATAAAATGCATGAAATATCACAGTGGTGGAATAAAGACAATAATCGTTTCTAATAATGAAACTGCTCTGAAAGGCAAGACCTAGATTTCTTACCGAGATAGTGTGCTGAAGTATTTGCATAGTAACTGGGCTATAATTACAGATTCATCTCCTTTATGTCTCTTAGCTCTCAGGCTTAAGTAACCAGATCTTGGGAGCAGTCGCTCCTTTCCCTGGGTGTCAGGCAGCATATGCTGGGGCTGTGTGCTCTGGTGCTCTGACTGTGAGTAATGAGTGTTGATAAACTGTTTACTGGAGCTGGCTGAAATTCAGGGCTTGTGCATGGTGGGCTTTTCAATAGTTCAGAAGCATTTCCACTTTCGAGCAGTGGAATGCATGTTTGGGATCCCACAGAAATTTTAATTTCTGGGATAAGAACCAGCTTAGTTTTGACTTTTTAAAGTTTGACAGTTTTGACCCTGGTGTTTTTTGTTGGTTTTATATTTTACGGGGTTTTGTGAGACAGCAGCGGCCATTGAAAATATACAACACAAAACAGTCAAAACAGCCAAACAGCCCTAATTTAAGGAAGAGTTGAAATTCTCAGAATATCATAACTAATGAAGAAGCAATAAACTGAGATGTTCACTTAATGATCTGCTTGGAATTTGGCATGAAGCAGGTGGATGCATCCATTCAGTCCCTTCTGGCAGAAATAGGTTTGTCATTTGTAACAAAGGAGAATGGGGAAAAAACATGTTGAGTTTCGTAAGAATAATTTTAAAAGTTGATAGGTTTCTGAATCTCTAATTAAACAGTGCTGAAAACCAAAGAATTGTCACAGAATCTGAGCTAATATGTGTACTGTTTCTTGCTTTAAAGAGGTAAGGAAGAACAACCAGGAAGCTGTAGGCAAATTGGCCTGATATTGATTCTGTGTAAAATAACAAAACACTTGATTCAGGAGTTCATCAGCAAGGCTTGGCAGCTAAAAATTTCATTAACAGTAGCAGTTACTTGGAAAATACAGACCTCGTCAGACAGACAATTAGTATCTTTTTAAAGGTTTTTTCTTAAAGTGGATTATGGGCAGGTTGATAAAGTCAGATTAACTGACATTGTGTGCTTGGGCTTCAGAACTTAATACTGCATGACATTTGGACGAGAAGCTTGGATTTAGCTGCCTGTCTTTTAAAAACAGAGCTATTGGTAGATATCAGAATAGAGTTGTGAAGAGAGAGAGACCAGTGAACAGTGCTCTTTCTGAGGGACAGCTTGGGCTGAGCTGTGGCCTAACATTTCACATTATTTTCGCTGAATTTAATTGTCCACGTAATTTTTTTGCAGAGCTTTCAGGCTTGCAGGTATTGGCAGAGAAGACAAGTTGTTTTTATTGAGTTGTCCAAGTTTGTTATTCAGCTGGACTGCCTTTGATAAAACCAGTGCAAGGTTTTGCACTTGTGTGGGAAGAGCAAATGTGGATCCAGGGCCCTGGGGTTTGGTCCTTCACCCAAGTGAGGTTTAGGGGGCTGGCAGAAGAAAGCCCCAAAAATGAGCTCTCAGCACAGTGGCTGAAAGGGAACCAGATCTTTTAAGACAAATGAAGAAAGTTTATAAAGCATAAAGGGAAAAGTGATCCTGCTTTGGGCTACTGCCTTACCAAGAATGTCACTAGAATTTCTGTGCCCACTTCTGGTGTCAGAGCTTCACAGGGAGGCAGACATGTCGAGAAGAGCTTTTAAATAGGTTAGAAATGTTCCTGGGGATTGGAAGGCAGGTTTATGTTTAGATTATAATTCAGATAATTTAAGAAAAGGCTGGAATTACATGGCTGTCAGCTGGAGCAGCTCAGCAGAGGAGGTGGCATAGGGATAGGAGGGACATGGACCTGTGCCTGGACATTGCAAGCGTGCCTGGAGCAGGTTCTCTCTCTGTCACACTCATATGGTTCCTGCAGACTGACTGCCACATTTACACTCAGCACATTGGCTTCCACTCTTTCCTGATTACTGGACCTTGTGAGGAGTTTTGTCTTTTTCTTCAGCATGGGTAGACTCCATCTGTTGGGACCACGTTGAGTTTGCAGGCTCAGGGCTTGGTTTCTGCTTTATCCTTTGAGGATTATTTAAGTAAATTTAGAACTGAAATATTCTTCATTTCTGAAGACAGTGAACTGGACAAAATCGAATGACCTGAAATGCATGGAAAAGCAAAGCAAACCCAAGGTACAGCATGTGGTTCTGTGAAGGCTTGGCTTGTGCAAAAGCCAGAAAGAGCAGCCCAGGTAATGCACCACGGGGACCTGAACGTGTGCACCCTGCATCACTGGGCAGCACTAAAAATGGATGCGTTTTGTGCAGTTCAGGTTGAGTCACCTGCATCCATCCCTGCTGTAAAGACATTAACTTTTATGCTCTTGTGTTTGGGATTTCGTGTTACATGAAAGGTCAGAGCAGACATTTCCAGAAGTCCTTTCTGGCTGGATTCATCTCTGAGCTCTCTGAGCCTCTGAGATGTGGGACTAACAAACGATCCAACAGACCTGGAACTGGTTTCTTATTTATGTAACGAGGGATTCAGTATAAAAGAGAATAGGTTTGAACATTTATTAAATAAACCCCTTCTCTAATACATCTGCCACGTGGCTCAGTGCCATTCAGACTCCTTCAGATAGCCCTGAAATAGCTCAGATGGCCCTGAAATAGCTGAGTATCTGCAGGGCTGGGAGCTCAGATCCCCTGCAGTGTGATGGGACAGCCAGGGCTCCCTCAGCTGCCTGGGGGATCCCAGGGAGCAGAGAATTCAGGATGGGGTGAGACCCTGATGCACCTGAAGATGCCAGAGCAGCTGGGCTGTGTCAGTAGAGCCTTCTTGACCTGATGAGGGGAATGGAGGAGCAATAAGAAACCATATTTCAATAGGAAAAAATATTTCAGTGCCAGAAAAAGCTGAGGCAAGGCAGGTTCATCAGCCATTTTTCAATGGTGTAAAAGATACTTAGCTGATTTTTATGTGATCGAGGCAGAGGCATGAATAAAGGATGGATTTATTGTGTGCATGCAGCAGCCAGCCCGTAGAGCTTTCTGTGCTTTGTGCCAGAAATGCACTTTCAAAAACCTCTCAGTAGGAACAGAGACAATAGGCTACTAAAATGGGTAAGTACTGTGCATTTCCAAAACAGTGCTCAGCTCAAAGAATGCGGGTCTTTAGCTGATAGAACACAACAGTTCCAGGGGATGAGTAAATAATAATTTTTTGGGGGGGGTTAGGGAGGGTGGAGACCAAATACAGACACAAATCAAATATAGGGGTTACTTATATTAATAAGTGAACTGCCTGACTTGTGATAACCCAGTGCTGTTATTGTGCCTCAGCACAAGTTTAATACTACAATAAAATGGTAATTCAGGCAAAGCCCTGCATTTCAGCATTAAGGACAATGGATAAAACCCACAAAAGCAAGACATTTCAGAGAGAAGGCAGGGAGGCTGTAATTAGCTCCATGCAGGCAGAGCAGCAAAACAATGTGCAATAGGTAGCATTTTTTATGGTTATCTTGCTCCCATCAAATACATTAAAATTTTAGCAGTATTAGAGCATGCTAATGAACTAGGTTATACTTTAAGCTCTAAATTTGACTTTATCTCCATTTGTAGTTTAAATCTGAACTGGAAGCATCACAGGTTTTCATGGTTTTTTTGAAGTACAACAGATACCCTCTTTATATCTTCTTCTGTGCATTTTATTTCCCTTTTTGATGTGTCTAGGGAAGATGACAAGATTAAATCCCCCTCGCTGAAAGGATTTCATTGTGAATGTATTTAATTACTTCCTCCCAACTGGCCCATGTGTGCAGCTTTTCTCAGCCAGGATGATGCCATTTCAAAATGGAGCATGCTGAAAACTTCCATCTCTGGGAGAGCTGAGCCAGCCTACAAACAGCTCACCAGGCAAACACAGATCAAAAAAATTCTTGATGCACAGTCCAAATATTTGTCTCTTAGGCTGGATCGTGCATTTTCCTTTTTTCCATGCATGTTTGTAAAACCGAGAAAGGGACCAGCAAATGCCAGTTGCTAGGATCTGTCAGATCTTGTGTCAACACCTGTTTCCTCAGGAGAAAAAACTCAGCCACTGTAATTAGAAGCTTGGAAATTAAATATTTGCAAAACAGTCCACTCCTACTGTTTAATTGAGGAAAGAATTGTGATCTGCAGGAATGTGCCAGGGCCCTGCTCGTTAGATTGTGATGCCTCCGTGTGATTTGTCTTGGTTGCCTCAGTGCTCCTTTAAAGCATTTTTCCCCTGGATATAATTGTGAGATCAGCTAACTTTTCTCATGCTATATTCTCATTTCTCACAGAGAGCAGAACCCTCAGCCCATGGCTGTGGATCAGACAGGTGGGATACAAAAAGGGTCCATCTCTATCAGTTTGTGGAGGATTATATCCCAATATTCTATGGGTAAATATGGTTAGTTCTTGGGGTCAGGCACCAGGGACTTTACTGACACTGCTGCTGGTGTTTGTGTGGCTCCTTCCAGCATTTACTCACCTGGCCTCTTTGTGATCTGTAAATGCTCCCTGTGCAGGGCAGGGTAAAGCTGAAATGTTGTGTGCTTGTGTCCCACTCTTCCTCCTTTATCCTTCAGGGTAAAGCTGAAATGTTGTGTGCTTGTCTTCCTTCCCCCTCTGTGAGCAGATATGTGTTATTTATGTGTTTCTGAAATACAAACACAAACTGCTGGAGGTAACTGCACCCTGATTTCTCTGGGTGAACCTGGGAAAGTGAACTGCAGAAAGCCCACGAGTCCAGGAGAGAAAATGCTCCTTGTTCATGGAGGGGCTGAGCCCAGCCCATGTGACAGGGTGAGAACTGTGCTGGGACAGCTCCAGCTGGGTCACCTTCCAGAGGTGAGAGCTGTGACTGCCAGCAGTGACTGTCCCCTGTGTCACCAGAGCTGTGACTGCCAGGTCTCAGAAGGGACTGTCCCCTGTGTCATCAGGGCTGTGGTGCCAGGTTTAGCTCTGACTGTCCCCTGTGTCACCAGTGGCAGGTCACTGTCCCAGCCACTGCTGCCCAGGGTGACACTGGGACAGAGACAGAGCAGCCCCAAGACTCTCATTAGCGAGTAGTTTTGATTTCTGTCCTTTTTGGTTTCATTTCCCTTCTCCAGGGCTGGGCTTGGCTGTTTCCTTTTGCTGTGGCCCAGAGGCCGGGCCATCCCCTGCTTCTCAACCCTGAGTGCATCACTGATTTCCAACAGCTGCACTGCTCTGTAATGCCTTTTACAGGGGATTGTAATCTTCTCTTTAAGAGTAATTTTTGCCCTTCCAGACATGCCTGTGCAGTTCTTAGCTAAGTGAGCATCAGTGTCTAAGTTTCTGTGGAGTTTTGCACCAATGCCCCCATTTACCATCCCAGCAGAGCCTTTTCAGAGCACGGCCACGGGAGCAGGGCACGAACACTTCTAATCACAGTCAGTGGTGGGTGCCACCGATGAGCACAGCCAGCTCAGCTGCACTTGTATCATGTTCCACTTTTATACTTCTGAAAGGAACTGAGACTATTTGAATTAAAATGCTCCCAGCAGCTCATGTACAACTCAAGGATGGAGCGTGCAGTGGTCAGCTCTGCATCAGCTGTTTGAAATCTGTGGTCACCCGTGTGGCTGTGCCAAGGGGGAAGCTGCCAAGGCAATGGGATGCTGCTGGTGCCTGGGAGCCTCGAAGGGCAGCTCACTCTGAAATACAGTTTTTGATTTCTTTTTAATGAAAACTGGATTAAGCTGGGATTTTCTTTTTTTTTTTTTTTCCTCAACTTGTATTAAAAATAAAATAAAGCTCAGTGAAGTTAGCAGCTATAATTTGTGCAAAATGCACTTGTACAGAGGAGATTTATTCCTTTTGTCCTCTAGGAAGGAGCCAGTTTTCCATCAAGCTGCAGAAGTTTCAGACTCCCCCATGGAACAGGGAGGGGCAGAGTATGGATAAGGAGCTGCTGTCCCCAAATGGGATAGACCAGGAAATCCCCTGTTCAAGGGCAACCCTGCACTTTATTGCAGCCTGAGCTGATCACGAGATCCCAGGATGGTTTGGGTTGGAAGGAACCTTAAGCATCACTTGGTTCCAGCCCTGCCATGGCAGGGACACCTCCCACTGTCCCAGGGGCTCCAGCCTGGCCTTGGGCACTGCCAGGGATCCAGGGGCAGCCACAGCAAATCTGGACACCCTGTGCCAGGGCCTCCCCACCCTCCCAGGGAGCAATTCCTCCCCAAAATCCCAACCCTCCCTGCCCTCTGGGAGTTTAAAGCCATTCCCTTTATCCCCTGTCAGATGTCCCTCTCCAGCATTCCTGCAGTGGAGCAGGGTGGTTTCTGTCATGGTGAGCACCACGAGGGAGCCTCGTGTCACCCCAAAGCCAGGGCAGGCAGGCTGAGGCAGCAGCTGCCTTGTGCACCCCTCCTGATCCTGAGATCGCTGGGCCAGACTGAGCTCATTAATGCACATCCTCTGAGCTGGGTTGTTTGGTACCTGAGTTCCAGATCTGGCAAACAGCAGTGTTCCTGTGCTCAGGATGTCACAGCTCCTGGTGTGATTTGGGCAGGTTCCTGTGCCCAGGATGTCACAGCTCCAGGTACAGCTCAGGGCAGGTTCCTGTGCTCAGGATGTCACAGTTCCAGGTACA
>JAHLSL010000024.1:1141537-1176445 GCA_025920805.1 Petroica traversi | reverse complement strand
GGTACAGCTCAGGGCAGGTTCCTGTGCCCAGGATGTCACAGCTCCTGCTGGAGCTCAGGGCAGGTTCCTGTATCTTTTGTTTTTTGTTCCTCGAGGCCAGACCCAAGCCCAGACTCTTGTATCTCTGTTCAATGCAGGATTCCTGGCTGGCTCAGGAGAGGCTGCAATTCCCTGCTGCCCATGATGAAGTCCATGAACAGAATGTGCCACAGAATGGGAGTATCTGCTCATTAATGGCAAACCCAATTCCAGTTCGTGCTCCTAATTACCAGGGGCTGCTCTGTGCAGGGCTCCTGCCAACAAAGACATCCAGAGCCTGAAACTGTGACTGTGTCAGAGCACATTTGGCTCCAACTGCAGCCAGTCAGGAGGAGAGGAGGAGAATGCTGCATTCCAGAGACCTTTCCGTGCTCCTGTGTACAACTGTGTCTTCATTTCTATTTTCAGGCTCTCTCGTATTGTGTTGGTTCAGTGTTGCTCTGGAGGAAAAGTTCCCCAGACATCTCCTCTTTTGGCAAAACGTGCCATGCTCGCAGAGTTTTAGCTCTGTTGAGCTGGTTATCTCTCCCCCAAAGTAAATTTGATAATGCATTGATTTTTTTTAGAGGACTTCTGCATGGAGAAAATAAATGTACAGCTTGTCTGAACGAGGTGATTTAGCAGTGGAGCTGCTGCAGTCCTGTGTATAATTTCCCATGTGGATGCTTTTAATCAGGAATAAATGTGACCTACCTAGTAAAAGGCTATCTTATACCAAAATAAATGTTATGGATATCTCATAAAAGATCCACTCCAGTGCTCTCTCCCCGATGTAACTTTTTTAGCTGAAGAAGTCAGCACCCTGTGCCAATCCCAGCTCCCTAGGGCTGCTGTGTGTGGGAACCAGCTGCCCCCTGATTTCTCTGCTGTTTGTTTTCTAATGGGTTTTATCAAGATAAGTTTGATCAGCATGCACATTTTAAACTGTAATTTAAATTGTGACTGTCAGAGGGGCAGGGCTGAGTGTTTGGGAGCAGAAGGGCTGGGTTTCAACAGCTCTGGTTGGATAAAGAAAGAGCAACACCCTAAAATGTTCACCAAGGCTGATGGAATCAAGTGAACTGAGAAGAAACTTTGTTCCTCTGGGTAGCATCAGGTACTCCTTATTTAAAATAATATAAAATGTCTTAGAAATCTGTGTGCTGGAACTTACCAAACAGCTTTTCATCCCAGCCCACTGAAAATGAAGTGTCAAAATGAAATGCCACTTCATCAGTATTAATCTGCAACTTAGAGCTGAATTATAGTCTAAAATTTATGAGGCAGATTTTGGCCCTATCAGCTGATGGAGAAAGCAGGGAGTGTTCACTTGCCAGAAGAGTGAGTGTTCACAGTTGTTTCCTCTGTGGATTTATTCAGTACCATTTGTCATGAATTAATGATCAATTGTTAATTCAATATTCACTTTTCCAGCTGCACTGATTAGATGCAGAAATCTGAAATAATAAGTCACATGGCATTGTTTCTGTTGCCAATAAGATGAGTCTAACTTGGATAATATTTGAACAACTCAAATAATTCAAATGAGCTCATGGAAGTTGAATTTAAAATATTTCCTGTGCATCTTCATATGTAGAAGCTTAACAATTTGTTTTCTCAAATAGTCACAACTGTGCTAACACAGAGAAATAATTGTACGTGCAATGCAAAGTAACAATAGTGCCCACTTTTCACTCTCCACCAAGAAATGTCACGAATTCAGTCGTTTATTTGAAATCTACTTGTAAAAGACAGGTAATTGACTCAGCAGTGACTTTTGTGATCAACTTCAGTTCAAGAAAAGCAGCATAAAACTAAAGTTTTGTGGCAACTTTTCATTAACCAGAGGGGAGCAGCACTGGATGGAGCCCTGTGCAGAAAACTCCTGTTAGCTCTCCTCCTTCATGACTTTGAGGTACAAGGTCTGCAGGAGAAACTAAATCATGATTTTCCATGTGAGTTCCACCTGCTTGATTCATCTCTGACCTGGCTCCCACAAGCTTCCAGTAACCAATTGGCAAGGAAGTTTTATTCAGCTTTGGGCAAACGCTTGTGCTTTGCTGGCTGGGTGAAAAAATCCCCTCTGCTTGCAAAAAGCAAACTATTTTCTGTTACAAATCAGTGCAAATAATGTCTGTATTCTGGAGTCTCTAAGGGGATTCCAGGATTCTATCTCTCCATGGATGCTGCTCTATCAGTATTTGCTGTATTTTGTCCTGTCATCTTGATCTGCCATATTAACACTGATGTACAGCACAGAAAGAAATGTCACTTTCTGTGTCTTTTATTGGTTCTGTCTGCAGCTACATGTGCAATTTCCCTGAATCACATCCTGCTGCATTCGCATGTGTGCTTTTGGAGGGAAGAGTGGAAGCCACTGCAGTTGGGTGGAGTGGTATTAGTCCAAACTGGATTTTCAAAGCTACTGTTTGTTTGTTTTGGGAGGATTTGGGATTTATTTTTTAGTGTTGTTGTTTTGTTGAGGTTTCCCCCCCCCTCCCTTCCATTGTGCTGGCGATTTTCAGACAATTTGCAGACGTATGGCTCTGAAAAGAATTGTTCCCACAGCTCCAGCTCATGTTGTCATTTAGTGGCTGAATTCAGTAAATGACACAATCGTGTCTCATGGACCATCAGCAAAATGGCAACCACTTAGGATTATTTTGTGTATTTGGATTCAGATAATAGTGACTTTTCACTGGCTGTTCCACACAATCTCACAGGAGAACTCACCTCTGTGACACCAGAAGCAGCAGTTCCATGGGAAAGGTAATGCAGGTAGGTACAGCAGAGCTTTGTACAAGATGCTGGGGACAGTGATATGTGATTATTGGCATTCTTGGAAGCAATCAGGCTAAAACTTCCCTCAGCAAAGAAAACAACAAAAAACCCCCAAAAAACCAGGCTTAGTGGAAATAGAAAAAGGAATTGAAATATAAAAAGGAAAAAATATCTCTGAGGAAGGACACTTTCTAAAGATCTTTCATGTTTACATTTCTTTTTTCCTTACTGTGAATAGAGCAGTGTGATGCAGTAACAGCAGGACTCGTTTGAAACTTGTCTGGGAGAGTTCTGCATGTGCCAGGCACACAGAATTTACCTTTTAAAGTCGCTTTGCTTCTTCAAGGCTCCAAATTCCCCGTGCCTTTATTCAAGTCTCTGCTCACAGAAGCTCTCTAAAGTCAGGATCCTGGGTGGGAGTTGCAGATCCTGCACCTCGCAGAAGTCAAATCCACACTTGGTTGATACCTGGCCCATTTGTACTGCAGGGAATCCAGCTGGAGATTTTGGTCAGTAACTGCCACATGTTCTGCACTGTTATGATAATTAAATGATGTTTGGACTATAACAAGCAAATGAGTTTCAGCTATTTAAGAAATTACTGGCACTCAGCTGGGAATTCCATCCTCCCCCCTCCACCTGCCCCCAGCTGATATGGGATAATTGACCGTGAGTAAATTCCTGCTTTATTACAGTGTAAGATTACACCTCTTATGTTAAGCCCCTTTTAATGAAGACGTTTGCAGTTTGCTCAGTTTGGACTGGGAATAAATGCAGTATTATTCTGCCTCAGCTGACGATGGGACTATTTTCAGGCAGGACATTTTTAAACATCCTGACTCGCTCATTTCCTTGTGTCTGGTCATTCCTATAGAAAGTTTCTCCAGACATTTTTAGCAGCGCTATTACATTTGTGGCAATTTTGATCTTGCAGATGCTGGAGCAACAAGCATCTTCCTCCTGTTTCCCCCTCCCACTCTTTGGGCTTTGTTTTTTTTTTTTGTTCCTCATCTAACAACCTCAAAATCAGCTGCTCATCCAAGAGTCATGGAATAATTTAGTTGGAAAAGCTTCTGAGATCACCGAGTCCGACCATAACCCAGCACTGCCAAGCCCAGCACTGAACCTTGTCCCCAATTGCCACTTGTGCATCCTTTAGCTCCCTTCAGGGGTGATGAGTCCATCTGGGCAGTTGTTCCAAGCCTTCCACCAGTGCTGGGTGCTCTGGGGAAGCAGCTGGGATGTCCTGGAGCAGAGACACTCCTGCCATTCCCTTCCCTGGCGTGCAAGGTCAGGGTGGAGTTTCCTGCCTGGATTTTGGCTCATCCCCTGCTCAGCACGCACAATTCCCTGTCAGAGCTGTCTCTCCTGCAGGGAAGAGGCTTGCTGGGAGCAGCCAGAGGAAATTGGGTGTCTCAGCAGGCAACTGCCTGCTTTGTGAGGCTCCAGAGAGAGAATGGCAGCAGGGCAGGGAGCTGAGCTGTGCTGGCAGCCCGGAGCCACAGAGGCACAAATGGGTGACAAGGCTGGAAATCTGCTCGTTGTCCCCATGGACTGCAGTCCCCAAAGGCCCCACAGCCAACCAAGTGCTCCAGTTACCCGAGCACTCCCCAATATGAAGAGTTTGAAGAAGGTCAGAAAATGTCTCCAAGAATTGTAATAACAACTCACGATTTCATAGCTCTCTGCTGGTTTTGTTGTCATCTTCTGTGTGAAATGTCTGTGCCTGCCTGCCAATTTATTTATGTAATTCTTGCTGCAGACACAGAATTCTGAACCAAATCAGTGTCCTTGCTCTGTTGTGCTTTAATTTACCTGTCACTTAACTGACACTGCAGCTTGATATTTTATGTATCCAGTCATTTTCCAGGTTTCACCAAATTTGTTGTTCCAGAAATACTGCGCTTGGAGTATCACACCTCAGATGTGTTTGCTTTGTGCTTTACAGTCAAACGTGTTTTCCTGTGCTTATACAGGGAAATAATCAGCTCTTATCTTCTTAGCTTTGTATTTCCACTTGTTTTTACCCTATTTAGGAAGGTTTTGCACACTTACAGATATTATTATTCTGATTGCCCCCCCCCCCCCCCCCCGTGTTACTTCAGTTCTAAATATGTGCAATACTCTGGATTAAACTTTCATCAGAGGAGTGGGCTGTTGGACTTGGCATCTGTCCTTCCTTTCAGGGGCAGTATTTTAGCCCAGGTTTGTACTTGACAGTCTCAATCCTGATGGTTTTTTTATATGTGTGCAGGAAAAATTGGATATGGGTCACTCAAATGAAATCCCATGCATGGAATCACCTGTTTGGGACAGCAGCAATTTCATTTGTCCTCTCAAAGGGGCACTTTAATCCCCTGCAGCCAAGGATCCCCCACTTCCACGGGGTGTTCAGTGACGGGAGTGTCAGGAATTGGCCAAATGCTGCTGCTCAGAGGCCAGGCTGGACCATGGGCAGGAGGAACCTCGTGAGGCCACCAAGGAGGGATCAGAGGAAGGGAGGAACCCTGGCAGGGACAAGGCTGGGCTGCTGGGGGGCAGCTCTGCCAAAAAGCATCTGGGGGCACAGGCCAGGCTGGCAGCAGCCAGGGACAGCACAGGGATCACCCACCCTGTGCTGGGACACGTCCAGGTCG
The DNA here is from genome assembly GCA_025920805.1 of Petroica traversi. Lineage (NCBI taxonomy): Eukaryota > Metazoa > Chordata > Aves > Passeriformes > Petroicidae > Petroica > Petroica traversi. Next base: position 1,171,010 of record JAHLSL010000024.1, on the reverse strand, counting down.
CTGTGCTCAGCTCAGTCCATCCCTGCAGACACCAGGGGGAACAAAACTGAACCCCCCAGCTGAACTCAGCTCCTTTGGGCTGCAGGAGGCACAGGGGACCACGAGCATCCCGTGGGAGCTGCCAGTGCTGCAGTGGGAGGATGAGAGACAGTGGGCAGCTCTTGTCGATGGAAGCAAAGCCTTTTCTGACATTTATTACTTTTTTTTTCTTATTTTCACTCCTGGAGCAGTCAGACATAGAAACAGGCTGTGCAGAGAGGTTGGAGAGGCTCCATCCTGAGCAGGTTTTCATGACATGAGTGGGTGAAGTGTTGGGTGATCTGGGCTGATCCCATGGCCCTGCTCTGAGCAGGAGTTTGGATCAGCCCCAGTTTGCATCTAGCCTGGATTTTTTTATGGTGCCGTGAAATGTAACCACCACTTAAAATACCCCAAACACAACAAGAAAACACACACACACAAAAATCTCATGAAATATTGCTAGGGAAAAAAGATACAAAAATATGTACATTTACTGAGAAATGTAGAGTCCATAATTCTGGTAGCAGAAAGGTATCACCTTGCAATGTATCAAAGAAAGAATATCTGAAGTCCATTTAGGCTCTCAAAATAAAGATAACTTGCATTTCAATGACCAATATGTGTTCAGATAAAATGAATTATTTATACATAGATTTCTTTCACACTTAGTAAAATGATCCCTTAGAAAAAAAAAAAATGAAAAAAATTTAAAACATACAGACAATCCCCATGCACTTGATGATGCTTTTACTTATTTTAATAGGATACTTTGAAAGTCTTTATAGGGTTTTAGAAGTGCAGATGTTTCTAATAAATGCATACAGTATAAATTCATGGGATGTTGTATTTGAGCAAGAGAGATAAAAAGAAGCAGCAAGGCAGCCCTGCTGTGGATATCAGCAATGAGCCCAAAACAGAGCAGTGTGGTTGTAGAGGTTGAAAAGAGACATTTTTTAAAAAATGACATTGCCCAAAGCCTGAGCAGGGGCTGGGGTGAGTTGTTGGGGTGACCCCACAAAGCGGAGAAATGTTTGAGCTGGGTTTTGTTCTCTGGTGTTTGCACCAAGATCCTCCAACACCCCCAGACTTTATTGTAGGACTACACAAAGGATCCCCAATATTTCAGTTTTGGGAGAGAAGTGATTTCAGACTCCAGGATTGTGATGATTGGGATGAAGTGCTACCCAGAGTAATTATTTTCCTGTGGGATCCATTTCAGCTTCTGCTCTGGAGCTGAGGCGTGCAGGTCCTGGTCTGCATTAACATGAAAATTTGGTTGCAATCCCATTTCCAGGAATCAAGTCATAACAAGCAGAAAATCAAAGCAAGTACATTTTACAAGATAAAAGTCTTCTGACTTTTGTCAATGTTATTTTCACATATATTCAATAATTAGAATATTTCCATTAACTGTAAGCTACTGCACCGTGATACATTCTTTTTAAAAAGTGCATCAAAAACTACACTCATGATTTGTATGCATTCCACTTGTTCCCAACAATAACAAAACCACAGGAGAAATTGTCGCTCCCTGTGCTATTTCTGTCCCTAAAATTTTAAGCCAGTGTTCCATCATCTTCTTTTTATTTTTTACTGCAGCTTTGAAATCTGTGATAGGTTCACCTTGAGTGCTCTCTTCTGTCTTAACAGCTGATGCTTAACCTTTGTTCTAGATGACTATTCAGTGTCTAATTAGCTTGGTCTTTAAAATAAAAAAAAAACCCAACTCTATCCAGCATGTTATAAAATCCCTCCTACACCCTCCCCATTCTTTCTCCCCAGCTTCCTCACTTTGGTCTCTGAAATTATTCTGTATTTCTCCCTCTTTTGTATTATCCCTTGCAGAATCCTTTCTGATCTCCTGGTTACCACAATTCTCTTTGTTACTTTATTATACACATGATTATCTTTTCCTGCAATTACAATATCTGGGCTCCTTGTGTTGCTGCTTTCTGTGATTGAGTATCACACTCCTCGTTTGTAAGCCCTGGTAATTACCAGCCATTCCGGAGGGTTTCATTTGCTCCCTAATTTTGTTGACTACTTTTTCAGCAGAGAGTTCCTGTTTGCTCTCACTTCATTAGTCCTGAGACCTTTCCAGTTGTGAAATGTGGGATTTGTGCTCTGTGATTGGTGCTCCATGAAGGCTCCTGGCCATGGTCACCCCTTCCCTCTCACATCCCGGGGTCACAGCGCCAAATTTCTGTTTTTTGGGGGATGTGCTGGGGACCTGCAGGTGAGGTGGGATTTAGGCAGCTGCCATTCCTTGCGGCCATCCACGGTGTTCCATTTTAATTTTATTTTACCTCATCTTCATCCTCTTTAGATAACCTGAATTTGTGACCTGAGGGGAAGAATCTCAGAGTCTTGTCTAGTGCTGACTTGTGTCATCTTCCTGTACCTTTTTACTGAAGCAAAAGCTTAAAACAAACAAAATCATGGCTCTTGCTCTGTCACAGCCTAAAATGAGTGTTCATTTTCCTGATAGGCTACACGTTACAGATAGTGCTAGAACCACTGCTTGGCTCTGTGCTATTGCTTGTGCCAGTAAATCCCATTTCCATCCCATTCTCCTTCGAGTGCTCTCAGATTTTTGTGGTGTTATGAGGTTGTTCTCAGGGAGATTTTGTTCCTTACAACCCCCTGTAGTGAAGGTCACAAACAGAGGGGTTTTAGGCTGCCCACAGCTCAGATTTGTGCCTACTTAGCAGCTTCCTAGGTAGTTTTTTTAGTGCTTATTACAGCAACCTTTTCTCAATTTTTCAGCTGTCATAATCCATTTTTTTTAGTACGTCTGAAAGTAATTTTTTTTTTATTTAATGCATAAACATTTACAGTTCTCTGTAGTGTGTCTCTTGTTTAGTTCATAACTCAGTGGTTGGCAAAACCAGTCGTTTCAGTGGCCTGAACAATGATAAACCATCAGAAACTTGCAGCGTGGCAGTTATTTGCCATGAATTAGTAAGTGAGCCCAGAGTGAGCGAGGCTGCTCATCCATTATCTGCCTCGTGCTCGTGCAGCTCCCACCTCCTGAAATATGGTTATTCTGCCTCCACCCTGTCTGATTCCTCCTTTCTTCCCCATGCATAATCACCTCGTGGCATGCAGCATTCCATCTCCTGCCTCTCTCCTGCATGCAGAACATGTTTCCCACAATCTGTTCCCTTCTCCCCGAGTGTCTCTTGGAAAGGAATCCGTTTGCTCTGACACCGAGCAGACAGAGGGAGAGTCCTGCTGGGTGCCCTCGCTGTAACCTGATTTCCTCCCTGTTTGTTCCATGGGAAATGGTTACCTGCAGTGTTTAAATACACTTTTAGACTGCTGATTCAGAGCTAAACAACTTAAAAACCATCCAGGAATGAGATTTGGGGTGTTAAGGCTTTTGCTCTCAGGCAGCAGCAGCCGCAGTTGTTCTTCCAGAGTGGCACAAAGTTTGGAGCAGAGAAATTAAATTCCTGGTTCCCCTGGCCCTGCCTTAGCATTGCCTCTGTGTGGATGCTCAAATCAAATTAATTATGCCTCTGCCTCCTGCCACTTGCCTTTTTTTTTTCAAGCTCCAGGATATTTTTCTTGACCAGATGGTTTCAAATATTAATTTCAAATACTGCTCAGGATCTGGACACCTCAGTGGTTTATGCAGGAACTGGGGAGCAGCTGACAGTTCTGGGTCTGGCTCAGGTAGGCAAAAGTCTTTCTTCATATAGAAGACAAACAAATAAGCAAAAGGCCCCCTGCTAACTGGCATTTAGCAGCCTGTGAGAAATTATTTCAGACTTCCTTAGTCAATCCTGAAAGAAATACCCAAGTGGTTTGCTGTTGATATTAATCTGCATTTAGGTTAACAGTCACTTCAGGATTTTTCTTTTTCTTTTTTTGCAAACCTGATGTGCCATGGTCTTTGAAATAATGGTTAAGTTCATCCCACCATAGAGTTGGGCTGCACTACAGTGCTGCAATAAATTATTTTTGTCCAAATTATAATTTAATTTAAGATTTTGAAATATCTCAGGATGAAAGCTATGACATAAAATATTGTGTGCTTTTATAAATCTCACCTGCTGCAAGCTGGAGTATCACAGGAACCCCTTGAAAAATAGCAGAGTTCAGCTGGGTGGAAGAGCTTTGGAAATGTGTCATTTTTGGCAGGATAAAGAGCTTGGAACTCCTAACTCACAGCAGTGTTGAGCCCTTCTCTGGGTTTGGATTATTTAATGAGCGAGAGTGTTTGGCTAATTAGTGCTGTCAGGACTGTGCTCCCTGCTCAGGGGGTGTCACCCACCAGGAATGGCTCCTGCCAAAAATCCCCTTTGGAAGGAGGTGCCCACACCTTGCTGAGAGGTGGCTCCGTGGCCCCGCTCCCATCCCCACGAGTGCAGCAAGAGTCAAAGGGGATCCAAACCCAAGCTGGCAGAGAGGAGCAGACTCACAGCCCTCTCTCTGGTGCTGGAGAACTGCAATTTTCCTGGATATGTTTGGCCTGTTTGCTCAGCTGAAGGGCAAGCAGGGCTTTATCCAATAAGTGATCAGAGCTTTATTTCATGGGGGTTATTTATCAAAAACCAAGGGCTCTGTAATCCATCCCCCTTTTCAGCATCCTGACCCTGCAGTGCCTTCCTCTGATTCCCCTGCTTGTTTGGCAGCCGTGTGGGATTTGGCCCTGCTCCTCCAGGCACCAGCCCTTCTGCTTCCTCTTCCTGATTTCCTTACACTTCCACCAAGATTTCTGTGCTTTTTGGGAGGGAAAATCTCATAAAGTCAACACAGAACACACCAGAAACAGAGAGGAAGACCCATCTAGCCTTTTGTTTGCAGCAAATCCCTCCCAGCAGGTCTTGTTAACTGGAATTTCTTGTCCCTGCTCCACGGCTCTGCCTCACTGCTGACCCAGGAGCTGCCATCCCATCCCATCCCCAGCCACACCTTTATGGGGTATTTACCTTTCAGATCAGCAGCTTTGTGGCACAGCTCTTCCCCCCACTAAGACTTCCAGCTCTAATTAGAACTGTCCACACTCCTGCTTGACACTGAGCAGAGCAGGATGGAAAAACCAGGGAAGAAAACAAAAGGGCACGGCAAAAAAAATATCCCTGCTTCTTGGGGGGGCGCCCCCCCCCCGTCGGGAGGGGGGAGAGTTTCGATGTTTCGAGAGGGTTCACCATATTCTGGTTCTCTGGTGCTATCCTGGGTTCTAGGCCTCTCTGTGCTTTTACTGCCACTCAGAAAATTGAATTCCTGGAAGGAATTTTTTGATAGCATTAAAAGCACCCACAGAGGGAATGGGTTTGTGTGTCTGCTCTCTGCCTGACACACACTGAAAGGCACACAGCCCTTCTCTGGGAAAAGCTGCTTTTTCAGATTAATTTCACTCCAAACCCTGCATCTCCTGCAGTGAATATTAGCACAAACACCTGAAGGATTCAGTGCAGGCATTTCACAATGCAAAAATACAGTTCCAGTTTATAAATAATTTCCTGAATCCACAGGAACACCTCTACAGAACTTCCAGGCATCAAATAATCTCACAGAAATCTGCCCGGGGGCTTTGTGGAGCCCAGGGGAGGAGTGGGGTGCAGGTGCTGGGCAGCCCAGGTACCTTCACAGCCACTAAAAGTGAATTTAAGCCCTCTCAGCTCTGCAGCGTTCACAGGAGATGTGCTGCTCCTGTAACACAGCAAAAATACCAGCATTGTTCACCTTGACAAAGGGATTCTGAGGAGCTGATGGGCTCTGGATGTGCAGAAGCAGATGGGAATGAGAATGAAATAGAAGGGGAATTTTCCTCCGGTTCTTCTGCTCATTTACACATTAAAACCAGGGATTTCTCAGTGCAAATCACTGCAATAGCCTTGCAGAGAATGACATAAAAGTTTACAAGTGATACTATTTGGGTTAAATTGTGTGTCTCACTAAGGTCTGGCTGAACACTCCGAGTCCCCTCTGAGTTTGTTTTGTTTGCCTTGAATTTCACATAATAGACTCAGCATTGAGGATTTGGCCATTTGTGGCTGTTTAAATTGACTCACATGGATCCTTCCAAAAGGTACCAAATTTTACCTGTTGGACTTTGAAAGGTGTTTTGCTGCAATAAAAAAATCTCCCTGCTAAAAAAGCCCGAGTGTTGCAAGGAGGGCTGAGCAAACACTCAGGAAATGGTCACACTCAGGGCCTGTCTGCAAAAACAGAGAGCTGAGCAAAAAAACCTCCTGTGGTAAAAAGGACGGAAATTTCAGGTTTCTGTGAGATTATTTATTGCCTGGAAGTTCTTTAGAGGTGTTCCTGTGGATTCAGGAAATTATTTATAAACTGGAACTGTATTTTTGCCTTGGGAAACTCAATCTGGCAGAGCAGAGAAGCTATAAAGAGAGGTAAGTGATCAGTTATTTATGGGAATCTTAAAATTCTGTCATTTTTATTCCTCGGAACTTTGGACACAAATACTTCCCATATTCTTTCACTTTCTTGTTTTGATATAGGCTAATTCACCCTTGAGGTATCCACTCACATTTATTTTATGTAGGATAATAACACATTGTATCAAAAATGATGCGAGCAGGGCCAGGGTTTATAAGTAAATGAGAGTTTGAGTCAGATCTAGAAGAACTGGAAATTAGTTCTTCATATCTGCAATGTAAACATTCCTGGAATGGTGAAAATCCCCCTGCTCTGGAAGTCCCTGAGCACAGAGCTGAATGCAGACCTGTCTCAGCCTAATTCCATTTTAGATCCACATCCTGCATGAGCAAGGACAAGTTTTGCTCATTCCAGTCCCAGCAGCCTCCCTTCAAACCCACCAAAAGTACACAGAAAGCACAGATGAAATGCCAGGGCTAAAACTTTGAAAGCAACAAATGCGAGTAAACAAAAATAAAGCCTACCGCCAACCATAAATAAAATAATAGATAAAAATAAGTAAAAATAGACTTCAAAAAACGTGTCAGATAATACTCTGGTGTTATGCAGTTATCTGGGGATCTAACACATTTTGACAGAGTGTATCAGTCTGTGTACTCAAAGCCAAACATTTTATTAAAACAAAATATATCAGTTTTTAAAACAAGCTATGTATTCTGTTCCCCAAAGACCCCTTTGAGAAAGATGTTGTTTGAGCAAGAATTTCTCTGCAAGCTGATGAATGATTGAAGCTAATAAAGTGGAAATATAATTTTCAACAGGTTGGGCTTAGTTTGATCACCAGTGCACTCCAGTGCACCCCTTTTATAATGATGCATCTATCTTCACGTGTCAAATAAATCCATATTTGTGCATTACCAAGGGTTGTGTGCTGGGTTTAATGAAGTATTGTGTCAGTATTTTTGTATATGTGTATTTTTATTCTCTGAAAATCCAGGGAAAAGCTCTCGAAATGCCTGTTACAGGCACAGCCTTCCCGAGCACCCCCAAGACTCGTTCCCATGGGGGAAAACAGATCAGTTCCCAAGCAGGGGAACGCTCCACATTGCTGTTTGTGTGTTTGTCTGAGCAAGGAAAGCAAATCACTGGATTGTTTGGGTTGGCAGGGACCTGAAAGGGCCCTTGTTTTGCTGTGTGATAATTCACCCTGGAGGGATTGATCCCATTCCAGCCCCTGCCGTGGGCAGGGACACCTTTCCCTGGAGCAGAGCCTGGCCTGGAGCCCTTCCAGGGATGAGTGAGCAGAGCAGAGCTTTCCTTCTGACCTCAGTGTGAATATCTCCATAAAACCACCACGAACCCGAGCTTTTCCTCACTGCTGTTTGTGCTCCTCGCTGCTGGGCTCTCCACCAGCTCTTTGCTGCTCCTGGGCTGAGAAAATCCCAGCTCCTGCTGCTTCCTCCAGCTTCCCTTCCAAGGAGCCTTTGGAGAGCCCGTGGCAGCTGGAGAGCACAGCCACCTCCTGCTCTGGGCCACCAAGCTGTGCAGGAGCTTCTTGCACTGGAAACTCACCGCAGGCTGTGAAATAATGAACAAAAGGCATTTGGATCAAATCTGGTGCCAAAACATTCAGGAAGAGCTGAGGAGAATCTGGAGAATGTTCCAGAGAGATCTATCTTAAAAAATGTGATTTTGGAGCTTAACCCATGTAAAGATGCTGTAAACTCAAAGCTTCTAGATTTGAATCCATCCTTAAGAACAAATCCATTTGGAATCCCTTGATATCTTTGAAATTCCATTCCAGGTCAGCAGAAAAGAAAATATGGTTGAGGCTTTAGGAGGGTAAAGAATAAACAAACAAAATAACTGCAAGAGTGGCCTGAAAGAATCTAAGCTGGTGCTAGAGGGGAAGGGCACACCTGAGAACAGCTCTAGGGTGGGAAACAGCAGCCAAAAAAGGCAGAGGAACACCCTGAGCCCTTGCAGAGTTTGTGTTGCTGCTGCTGGTGCTGAGCAGTGCAAACAGGATTTTGGGACAGAATAATCTCGAGGCAGCTGCTGTGATGAACCTGCTCAGGAGCGTTTGCTGCAAAGCAGAGGTGACTGATTGCAGGAGGGCTCGGCTGGGGTTTTGCCTCGTAAATACTAAAACACACCCTTTTGGGAAATAAACAGGGACTGCAGGACTGGTGGCGGCAGTGAGGTTCAAATCAGCGCCTCCTTTAAATAAACTCTTCCACTTACATGGAAAACAAAGTTTTGCAGGCAAGAGATGCTTTGATACAGACCTGAACTATCACTTTCATGTTCAATCTCTAGAATTTCCTTCCCCTTTTACTTTGGGGTCTGGGTGATTCTCTCTCCAGGCCGTGTTTGATGTAACACCAGCAGCTGCTGCAGATGCATTTCCCCAGCGTTAATTTTACTGCATAAAATAAGCCCTGGCAATGTGCTGACTGGTTAATTGAACTAATTTGTGACTCCAAGCCACTGAACAAAATAATTCATCTCAATTTTTATTAAAGTCCTAGTGAGATGGCGAGGCTGTAGTGGTGTATTAGAATGCAGAGAGAATGGTATGCTACCCAGAAAGCCACCTCTCCAGTGGGCCTTTAATAAAATAAATGTTTTCTGATGGTGCAGTGCTTATTTTTAGCTTATTCCTGTTTCGGCTCAGAAATATTGCATCCAGAACAATTCAGAAAACTGTAAAATGTGTTTGAGGAGGAGGAGACGGAGGAGAAGGGAAAAGGTCACAAAGAGATTTAAATGTTAAAGTGAAAATTTAGAAATCAACATGATTGTTGCATAGCACGACATTGTGATCAGCAGAGTACAGTGGAAATACTGAATTTAGAAAGAATAAACTGCCCTTTCACAAGCTTTAATTAGGAAATAACAAATGGTTCGGGAGCATGCTGTTAGGCAGTTTATACATGACTATAATAAGCTCAGTGTGGGAGATGTCAGAGCGTAAATCAGACTCTCTACAGCACTGGAGCTTTAAACATCTCTAATGACAAGTGCTGGTAGGTAGATGATACAAAAAGACTGTTTTGACAACATGATTGATTGAGATCTTGAAATATATAAGCAAACAAAAAGTGTGAATTCAGCAGGAAACGAAACCTGCGTGCTGCACCACATATAAAGTTAGAGAGAGTGAGGGGAAACTCGTGGCAAAGAAAGTTTGAAGCCTTACTTGGAGAGAAAAATCATAGTGAAGCAAAGAAGGCTTTGCTGCTCAGGTCAGGATTAATGTTGAAAATCTTGGAGCAGTTGTATTTAGGGGTAACCCCGAGATATCAGGGTGCATCTCTGGCTCTGTAGGGCAGAATTTGTGCTGTGCTCTGCACTCCCACCTGTGCTCACTGCACCTTCTCCAAACCCCCCTGCTCTTCCTCAGGTGTGTCTGCTGTCCATCCCCAACCTCCTGCACTGGGAAACCTGAAAACCAAACATTTCACCTCTTCTGGGGGAGCAGAGCCATTTGTAGGAGACCAGTGGAGCTCCTGGCCTTGCTTGTTCACCTTTTGATTTTGCACCATGAATGCTCACAGGTGGGACTTCCAGATGCCCCATTCCTGGCCAGCCTGTGATTTCCAGCTGATTAAAAGGGAAGCACAAACAGGTCAATGTTAAATGCTTTTCCATGTTCTCCCTTCTGTGGAGGCAGGGCCAAGTACATTCTGTGTCAAGCTGCTTAGTCCAGCACGTGGATCCCAAATGTCACTGGGGACACAGGGGCAGGAGCAGGACATTTTGGATTACTCCCAGGGCAGGAGCAGGACGTTTTGGATTACTCCCAGGGCAGGAGCAGGACATTTTGTATCACTCCCAGGGCAGGAGCAGGACGTTTTAGATTATTCCCATCTCATTCTGACCTTTGAAGGATTTGAGCAGCAGGCCCAGCAGGGTGGTTGGGGTATCTGCACTCATCTCTCCTGGCACATTAGCAAAATTCCCGTGTAATTAGCAGGGAGCTCTGTCTGTGGGGCTGGGAGTGGGATTCTGCTGAGGTCACCGTGCTCCCCTGTGCTCTGATTGCCCCTTCAGCTCTGCTTTGTCTTTATCCCACTGATGAGCTGGGTGATCTCAGCCCAGCCTGGTTTCCTGCCTTTGCTGGCAATGGTTTGTATGCCCGGGGCAGGTGGTGCTGCCAGCAGAAATGTGCCTCTCACTGCACAGAGCATGGCCTGGCAGGCCAGGGATTAACGAGGGCTTTTCTGCAGAACAAAACCAGAATTTGGCTGTTGGATGCAAGGCTTTCATTGCTCCTGTCTGTCACATCAGCCACAAGTCACTGGTGAAGTTCTTGTCAGGCACTTCATGTCTTATATTGGGGTTTTTATTCTTTACCCTCCTGAAGCCTCAATCATATATTCTTTTCTGCTGACCTGGAACTGAATTTCAAAGATATCAAGGGATACCAAATGGATTTGCTCTTAAGGATGGGTTGAAATCCAGAAGCTTCGAGTTTACAGCATCTTTACCTGGGTTAAGCTCCAAAATCACATTTTTTAAGATAGATCTCACTGGAAGTTCTCTAGATTCTCTTCAGAATCCTGAATTCAACCCTGTGTGTCTTAGCCTTGGAAAAAATGCTGCCCGCTGAGGCTGTTAGAAAGGGGGAATAGGAGGCACAGAGGAGAAGCTGGCAGTGCCTGGCTTTCCCAAGGGTTTATTTGTCAACCTGCTTCTCTTTCCCCAGTGCTGATGTTTTTATTTGCATTTACAAAAGGATGGAAGAGTAGAAGTTATGCAAATCTAAGTTTGTTTAAAGGCTTTGACTGAAATACCAAATTGATAAGATCTTATCAGCATTTCCACTGCCACAGTACCTGATCAGTCCCTTCCTGCTGCCATCACACAGTGCAGAATTAAGGATTCATTCACTGAAATAAAGGTGAGCAATTTTATATTAGAAAATTGCTTGTTTATGCAATAGTCAAAATATTAAATTAGCTGAAACAAATGGTAATGAAGGCAAACACTGCCAGGGCATTTCAGAAAGGAGGTTTTTTTACAGCTGTGTCCAGCCTAGGATAACTACAGGAGTAAAATATTGCAGCTGCCCAGGGGTCAAGGTGGAATTTATAACCATCCATGAGCTGTAGAGCACTGTCTGGCTCTGGCTGTGTGTGACAAATGTTTGGTGAGCTTGGTTTTGCCTCTTTCAGGCCCCTGTGTCCATAACAATCAGTACCTGGTACTACCTGTGGCTCCTGCAGCCCGGGAGCCTGAGGGGCTTTGGGGCTGACCCAGGAGGAGGGGGAAGAACAGGGGAAATTATCTTTGTTTTTCCTTGTTCTGTTTGACTCGTGCAAACCCATTGATCAGAGTGGCACAAACGTGGTCCCCAAACCACAAGTGCTGTGTCTGGGAGCTCTGGGCAATGCTCAGGGGGGTCAGCAGGTACAGGATAAACACTGCAGGTCACCAAAACCAGGAGGTGTTTGTGGGAGGAGGGAACAGGATGGAGAGGAGCTCCAATTCAGCCATCTGAGCTCCACTTCCAGCAGCTGACTGAGCTCACTTGATTTTTATTTCCTTTTCTCTCTTTCTCCCCCGTGAATCCCTGCTCCCCCAGCCCCAGAGTTGCAGCAGCTCTGGGAAAGGCAGCCTGGTCAAACAATCAGCAGAAGCTCCAGAGACTGAGAGGTACAAAGGGGGCATTGAACTGTCTGGGTTCTTTGGAAGGGACTGTCTCAGTTCCAGATTAAAACCTGCCAAATGCTCCCCACTGCTTCACACGCTGGCTGAAACAGCTTTCTGCACACCTTTGGCTATCTTTGTTTTGGATCTGTAGCTGAATCCCTTCAGCTGTTGAGTTTAGTAAAAAGAGAGAAGTTGCAGAAGAGTTGGTAACTCCATTTAACCTTCTGTGAGATAATGGCTGTGGGGTGTCCCAAAGCACCTAGATTGTCCTTCAGATACCGATAATGTTAGGAAAATAGGATTTTCATTAACTGCAGCTGCTGATTTTTCTTTTCAAGAGGGAAGCCTTTCTCGTGCTGTGTCATTGTTATTATTAAAGGTTTGACTGTCCTGCACAGTGTATGGCAATAATGTCTCCGTGGAGAAAGAGTCTGCTTTTCTGCTGCCACATCCCTCTGTTCATCCAAGAATTTATTATTTTTATTCTTTCTACCTCCTGTTCTTTTGCCATCGCTTGCCAGTATTCATAAATATGCGTTATCAGCTGAACCTCTCCAAATTTCCCTGGCAGAATGTGCCTTTCTTTTCCAAAGGTCTCTATTTAATATGAACTGTGCTCCAATCACTTCTAGCACCTGTTCTCTGGTTCCATGGTGCATCAACAGCAATTTCAGGATTCTCCAGCAGCGTGACAGCTTGAAATTGTCATTTCCTTATGAACACTGGATGCACTGAAATCATGTTAGTGCAGTTGTCACTTCCCTTTGTGCTCAAACATTAGATCTGTTTTTGTGAGTTCACATGGGTGGGAAGCAGTTTTTCACTGAGCAGCACTCTGCGTTCCCAGGAAATGAGGAGGGGTCTTTAGCCCAGGGTGTATTTCAGTGCTTACCCAAGGCAAGGAGATGCTTTGTGAAGTGCTGGATATGGACACACAGATGATGCTGCCACATGAAGGACTTTTTGAAGCACTTAACTTCATTACAACAAGTGGAATAACATTATCTTTAATAGCAGGGATTGAAAATAAATAATGTGTTGGGGTTTGTTGTTGTTGTTGTTGTTTAATATGTATAGCACTAAGGAGAGAGAGATTTTAGCACAAAACTGTAATGAAGTTATAAAATATGTGATATTCAGCACAGGTAACATTCAGATAATTTTATTGTTTGCATATTGACATGAGGAGCAGTCAATGAAGTGAGAGGGATGAAGTGTCTGTGTGTGGTTCCAGGGCGAGCATGTGCCAGATTCTCTGTGGTTTGGGTGGCTCAGAGCTTCAGGTATTGATTTCATACCCAAATATCCATTGGCACATTCTGTGTGGTGCTGGAAGTGGCTTTGTTTGATTTTAGCTCTTTGTAGCAGTGGCTGAGAGAGTTCTCCAAACTGTCCACCCATGGTCACCCAAGAGCTGCATAATATTGATTTGGATTGACTGCTGGGCAGGTTCTGGCACCAGGAGTGGTTACTCTGTGTGTGAATTAATACACTTCTCAGGGCTAAGATTGTCTCTAGCACAGCCAAACAGAACTCAAAAATAACCTAAGAAACCATTTTTTAAGGTCTTAATTGGTAAAACCCTCTCAGTTGGGTTGTGGGGAGACTCGTGCTAGGGTGGTAATGAGAGACAAATAATTCCTGGTGTTGACAGAGAAATTCCTCTGCCTCTGGCCTCTCCTGCCTCTCTGACATGCGTGAGTGACACAGTCAATACTCACCCTCTGACAAATCCCAAATCCCATCTCTTTTCCCGGCCTGTCACACGGCTCCCTGAGCCATCACTCTGCAATCCTGGCTGCAGTTCTGTCGCTATCGGGACGCTGCCATCTCTACAGCTGATCCTATCTCCCACTTCCTCTCCCTTTATCTCTGCCGTGTTGATCCAGTCCCTCCCGCCTGTCTGTGCTGGAAAGAAGTTAACACTGACATTTAGACCGGCTCGTTTTGCTTCGCTCTGCCCCGTTCCTATCTCACCCTGCAATCTCTGCATCAGTGATGCTCCTGCAGCCTCAGCCTCCCCCTGCCCTGCAGATGTGCGGGCATCCCGGGACTTCCAGCTCAGCCCTTCTGTTCCTGCTCCCTCCGCACATCCCCGGGGCTGCTCAGCACTGAAAATTCCCTTCTGCTCCTTACAACCCTTTGTTGTGCTATTTCACTCGATCTGTTCATCCCTCTTCCTAAAATGTCCTTTATTTCCTTATCTGGGCTGACTCTGGGATAATTAGTGCATATCTGGAACGATCTTTCTTTCTTGTCTGCTGAGTAACTTCTCTGTTTCCATTAAGTTCTGCCAGAAATCCTGCCCAGGAAACCAGGTCCACAGGAATCAGTAAAGGCACTCAATTGACTCCAGGATTTTACAGCAAGTCTTAAGGAGTCTTTTACCTTTCCCTGATCAAAGAGTGTCACTTAAACTCTTCTCCATTATCAAATTGGCCCCTTTTTTATTTTCTGTTTGCAGTAAATTATAAAGTCTTTGAGAAAGTTTTCTGTTTCAGTCTGTTCATGTATAACAAAGATGCAGTGGTAAATAAATTTTGTTTCATCATGGAAATGGTCTTTGAACACTGAGGGAGAAAATATTTAATTTTGTTATTTTAACATTTAAATGGACACAAACTGGAGAGAATGAGGAACAGAAGGAAAATATACATGATTGAACATTAATATTTTACTGTAAAAGAATTAAATATCCTAAGGAAATAATGAAAACTTCTTCCAGATGATAGTTAAAGTTTGATGAAATAATAATAAAAAATTAATCTTCTAGTTGAATGAAAACACTCCATATGTTGTTAAATGTGCCTCAATTTGAATTCAAAGTTGTTGGTTTTTTTTTGTCTCAGCCAACTGCTGAAGGTAGAGATCCTTTTGCTGCAGATAAACACCTGGCCACCCCTTGTTTGTGTGATCATCTGTAACTTTTTATTTTGGATCCTCCAAGTCCTTGAGGGCAAGTCAGAAGTAAAAGGCTGAACAGAGCAAATTCATGTGTGGGAAGCACTTGTTTGTTCACAGAACACATTGTATTTAAATGCTTGGAGATTAAATACTGATTCTTTCTGAGAAGTATTTGGCATTTAGGACCATTGTACCCACGGAACAGACACCTTATGGATCTCAGAGCTTTAGCTCTTATTTGTATTTTTCCATCTGCCAGTGCAGCTGTGACAGTGGAGCCGGGTGTCATCCTTGCACTTTGTGTTCTGCATCTGCTCCATAGCAGTTTATCTCCAAACCTTTTGTTCTGTGCCATTCCTCACTCTGTCTGTTCTGCACACTCTTGATCTTTCTTCTGTTTATCATTCCCTGCTCTCTGGTACATTTTATCATGTACAGCACCCTTGCAAGCTCCTTCTTCACATATGCTGAAGCTGTTAAAACTGTCTTTTTGAAATCCTTTGCAACAGATTCACTTCATGCCCTACACCTTTTATTAAAACTTACCTTTTATTTCTGTTTTCTTGAAGCTGTCATTATTCCTCCTAACAAGCATATTTTTATAGCTAGTACAATTTCACTTCATCTGGCACCCAGGTCATTCCCTCTGTGTCCACCATCATCAAATCTGCCCGTGAGTAGTCATGGCAAATGAATAATAAATGTTCCTTCAGAAAAAAAAATCTCATCTGCCTATCCTTTTGTTTTGCATAAACTGGTGATTTCCCCTGAAATATCTTTTCATTTGCTGTGCAAGACCTACAGATTGCTGTAATGTTCCTGCAAATCTGATACAGCTCCAGTGTTCCAGCCTGATGTAATTCTCCCTGTGCCAGTCACAGGCCTGTTTTCCCACTCTGTCTCCCAAGGGGTGTAAAAAGGAGACTTTTTGTAGCTGCCCCTTACCATCCTTACCTGGGTATGTTCCTTACCTGGGATATGTTCCTAATGTGGGATGTGTTCCTAACCTGGCATAAATCCCCAACCTGGGATATGTTCCTAATGTGGGATATGTTCCCACCTGGGTTATGTTCCTAACCTGGGATATGTTCCTAATCTGGGATATGTTCCTTACCTGGGATAAAGCCCAAATCTGGGACATGTTCCCAGCCTGGGATATGTTCTTAGCCTGGAATAAGTTCCTTACCTGGGATATGTCCCCACCCATCCCATTCCCGTGCCAGGCCCTCATGGAACCCCTTGTCTGCAGAAGTTTCCCACGTGTTCTGGCCTGGCTGCTCCCAGGTTGCGGTGCTGGGGTTGGCAGCCCAGCTTTGACTGGGATTCAGAGGCAGGAATTTCCTTTTCCCTCATTCCTGCAGCTGTCAGGCTGCACGGCTGAGCTCTGGAGGCAGAGTGGGTGTAGCCTGGCGCGGCACAGCCCGGCAGCACCGCTCGGGAAACTTCATCCAGCTCGGGATCAGGAGCTGGAGAAACTCCCTGCAGGTCTGTGCTCGACTCTGCCCCTGAGCCCGTCCTAAAGGCTGAGCCTGAGCCGCTCCTGGGCTGCGCTTGCTGCCCCTGGGGTCTGAGACCAGGACACACCCAAGGTGCCAGAACACATCCCAAAGGTGCCAGAACACACCCCAAAAGTACCAAAACACCCCAAAGGTGCTAGGACACACCCCAAAGTGTCAGGACACATCCCAAAGTGCCAGGACACACCCCAAAGTGTCAGGACACACCCCAAAGGTGTTAGGCCACACCCCAAAGTGTCAGGACACACCCCAAAGTGCCAGGACACATCCTAAAGTGCCAGGACACACCCTAAAGTGCCAGGACACACCTCAAAGGTGCCAGAACACACCCCAAGGTGCCGGAACACACCCCAAAGGTACCAAAACACACTCCAAGGTGCCAAAACACACCCCAAGGTGCCAGGACACACCTTCACGGGATGGCATGGGGCAGCACTGAAGATCCAGAGATATTTTAAAAGCTGGGCAGGGATTTGGGGTTTGGGTTTTGAGGAGAGGAGCAGCTCTCTGAGCACTGGCCAGGCCAGGCTGGCGCTCGCTCTCCGCTCGTTCACATGGGAGGCATCGCTGCACATCCTCTCAGGAATCTTCTGAGGAAATAATGCATATGGCAAAGAGCCAGCCAGGGAGCAGCTGGAGAGAGGCAGGTGAGGTGCTTTGATTCCTGCCATGAATATTCCAAGCCGACAGAACACGTTAACTTTGCCTGTTACCTTTAACACACTTGTTTTGTTTAAACTCGCTGATGCCTTTCCCTGGTGTTATGAAAATGAAGCCAGACACAGTTAAGAGGGTTGGGGTCTTTCCCTCAGGATTTGAATCAGGATCCCTTTTGATGCATCCACTTCCCCCAGGTGCCAGCGTGGCAAATGCACCCCCGTCAGTCACACACACCAGTTCTAGACTTTGCACAGCCCAGATCCAACAAGGGAGCCCAATGCTGGGGCTGGGCTGGGCTCAGCTCGACTTTCCAGAATCTGTCCTGCCAGGGGCCCTTGGCTTCCTGAGCCAGCAGAATGTTTGGTGTCCCTGGCTCTGCAGCTCTGGGCTCTTCAGTCTCAGGGCCTGCAGAACACTTACAAAACACTGAGCACTGTACTAAGTGAAGGGTTACAGGTATGCCTGCTAATACTTGTGGATACACAGAACTGTGTGAAAGGTATAGAAAAGAAAAGGAAAAAACCATTCCGGCATCATCGCTACAGCACAGGAAACACCCGATGCTTTTGGCATTCCTGCTGCCCACATCACTTCTAACAACTCATCTCTGGGAGCTTTTTCAGAGCCTAGGGATGTTGCACTTCAGCGTGTTCTTCTTCTCGACTTCTCCTGTTTTTGTGGTTTTGGTTTTTTTTTTAAACAAGTTTAATGAAACACATATTTAATTAGCGACGTGCTAATGAATAAATACAAACAGATATGCCCCTGCACACGATGCTGCTGAAGAAGAATATCAGTGTGAATATTAAAAATTAAAGCCAGCGTTACAAAAGGCAAATATGTTGAATAAATAATGGCTGCTGCTATTTACAAAGCACACAAACCAAGAAGGGAACCTCCCCTGTTAAAGATGAGAAGATTGGGGGCGAAAAAAGGCAGAAAAGCTGAAAGCATCTGCAGTGGAATTTTATCTTTTTTTCTCTTTCATTCCATTCCTTTGGGACACGGTCTAGTTCTTTTTATTCCTCCTGTGGCTGTGAGGAGGGACCTGCAGAGCAGGGGTGAGAGTTTGGGTGCTGACGGCACAGAGGAAGAGGCAGAGCTGCTCCAGGGCAGGAGCTGCTCCTCTCCCAGCCTGGCCCACAACGCTGCCTTCACCTGGGCAGGAGTTTCTGTTCTGTTTAGACATTTAGGAATCTTTGAGAGTTTTTGGCAAAGCAGAAAGTACAGGCTGGAGCTATTTTCGTGCCGCATTAATACCTTTGTTCCTGTTATTTTCACCTATTTTCAGTATGTTCTGTTCCTGTTCTGTCTGCTGTGACGCTGTGCACTGAAGGGTGTTTGATTTTTAGCTATGACTAAGTTGCAGTGGTAGATCAGAAAAATTCTTCACAGGGCCAAGTTTGGACAGATTTATCAAATAAAAGCAGTCCTGTGCTCTCAACGCAGATAAAACAATTCTCACTCTGCAACATTTAGGCTGTAGTTTCTCAAGGGTTGTAGAGAACTCCAGAGGTAAACATGCAACAGAAGAATCAACTGTTTGCTAAGATTTATAGGAGTAATTTGTTATCACACTTATTTTCTGCTACAATACTGAGGTTGGGAGCAGTGATAAATGCATAATTCAAGGGCTTGCATAATGCACCCTTAAGTATTTAAAGATATTCCTGTAGGATCCTGACCATCCATTTCTAGGTTCTTAGTCAAACTGTGTATTTCAAATCACCTTTTTTTTTTTTTATTTAATCTTGAATTTTAAAAAGGTTCCCTTTCCGTATAATTATGATCTGTACTCTGCCAGCTTGTGTCTAACCAAACTCTTTGCCTTGGGGATTTGAGGACGTTGAATAAGTAGAGCTGAGGAGCAGCAACACATTTTCTCTTAAGATTCAAACACAGAAATAAAAAACAAACTAATGATCAAGAGGTGGTCTCACACAGACCTCGAGTATTCTACAATGATATACAGATACATTTCTGCTTTTCAAAACAAAAATATGTCCAAGACTGAACCCAGCACTCATCTTCTAAAAGTGCTGCTTATTATTCACTGTTAACAGATAAATGGAAAGCCGTGCTTGTACCAGGTACATATCTCATATATTCGAGCATATATTCACTATTTATTCCCATCACCCACTTTCATCTGTGTAAGGGGGAGAAACTTCCCATGACAAGCACAAATCCCAAGCCCAGCCCCACACTGGCTGCTGTGAAGAAAATAAATTTATTACAGTCAAAACCAGCACAACACTCCCGGGCTTTATCCCCTCTTTTCCCCGGACCTGGCAGGATTAAAAGGGAGCAACTCCTCCTTAGGTTTGTGGCCCTGATGGCTTTGGATGCAGAGAGCTAAAAATCTAGAAAAAGAGCTGTTCCTGGAGGAATAAATTTATGTAAAGATAGAAATCAGAGGAGAAATTCTTCCCTTAGTGCAAGATCAAAGGGAAGGGCATGGACATAAAATTCATCTTTGATTGCAATGCTGATGAATTCTGAGTGACTCCATCCTAAACCAGGTCTGGAGATCAGTGATCAAGAATGATTTCTCTGGACCTTTCTGCATGACTTTTCCTTATTTGTTGGGTTTTGTTTGAGATTTTTGTATGTTGTGTGTGTTTGTGTTTTGGTTTTGGTTAGTCTGGGGATTTTTTAATAGGAAATTTTCTTTTTTAATAAGGAAATGTGAATAAAAATCTTGTAGATTTTGGAAGTTTTGCTGTCTGCCTTCAGGAACTGTGGAGTTAGAGCAGAGCTGGAGAATGGAAAATCCCACCTGCAAAGTTCCCTAATGCAGAAGTGCTTTAGAGCCATGTAATTCAGTCACTGTGGGAGTGGAGATCATTCTCAGGATCATAGCAGTGCAGGAATTCATCCATGAGAATGTATCTTTATTAAGCTCAGCTTCACACTATTAAGAAGTCTTGAGATTGCCTGTCCTTTTAATGGACTGTAAGTTCACTTCCAAAATGATGCCATAAAATGATTCAAAGTGTGCCTGCCCAAAATACAGAAACCCTCATCCTGTGTATTTACCAAAGCAGTCAGAGTGCCTCGTGAAGAAGATAAAATAAGAGAATACTTTATTATTTCTTGGATGTGGCATAGTCAAAGGGCATGCACATAAAAATACATGTGTTGAAAAGAAATATGACAGAAATACTCTTCTAAAAGCTCCTTGAGGAATATCAGATGGATCCAGTGATTCAAATGTGAACAGCATTTTCACATTGGTGGTCCATTAGTCCATCTTTTCCAATGAACCTGAAGATAAGACATTGCAATGCAGTCTGGCTTTCCCCTCATCTTCTGTTACTAAGCAACTTGGGTGAAAATGGAGAGATGAACTCACTGGTATTGATGTGGTGAGCAGGAGCACATCTAGGCTGCAAAACAGGATGTTTTGTGGAAGAGAGAAAAACGATACTTCCGAACAACAATGAAAGCCCAAATTAAACCAAGCCATGATGCACACTTCTGTGCTGTTTCCCTGGGTTTTGTTTAAAAACACCAGACAAATCCGAGGAGAATTCCAGCTGAACACTCATCCCGTTTCCTTCCTGCCTCAGACAGACGTGGGATGAAAAACTGGCTCAGTGTGTGCCTCGAAAAAGGCACAGGAACCTGTCACCTCCTCACTGCTGCCACAGCTCTGCTGAGCAGAGGCGTTCCCTCCCAATCCTGGGGTTATTCCGTTTATCTGATCATCAGGGAAGGGCTTCAGCAGCAAATCTCAGCTCTCAAAGACAGCGGTGAGAGTAGAAAGTGAAGTTACTGCCATGGCTGGAGAGGAAGGGGAAGAGTAAAACGGCTCAGGGAAGGTTTGGAAGGTTTAAGACGTGGTGGATGCAGCTCTCGAGTCAGCCTGAAAGGCTGGCTGGGAGAATTGGGAGGTAAATACAAGCATTCCCTGCAGCGCTTTGTAGTTTCACTTTAGAAGGACTGGGGAGAAACAGAAAGATACTAAATGAATTGAGAACTTTAATCAAAAGGACTAAAAAAGAGATAAGCTGACTAGAGGAAAAAAAAATGCAGGTTAGCAAACAAAGAACAAAGAGAGTGTTTGAATACAATTACCAAGAAATAAGGAATAGAAATAGGGCACTCAGGCAGACAGAACAGGGAGGGAAGGTTGAGCAAGACAGGATTTTTTGAAGATCCATATGGAGTTGTGCAGAAGGTATCGGAGGGAAAAAGGATGCAGAAGTTCATCTGTCTCTGAGAACCTAATTGAAGTGAAGGATGGAAATTGGGTCAGAAAAAAATAACAAAACCCTCCTTCTCTTCCTCCCAATTTTCCTCCTCTTCCTTTAATATTTATGTGTGTTATTAAAGAAACATTTCTGGAAGGCACTAAGAGCAGAAGCTGCAAGTATCCCTGCAGAGAATACCTTGCTACAGCAAAATGCTCAACATTTGAGTCTGGCTCCCTCCAAACACTGAACGGGGGCTGGAAACTGCAAATGGCAGAGGGAAGGGGTGTGGGGAAGGCCAAGCTGTGATCAATGCCAGTGTGGGCAGGGGATGAAGGAGACACAGGAGAGGGCAGAAGCAGGGACAGGGATGGGGACAGGAGGGATGGCAGTGGGAGCAGCGTGCACGGCCAGGCTGTGACAGCACCAAAAAAATGGATGGGAGAGTCTGGAGCTGCAGGGGATGGAGCTCAGCCCCTCTGGCACCAGGGAAACTCTGCCTCTTGCCCGTGGTGAGGCAGCAGGAGTGTGATTTGTGGTGCCAAAGCAACCAAACATCCCCACCTCCCCGAGCCGTGCCCTAAATGGGATTTTGGCAGTCTGTGCCCAGGGAAAACACCTTCCAGAGGGGCTCTGGCCAGCACCCCAAAGGATCTGGGCTCTCTTACAGCTGAGTTTGACAAACCTTTCCTTTGGTGGCAGTGCTGGCTTAAGGAGTTTGGATCCATGTCCTTGTCACCTGCCCCTGGTGACACTGAACTGCTCGGGGACAGCAGCTGTGGGTCAGCTCAGGTCAGCTCAGGACACAGCACCCAAAAGAATTGTCCAGGGCCAGTGTAGGCTGGGCACCCCGGGCTGTGGGGCTGCTGGAACTCAGTGGCACAGCAAGAGAATAATCCTGACCAGCACTGCCCTTCCCAAAGACAGGACAAATGGAATTTGGCTCATTTGATTTGCAAGGGGGATTAAGCAGAAACAGATACACTGATATATCCAAAGCTTGGAATAAAACAATGATCTGGTGTTGGTACCTGAGGAGGGCTCGAGATAAGTGGCTTGGAAGTCTGATTTGGAATTTACAATTATTTAAATATTTCCATCACAGTTGCTC
Source organism: Petroica traversi (assembly GCA_025920805.1). Lineage (NCBI taxonomy): Eukaryota > Metazoa > Chordata > Aves > Passeriformes > Petroicidae > Petroica > Petroica traversi. The sequence continues at coordinate 1,148,592 of JAHLSL010000024.1, read as the reverse complement.
CGTGAGGGATCTGATTTTCCCACCATGGAGTTTCTCTCTGTTGACATGTTGGATGTTGGGAACTTAAACAGATTTATTTCATTGCAAACCTCAGTAAAGATGTTGGTTTACCTGCTACTGTTCTTTCACATTAAATAGCAGAGTTTAATTTTGGTATGGCTGAAGAGGGTGGTCTTACTGCTCAAAACACTGCACACAGAGAGGTTTGACTTGCAAAGAAACAAGTAGAGATTTCTCTGTGCCCCCCCCAAATAAGCTGAGAGATTTCTTTTGACATGGGACCTGAATACTGAAACATCTTGGGTTTCTGAACAAGAAACTCTTGATTACTTTTGGGGATCTTTTTTCTTTCATTTGGATTTGCACACAGAGAGTTTTGTCCATATTCCTTCTGTAGCTCTGACTTGTCCTGAATGTGTACCTGGCTTGGTGTCCCAATGGAAACAACTGAGGGAAACCCAAAGTGCCTTGCAGGGTCAGTACTTTGCGCTGTGCTTTTTGATACACTGAATTTGAGAGGCAAGAATGTTTGCTTCCCTCCCAAGGACAAGTGCCTGCTTCACTCAATGGGCAATTCTCAGCTGTGCCTCTTCCTCTGCAATGACTCTTAAGGCATTGACACTTTGGAATCCTGAGTTATAAAATGCTGCAGGGTTATTTGTTAATCAAATGTGCCACAGTGCCTGATAGCAGGTGAATTTCTGACACAGAGCTACCTGACTTAGCTCTTGATCCCGTGATGGAAACTTGAGTTGCTCTTCTGCTTTCATAAACCCACCCTGGAAACAGCAGCAAGATGCAAACACTCCATTTCTTGCTCACCTGCTCCATTCCCATGCAGCCTTTCTGCCAACAATTACAGGTTGCAGTTGGCCTGGCTGAATTTTAATTCTGCCCTTTTTGGTCATCTCAGAAAACTGTTGGTAACACCAAGGAAAGTGAAGAAATCCCTGGCAAAACTGAAGCGTACAGTGCTTCAAAATAAAATACTATATAAAATGACAACATCTAAAAGCTGCAACAATCCCCTGAGGGTGCCCCATTTCTAGCTTGGAAAAGAATAATGGCTAGGATCTAGTAAATACCAGATTATTCGATTCATTGCAAGTAGTTGAAAACGGCATTAATCAAGAGAGGTAGCTGTTGTGAAATGCCATGGTTACACTGAGAGAGCATGTTTGTTTGTTTGTTTGCCTTTCCGTGCAATCAAACACACAAAGTTGGGCGAAACAAACAGATTAAGGAGCAAGAAATGAACAATGAAATGATTAACAGGCTAACAGCAGGCCCACTCCTTTGGACGAGGCACACTCGTGCTCTGCAGGTGTCAGATGATCTGATTCAGGCAGCCAGGAGATGACTCTTCATTACTGCTCTAACCTGCTGAATCAATTAGCTCTCATTAGTGGTTTCATCTCTTGGTGATGCTGCGTTGGCTCTGCAGGGTTTTTTGAGGGACACGAGTGGGCTCTGCTGTGCCAGGCAGGGGTGGGAATCCCTGCCTGCCCTCGTGGGCACTCCCAGCTCCCCTCTCTGGGCTCTGTTCCCTATTGCCATTACAGCTCCTGGGGAAATAACACGGGGATATTCTGAGTGTTGTTTTCACCTCCCAGGGTATCTCAGCAAGGCGTGGGGAGCATATCCTGACCTTTTACCATTGCATTTCTTCCTTCAGATAAATGTGTTTTTTCCCATGGTTTGTGGTTTGTTTTCAGCCCCCTTTGGGGCGCCCAGGGGGACGTGGCACTCCTCAGTTTTACTGCTCTTGGATACAAACCAGCTGGGGAAGAGCTCTGCACTCACCCCCAGCACTGTGTTTTGCTACTCAGATGCATCTTTGGAGCTGTTTGGCTTTAATCAGTGTCTTTATGATGTTAGAAAGGGAAAATGAGGCCCATCACCCTCAGTGAGCACAGACATCCTGTCCTACCTACGGAGAGAACATCTCCAAACCTGAGAGAGGGATCTCACTGGGAGCCGTGCCTGAGTGAGCAGGACAGAATGGGGCTACCACTCGTAACCAGCAGGGAAAGGGGAGGAAACACCTGCTTGGGTTTGCAGAGAAGATTAGTGCTTGTGATGGATGTGTTTTTGCAGGGCCAGGGTGGCAGGTCCCTGCAGACAGCACCAGCCTCCCCTCTGTGCTCCCTGTTTTCTCAGCGTGTTTCAAATGGGTTTGGAAGTCTCAGAGGAGCAAAAACCCATCCTGCTGCAGATCAGGGGTGACTGAAATAGCTCAGCTTTGAGAATAAAGAGCTGCCTGGAGCTGGCTGAGTGCTGCTGGGGCTGGAGTGGGAGCCAGGATAGCAAGGACGTGTCACTGGGGGGAGCAGGAATCTCCCTGCACCAAGCCCTGTTCTCAGGCTCTATTTTGGGATTGTCAGGAGCTCCTCTGGTAGCAGCCCAGGCATGTCCATTGATTTGCATGCTGTGGATTCTGCTCCACAAATATGCCGGAGATTTCGGAATATTTGCAGCCCAAAAAGAAAATTCAGCAGCCAAGGGGAGCAGTTTGAGGGCTGGTCTTGCTTCAGGCTTCTCAGACACAGCTATTCTCACAAGAGGAAGCCACAGAAATGGTGATATCAAATCAGCAGAGGGAGAAGGAGTCAAAAGATCATGGAGGTGTCTGGGATATAAGAGAAAGGAAAAATTACTGGTAAATGGACCAAATCCTGTGGAACTGGAACCAGTAGGCAGGATTTGGCCCTTGATGATTATAATTCCCTTTTCCTGGCAATTTACTGGAGCTTTCAGTGAAATTATTTCCCAGGAATAAAGAAGTGTGTGTCAGTGTAAACACTGTGATCAGTTAAATGCTAACTAGCACGGGTGTGTGAAGTCTCATTCGTTCATCTTTCAGGCTGTGTAAGAGAAGAGGCTTTTGAAGTGCAAAGTATTATCATTATCATTATACGTTCACAAAACAGGTTCTGAGCCTCATTCAGACGTGAGAAGGCTGGAAGTGGCACCCGAGGGTGCCAGATCTGTGCCAGATCCTGAGCTGGCTGCCCCTCTTTCCTCTCACCTGGGAGGGGTGACAATTTCTGATGTGCAGAGCCTTGAAATCCCCTCTTTAATCTCCTGCTTTCCATGCTTGAACTGCTCTGACACCTGCTCTGCTGACTGCTTGTAGATTATTCCTTGTTTTTGAGGGACGCCCAGCTCTGGTACCTCTGACTGCATGATAATACCCTTTACCTTGCCCTCCTTGGTCTGCTTGGACACAGAAAATCAGACCCAACGCCTGGGGAATTGGTGGGAAGGGCAGAGACGGCAGGGAAAGGGCCATGGGGAGGGGGCAGTGTGGAAAAGCTGCCTTTGGGATGCCTTGGACACCTTGGAATAGGTGCAGGAACCTGTGCTGGGCTTCCCCAGCCAGCTGAGAAATCCCAGAGTGCTGAGGAGCACAGAACCTGCTGCTCTTCAAACCCTTGCACTTCTCCCATCTGAAGGCTCCAAGTCCTTCATCTCCACCCTGAAAGCAGCAGCAGCCTTTGAAAGCTCTGCACCCCAGCCCAGCCCAGCTCCCTGCGAGGGAGCTGCACATCACAGAGCCTTCCCTGCCTTCCCTGGCCCTGCTTTTCCTCTTTCCACACAAACCTGGCTGTGTGAGGCTCTTGGAGGGAGCTGGGAGAGCTGCAGGGGCAGGAGAGGAGCTCAGCTCCCCTCTGCACGCAGAGGGAGGCGCAGGGAGAAGCCTCCTGTGTGTAATCTCAATTATTGATAAATAAGTGAAAATTGATGTTTGGCCCTGCAGTTCAGTACTTGAAAATGCCAATGAAGTAAATGGGGCTATAAAATCCCTGACTCAAGCATCTGTCATAGGGAAGATCTGTGGAGCAGCGTGGCACAGGCTCAAGGTGTGCTCCTCTCCAGGGACAGGAATAACTCCCAGCAGAGCTGACCAGGAATGAGGATCCTCCTGTGGGGTTTTGGACAAAGAACATCACTGAAATTTTTCTGGAGAGCAAACTTTTTTTTTCCTTTGAGAAAATTAAAAGGACAGGGGAAGGTTGGGAGAAGGGGAAAAGCTTTTCTCCTTTTTTATTCCTTTTTTTTTTTTTTTCTGTCTGCTGGAATTCCATGTGCAAGTACAAAACCTTTTCCTTCTGCTTTCTCATACTTGTTTTTTTTTTTTTTTAGACAGCAAACTGCAAGAAATTCAGAAATAAGGAAGAACATAGCCTCAGCTTATTTACTGCTTTCCACCTACCAAGAGATGCAAACCATTCACAGAAAACATCAAAAGCTCCATCTTCTGTAAATCATATTTTCAGTTTTAAAATTTGTTTTGTCAAAGTTGTTGCTTTCTGAGAAAGAAAATCTTTTGTCACAAAAGTACTTTTTTTGTCTAAAACATTCAATCAATAATAGCACTCAGGAACATGCTGATCCTCTTTTAACTCTTTTTTATCTTTTTTTTTTTTTTTTGCCTCACCTTGATTTTAAGGTTTTCTTTGCTTGCCAGCTTAATTTCAGTTTCCTCATTTGCTTCCCATCATTCTACCTGAGCTGTTTATTTAGTAGCCAACCCTCTGCAGAGGTAAAAATTACAAGGAAAAGCAAAACAAAAAAAAGCTGAATATTTGGAAAAGAAGTGAGACCTGGAGACAGCAAACCGCAGCGTTTCACTCTGATGAAGTGTGAGCTGCATGCTGATTCCATGGGTGATAGATCTCTTGAACAAGATGTGCTTTGCATTCCTCACTGCTGTACACAAAAGAAGTTTAATTTAAAAATCTCCCAGCAGCTCCTGTTAATCTCTAAAAAATGTTTTCTCATAGAAAGTCTGAAAGAATTACTGAGCTACTGCCAATGACTCTCACCTGCTCTGAACAGCTCTCAGAACTGAGCCCTAATTTCTGCCTGCTGCTCAACTTCACTCTTGTGCGGTTAGCAAGGGAATCCTGACAAGTTAGGCAGCTCTTGAAAACTTCCAGAAGCTTTAAGAAATCCAGTAGTTCATTAATTTCTGAAATGACACAAAACCCAGGGATATTTCACAAACTTCCTTCCCTGTGTCCTCAAACAAGTGAAGTGAAAGGAGAAGCCCCTGCCTCTTGAAATAACAAACTTATTTGATACAGGAGGGATAGGAGAGCTTGCAAAACATGGCAATGATAATTAATTATTAATGTTTATGGTAATAAAAAAACAACCCTGCTTTTATCTGAAGATTTGGAAGTCATGCCTGAGCCGAGCTGATGGACAGTGATGCCGTGTCAGTGCTGTTCTGTGCAGGCTGTATTTTGTTCTCTGTATTTTATTTCAATGTTGTGCTGAGCATTTTGCATGGCTGAGTGGGAGACAGATAACCAGAGAAGAAATTCTGCTGGCCCTGCAGTCCAGCTCTCTGTTCTGTGGCTGTAACTTAGCACACCTCACAAAAACACTGACCTGTCCCTCTCCCATGAGCTGCACAGGTACTCCACGAGTGTGAGCTGGGGCTGATTTATTTCTCACTGACTTGGTAACTGCAGCTGGGGGAGAGCAGGGAAATTCTGCTGTTTGTTTCCTAAAGACTTTGGCTGCTGGTGTGAGGAGTGACCTGACAGAAGTTCACTGCACAGAAAATGAGCTCCAAATCCAAAGCTGACACTGAGAGAAGGAACGGGCAAGCTGGGCTGGCTGAGCTTTGAGGAGCACTGAGCCCAAGGGCTCACTGGTGATTTATTGTTTAGTGCTTTTCTTGGAGATCCTTCCATTCTTGCTTTTCTTCTTGTAGGTAGTGGTGGCAAATGAGTTGCAGAAAATTTCGAGGCAGAAGCTGCCCGGGCTTGCCTGAGTGTGTGTGGGATGGACCCCTGAGTCCTGAGGGTGGCAGGTGACACCAGGAGCCCTGAGGGTGGCAGTTCACCCCATGGCCCAGGGCAGCCTGGTGTCTCTTCTCACACCAGTTGCTCTGTGCCCACCACAGCAGCTCCATCTCATTTCTGTCACTCCCAGCCCCTGTGGGTGTCTCCAGCTCCAGGTGGGAGAGATCTGTCAGCAGGCAGGTTCAAAGAGAAGGTTTTGTGAAGAGGAACTTGTGTGACTGAGCTCATTTAAACTGTTTGCAGATTGTCTGAGGAGATCAAGACTGTTATGGATGTGTTTGTTCAAACTTGCTCAATTAATAGTTTTTATTTGATCTGGTGGATAAACTGTTTGCAGAGCAGTTCAGCGAGAGTGTTTCATTGATTATTTGATATTCTGTGTTTATGGGGAGGTTTGCATTCCTTGCATTATATACAAGATGCAAGATTATTTAGGAAATGCCTCATCTATAACGAGTAATAGATCCTCCATCAGAGGAGCGAGCAGCAGCCCTCAGAGTCCAGTGGCAGGGAGAGCTGATGTGTTTATGAGCACAGAAGAGTGCTAAACTTTGGGATTTAACTGAGCTCTCTGTGCAGAGAAAGGGATGTGCACTCACAGTTTTGTCCCCATAACTCTTGTCCATAAAACTCTTGTATCAAGGGGAACAGAAAATGTGAAGGAGTCGCAGGGTGACAAGGAGGATTGTCCCAGCAGATCTCTGTTTATTGGCTTAGGATAAAAAATGATCAAGAGTTCATGAGAGGCACTGGTTTTCCTGCTTTTCCTTCCACTGGGAAAGGCCAGGAAGCTCATCTTCCATCAGAAAACTTGAACAGCCCCTGTCCCCAGCAGGAGAAACAGCTCCACTTCAGCCACTCCAGGCCCTGGCAGAGGAGCAGCCCAAGAAACAGCTGCTCCTCCCTGTAAGGGCAGTGCCACTGCTGGAAAACACATCTCCAGCATCTCTAACCACTGCTGTCCCCACACACACAGCTGGACACCAGCATTTTATCCACATCCCAGCCTGCTTGACCCACAGAATCCATCCTATGGGTGTGGTCATGCAGTGCCCAAGGAATGAGGGGAAAACCCCCTGGGAATTCCCTGTATCACACACAGACAGGTACCCAGGGCTAAACCCACTCACAGAGGGGCAGTGCCTGGTACAGAGCCTGGTCTGTGCAGGATCTGCCTGTGGGGAGAGCTGTGGGACACAGGGACAGGTGGGACACAGGGACAGTGGGACACAGGGA
>JAHLSL010000024.1:1117471-1141527 GCA_025920805.1 Petroica traversi | reverse complement strand
GGGACACAGGGACAGTGGGACACAGGGACAGTGGGACACAGGGACAGGTGGGACACAGGGACAGGTGGGACACGAGTGGTTGTGCTGCAGGTTCAGCTCACCCCACACGACTGCCTGAGAAGCCAGAGGAGGTGCCAGCCTGAGGGTGGGGAGCAGGGTGTGTATATTTAGCACAGAGAGAGGAGGGGGATGAGCACAAGCACTGGCAGGGATCTGTGACAGGTGCTGGTTCAGTGAAAGCTCTTGCTGTGATTATCTCCTGGCTGGGGTTACAGCTTTGGGCAAGATGCAGATATTAAATTATCCAATCTGTTCTGGGCTCTGTGTGGGCTCCAAAGCCAGGGGGGCTCTGCCTGCAGGGGCTGAGGCTGGGGGTCAGCTGTGGCCACAGAGAGAAGGCAGAACCAGGGGAAGGCTGGAGGGAAAGCTGGCTAAAGGTGCTTTTATACATTTGTACATATTTTTATTGCATTTGTGTTTGGTCCAGGAGTGAGGAATGAGTAGAGTTACCCAGGGGCTGAGGGCAGGTGTCTCCTGCTGGCCCAGGGAGGTCACAGCTCTGGAGGGGCCACAGGCAGAGGAGGAGCTGCATCCAGAGCTGGCTTCTAGAAGGTGAAGGAACCAGGAATGACTGGGAGGCTGCTGGAGAACACTTATTGTGCAAGCATCTGTTCCAGAGGTACCACAAAGGCCAGAAAACAGCTCACTTGGGAATAAAAGGTTCTGAGTGAGGTTAGTGTTAGGAAAGGAAAGGTGTTTGATTTTAATTCCATGTTCTGCATGGAAATATTAAATTGTTAGGAGTGAGGAAAGAGTGCTGCTTGTTTTTCCTCCAGGCACAGAGGCAGATATGATTTCCAGGAGGTTTAGAGGTGTTTTGCCAAACAAAAGGAATGACTGATGTGTTTTCTGCTCTGCCTTGGTCACACAGATATTGAATTAAGGCTGGGACTACAGTTCAGATTTAGGGTCAAAGGAAGCATGTATGACCTGGGCTTTTTGTTAGAGGGGAAATAAAATTAATTAGAGAATTGCTGCTGCTCAGTTTGGAGGCAGAAATCTGCCCTGTGGTTTAGAATCTTTCCACGCAAGTGGTCACAAGCCACACCTGCCAAGTCCTGGGTTGGTATCTGCTCTGAAAAGCTCTGAAAAAGAGCTGGCTGTTATCACTGCTTGGCTCTCCTCATCCTCATTTTCCTTTATTTGATGGAAACAATTGCTCTTCTACCTGAAAATTTGCAGATTTGCAGGATGAATTTGCAAGGATTTCATTCCATGCCCAATTGTTGAAAAGTCCCAGAAATCACTTCAGAAACTTCAGTATTTTCTTCCTGCCCTATGTCTGTATATTAGAACATAAATACACAGTTACATAGAGTATATTCAATTTTGGCTCATACTGATCAATGTTTCAAGCAGACAAGGACTTTTTGGGCTTTTTTTTTTTTTTAAACAAAAATTAATATTTTTCCCATGCTGTTGTTTCACTCAGCACAACAACATTTCTGGAGGACACTTGTGCAACTGCTCTGTGGCTGGTGCCATATTCAGGTTACACTGGTGGAGAGTGAGACAAGACAGGAATATCCCCTCTGTGTGTGAAACCATCACTGCAAGTGTGAAAAGGACAGGATCCCTTTTCTCACTTCGCTCTCCTATACTCACAATTATTTCTTGTAGAAAAAAATCAGACACAGGTGCAGCACCTTAGGAAAAAGCCAAGAAAGCACTAGGTCAGGCATTAATAAAAGCCATATAAAATGCCAGGTAAAAAAAAGAAAAAAAAATTGAAATTCAGCTCTTAATTGACGATTTTCTAAGTATGAACCTGGACAATTCCTTTAATTTCTGTAAAATAAACTTGTTAAGGTTGAGGAGGCCAAAACTTCTTTTGGCTAGCTTAGGTGAGGGATAATAGGACTGGAAGATTTTTGGGTTTTTTTTACTTCTAGGTATTACCTGGAGAACAGAAAAGTTATTTTTGGATAGCTGAATGTCAGCCATGTGATCAAACAGGTGATCAGAATCCATGTCCCAGTGAACAATTCTATCTTCTCAAAACCCTGCCTGAGGAGCTTCACAGGCCCTGGCCAGTTTGATCAGAACCAGGGGATTGTGGCTCTAATCCATGAAAACACTTAAATCCGTGAGGAACTCTGAGCAGACAATGGTTGCACTGAAATCGGTCGGGCTGTGGATGTCCTCGAGAGCTCATAAATTGGTTTAGTTCTTCTGTGCTGCCCTCCAAAAATGGTCTTGGCATTAAATTAACGGGGGGGAAGAAAAGGGTTATTGAGTGGTGTATCTGAGTTTAAGTTCTTATTCCTGTCATTAGTGAGTCATTAATTAAGGGGTCATAAGGAAGGTGGGGTGGTTTGCTCTGTAATTTGCAAACATCCCAATTTTCCAGCTGCAAACAGGAGCTGCCAGGGCCAGGCTGCACTTTTGTGATTGTTCAAGGCACAGGGCCTGGTGTGCAAGGAAAAGAGACCCAAAAAGCCACAAGTGACAGGGGAGCAAAGGGAATCAGATCTTTGAGGCAATTGGTCCAATTATCACAGAAATTAAGGAGAATTACAAATAATTCAGGGCACAGAAATGCCAGATGACTGCAGCACCAGGACTGGGCAGGGACTGACCTGGGGGCCACGTGAAAACCTCAAATTCCCAAGGTGTGTCTGAAGGGATGGAGCAGTGAAAGTGGGAGAATTGGAATTTGTTACTCTAGCACAGATAAAGGACTGCGCAGGCAAATTCTGCACCTCAGTGCTGTGAAAGGAAAAAGGAGAAATTAAAGTGGTTAAAGAGGCAGGGAGTTTCTGCTCTAATTTTTGTTAAGGCAAGTAAAGAAAAAGATCATTTTCCGTGGAGTTACTCTGGGATAAGAGGTGAGAATCCATCTCTGAGTGGCCTGTAATAAAATCAAATTGATCCAATTGGCAGAGAAGAACTACATTTGAGCAGGGAAAATAATGTGAAGAACCTGTGCTTTTGAAACACAACAAAGAGCCACAATGGCCAAGCGGGACAATGGAGAGGAGAAGAAAAATCACAAGTGGTGGCAGCTGAGGGATGGCTTTAAATTTGACACCCGCAAAATGGGAGCAGTAATTATGTTTTGTTCTTACCCTTAGGAAGGGGAAAACCATCCAGGTAGGGTGACATAAAATCTAAGAACCAGGGCTGGGGCAGACCATGTAATTTAGAGCTGCTTCAAGAGGATGCTAAATGGAAAGATGGAAAATAATAGCAGGAGCTAAATTTTCCTTCTGCAAATGACAGCAGTTTCAGTCAGAGTCCTTTAAGTGCTTCTGGCAGGAAGCAAAAAATAAAAGAAATTGTTGTTAAAAGGTGGTTTCAAGCAACAATTGCATGTGTTGAAAATGTAGGGATTTCTTGCCCATTTATTCTGCATGATTACTTGTCCACAAATCACAGTCATGGTGGATGTTTCTGCCTGTGCCTCAAAAAGATAATCTCAGCCAACACATATCACATATCCATATTTAGCATCCCAAGGGCCTTAAAACAAAGTGTAGCTCATCTGCAATTAATATAATCAGGAAAAAAAAAAAGTTTAGCATAAATTCATTCCCTGCATCTTAGACAGGAAAAATATTGTGAACTTGAACAAGTTAAGGACAAATCAAGCAAACAAAAGATAGAGATTGTGAGAAGACAAAAGATTCTATGTTAGATTTTAAAAAAAAAATTAAAAGAAACAACAAAAAAAACCCAAAGTGGATGTTTTAGAATGAAATTCATTTTCAGCTTGGATAGCATCCATCTAAAGATTTTTCCCCCTCCAAATTAATAGCATAAAAGTCCCAGACTGTGATAAGTCTTATTCAGAGCTATTGTGTTTGCTAAATGGAATGTGACAGTGATCTGAAACAGGGCTATACCACAGAAAATAATTAGTTGAGAAGTAACTTGATAATTTTACCACTGTGAAGAATGAATGGAAATCAACCTTCACTTTAATTATGTGCAAAGGAGAAGTATAATTACCTGCACAAGATACTAATCAGAGAAAATGATAATACATTCCTCTCTTATCTAGCAGATAGCAAACTAGCTTGCTTAATCTGTTCACCTCTGGTGTATCAAAGATGGCAGTTTAGTTACCGCCGAGCCATCTGCATTCTAAGGTTACCTGAATCATTTTATGCAGTCCTTGAGATAAGCGCTTATGTGCTAAAATTCAGAAAAAATAAAATTACCGGCCACTATTTGAATATTTCAAAGTTAAAGGAGAAAGTGGTGCTCGCTTTCCGTGGCTGCAGAATGTCAATGAAATCTGGAGATGGAGATGCCCCAGAGTGGGCAGGAAATGAAGGTGTTACCCTTGACTGATTTGTCACAACCTTGGTGTTTCCTGAGTGGGGCTGTCAGGGTGGTTCCTGAGAGTCCTTTTGGGGATTATTGATGTTTTCCTGACTCCTTGTGGGGGTTGTTGATGTTTTCCTGACTCCTTGTGGGGGTTGTTGATGTTTTCCTGACTCCTTGTGGGGGTTGTTGATGTTTTCCTGACTCCTGCAGGAGCGAAGGCAGGGCACTGCTCCTGGAAGTGCAGCTCTTCCCCTGAGAGCAGCAGGGATGGGGCAGACACCAAAGACATCACACCTTCCCCCTCAAATTGGGAAAATTCAGTGTTTTTTCATCTTCCCCTCACTGGCACAGGGGGACAAGCAGGTTTGGTTCTGTTGTGCTGAGGAAAGACACAACTTCAGGGTTTTTTTCCCAAGTTTCTCCTCAGACACAGCCCATGGAAGGGAGCAGAAGCCCCTGAGGTGTTGATGTGAAGCCTGGTAGCTCCACATGAGCACTGGCACAGGGGCTGAGGGACTGCAGCGACCAGGTAAGGTCCTGGCAGCCTCTGCCCTGGACTGTCCTGGGCAGGCAGGAACGTTTGGCTGATGGAGCTCCACAACATCCCTTAAAACATAAAGAGCAGATCAATAAAGTGAGCCAGGAGATCTGATTGTTGTGTTACGGCAGAGTCAGGGAGCATCACAAGGTCAGGAAATATTAGAAAGGAGGATTGGAGCATTCCCTGTGGAATGAATCCTCTGCAATCTGCAGGAATCTGCTAAACACAACAGAGGAAGACACTTCCATGATAATCATTGGAACAGGGCATGTTTGTAACTCACTGAACAATTGATATGAAAGGCAGTTTAATCTCTGGGGAGGAGTTTCCTCGGTCTCTGTTTGCCTCTAGTTTGGCTCTTGAGAGGTCTGGTCCGTGTGCTGATGACACCTCATGGGTCACCAGAAATGCAGTGGCAGTGCCAAAGTGAGAGATTCAGCCTAAGGGTTTGGAGAGGAAATCATGAAAAATAAATTCTGCATTGATCCCATTCTCCTTTTAGTCATGTTGGTTTATTTGGGGCAATAAAATACATCCAGTCTCAATTCTGTCTCTTCAAAGTGCCAGGCTGAAGAGGAGAAAAACATTCTCTACATCTCCAAATTCACTTCAGGTGTTTTGCCTTGTAAAAGTCATTCTTGCTTTCTGAAAATGGAACCAAATATTATGCATTATACATTAATCCTAGAACTAAAGAGTCAAGGAAAATAATCAATTTAATTTCTTTTTATTGCCTGTGTAATTAGTTATATGTCATAAAAGTTCAGATTGCATCTGGAGTTAATTCCCCGAGCCTCGTCTTAAATTTTCTCATCAACATTAAATTAATCTTATATATCCCTTGCATTCCCCCATCATCAGTTTCCCCAACATTTCATTGCACATGAACTTCTCCTCTGCATCTTCTCTGGGTTCCCTCAGTGGCAATCACGAATTCCTGAACCCAGTCCATGTTGGGGGGACCAGTTTGCCAGCCTGTGACTCTTCTCTTTTGGCAATTCTGGGCTTAATGTTTGTAAAGCCAGAGATGATAAACTGCTGTGGAATACATGAAATGTTAGTTTACTTTTTTCCTTGATGTAAATACCCAGCACTCGTTGCTCTGTCCATGGAATTCCATCTGCTGGGTCTCAGGGGTTTGGGAACTGAGGTGATTTCTCTTCTGAGTCACTGATTGCTTCAGGTTCTGTGCTCTGTGCTCTCCTACTCAACCTGAAGGGTTAAAATTAAAGATTGGGGGGGAAAAAAGTGGAAGGAACCAGGGAAGAAAAGTACTATGCAAAGCAGAATGAATGTGGGGTTGTGTGTCCTTCTGAGCTGTGCCTGTCATTGAAAATAAAACCTCGGATTTACTTTATGAGGAATAAATGGGGCTGATAAGAGAGGTGAAATAATAAGTGAAAAAGAACTGGGGAGACTTAGAGAAATGGAAGTGGATAGTGAGAGAAGCATGAGACTTAAATTGCAGTGAGGAGAATTGAAAACAAACATGAAGAAAACATTCCTTCTGGTGACAGCAGCTCTGAAGGTTATGGATTTACGCTCACTGCAAATTTTTAAAAGCAACACAGATAAACATCTGTCAGGAATGTCTGGGGTGTGTTTATTCCTGCTCTAGGCAGTGATACAGACCGTGTGATTCCTCTGCATCTGCTTTGTGTGATTTATTAAGCTGGGAAGTAAATGAGAGGGGAGATCAGGGGTGAGGAACAAGCAGAAGGCACTACGAGAACAATTTCTTGGGTGGCTGTGGTGGCACAAGGTCTGACCAAAGCCAGGTCCAGCAGCAAACCTGGAGATGGAAGGAGAATCCAGCAGCAGTTTAGAGCCCCAGTTTCAAAGCTTTGTAGTAATTTCATGGAGAGGCTGAGGTGCTTCTCTAAGCTGGTTTTCCTCAAGTTTTTGCTTCAGGTTCCTAACAGCCAACTTTGTGCAACTTTGTGCAGTTTCCTTCTTGTCTTTTAGATGGTAAAATCTGTCTCATCCTCTGAGCTCTTATCAGCACTGAAGTGAGCTTGCATAGCTGCTCTCAACTCCCAATTCACAGGGAAGAGTGTGAGAGCCTCCTTTCATTATCCAGTGGCATGGAATGCATCCCAGCTTCTGCTCTTCCTGCCTTTGTTTTGCTCCTCTGCCAAACAAAGAGCTTTTCCTCAGCCCCTTTCCTTATCATCATCCCCTACCAAAGCAGAGTGAACACACTGCCATATTTAACAAAAATCAGTATTTTTTTAAATATGATGGTGCAAAAGATGTGTGAGTGCACATGTCCCTGGGTGCACTGGGCAGCTGCTGGTTTTGGGAGGAGGTGAGCAGGCAATTAACCCATTTTCATGCACAACTGCTGGTGCTGACTGAGCTGAGGAGTTCTCAGTTTGGAGCCCACACAAACCTAACCCAGGCTGGAAATTTGGCTTCCGATGCCGTTTTTGTATCATTGGTTATGGGGGGAAAAAATTGAAAACAAAATCCAAGCTGTTTTCCAGATTAGATAAACAAACCCTTGGGCTCTTGCAGTCAGCCTTTAAGACAGGGTGGAAAGCTCTAGAAATTGCAGTGTGTAATGCGTTTGTGGGCAATTTCTCATCTCAGTGAATCACAGATGATAGTGGGACTTCTTATCACCATACTTATCTGCTGCGAATACAAATGTATTAAGATGAGTTACTGTGTAATTACGATTGCTCCAGACAGATTTATTATGAAGTTACCAGATTGTTACCCCCCAAAAAAGCCTGTCTTATTTCATGATAATTATGCAAACTGGTGTCATTCTTGTGCACAAGTTCTTAACTGATAATAAAGCAGGCGCTCTGCCAGTTTAAATAAGCAGTAGAAATTAGTTACTTTCAAAGAAACGGGAGATGGGAGACACATGATTGATGCTCTACAAAATGCTCACCTGCAGAAAGTGCAGGTGAACCTTTTAGAGGATCATTTTCAGATGCAGGAAAATGACACAAAGATGCACAGCACACAAATAGAAAACCCAGTGAAGTACTTCAAGCTAGAGGAGATTGAACTTATATGACGTTCTAAAGTCTTCACTTTTAAACACTTTTATTATTAATTTATTTCAGCGTTTTGCGTGGGGAATAGCGAGGGTTGCAGCTCAGTGTAGTTATTCGTGCAGTATTTTCTTATAAACAAAACTAGGATTTATTTAGTCATCCCTACTGGGTTCCTGTTTCATAACAACAGCTAAATTAAAGCTTCATGAGCGGAAGGGCAACGTTTCTAAATCAAACTCAGTGTCTGGCTCCATGGAAATTCATCACCAGTTTGTCAAGAGAAATAACCCGTCCAAAACTTTACCAGAAATTCAGAGTGAATCTGTGGATTCTGGAAGAGATTTGTCACTTTCTCTCCTGTCAGGCTGCATTTTCACGTTCCTCTGCTGCCAGCTTCAGCTCGGGTAAAGTGTTGAAGTTCCATTGCAAAGTCTGTCTTGACAGTTGGACTAACCTGACCAGATGTGGGCAATACTGGGGAACTTGAGCTAAACCTGGACTAAAAAGATTTTCCACCGAGTTTTGAAAACCAAAGGAGTTAGGCAATAGTAGGGATGATGGCCTGAGTAGTACACCCTTTTTTTTCAGTGCTTCTCCACCTGCTCCCTTCCAGACTTTGGGACTCTGCCAATTGCTGTTTAAATCTGAATTCGTGTCCTTGTATAAAAGTTAACATCTGGTGCTGATACTGACTTTTCCAATGACTTTGAGTGCAACACAGCTTTCAAAATCTCATCAGTTTTCAAGATAATATAAATAATTAACCTAAGCATTCATTGGAAATAAGCAAGGACACAACATGCCAAGAAGTTGTTTGAACACTGACAGAACAGATAGTGAAGAAAGAAAACATTTAAAAAACCCAGCAAGGAGCCATTGCCATCTGTCAGGTCAAGTGAAGAGGAAGGCACTGAAATTATCCAAAGGGTGGCTGGAGATACCTGCCCCAGCTTCCAGGAGCTCCTCCTGGCCCCTCTGAGGATCTGCCAGGTGTGTTCATCCTCACTGCTGGTGACAATGTGACAAATGACACCGTGATTACCCACAGCAAGGCAGTGCCACTTAAAAAGGTTCACGCAGGCAGGAATGGCCAATGCCAACAGTAGCTGCTTGCCCACATTTGTTAATATCTCCAAATTCAGACTCTCCATGTTGCCCAAAGGCAATATTGTCCTGAGTTGTGTTCTGCAAGGAGGGTTTGGCAGATTTGTTTCTCACTTGTGGAGGCAGAAACCCACAATTGTCCTGCTTATCATTCCTGCAGGGGAGTGTAAGTGTTTTCCTAATTTTTGAAGCAAAAGGCCCAGGTCACTTGGACTAAATGGCAGCCTTGCCATTCCTCCAGATTTGGAGTTTGGGGTGTGACCCAGCTCCCTGCAGGGCCTGCCCAGCTCCCAGGGATGTCCCTGCAGTGGCAGGGGCCAGGGCAGGGGTGGCACTGCCAAGGCCACCAGCAAACGTCACCTGTTGCCCTCCAGAGCACGGGCACGTTTCAGCAATCAAAACCTCGTCCCAGGAAAAAAAAAAAAAAAGAGAGAAGAGAAGGAAATTCATCATTCATTATTTAGAGAGCCTAAATAATTGATTGCTGACTGAGGGAGTGGGGAGCGTGGCTGTCATGTTCCCCTGGGCTGGCAGCAGAGGCACCTCTGGGTGGGATTGCTGATGTATGGATCACATTCAGCCTGTTTGCTTTGAACCTCTGGTAAGCCAGGCGTGTCTCCCTGCACACTTTTGTCACCTGCAGTATTTCCCAGCAATTTTTCTCGCTGATAACTAATCCCAAATCCTCTTTGCTGCTTTTTTAGACAAGTCGTGCTGAGTTTTTTACTTCCACGATAAAAGGAAGCTGCTTGAAAACAAAGTGGAGTTGTTGGTGGGGTGAAAAAAATATTTTCTACATTGTATTTTAAGTTGAGAGTCTAAACTTCTTTAATTTCTTGGAGAAAAAGTTGCATGTTTATTTACATTGTTATGTAGAAGTATAATTAAAATGTACATATTTGGGAGCAACCTTTAGCCAGTTTACCAGCCAAGGTTACTCTGATCACACGCTGCAATTCTATTATTTATTGTCACATCTGCACATAGACTGAAATCTTTAACAACTGGCCAGGCCCAGCTGCATCAGCCCCACTCTGAATGTGATTCTGTGGAGCTGCCTGTGTTTCTCCAAAGTCACCCAGCAGGCTTGAAAGGAGGCTGCACCCATTGTGCTCAGCAGAGTGTTTTGACAGAGAGAGTTCCCACCGTGTACAGAAGTTTAAATTGTGTTTTAAATTAAACCCAGCCTTATGTTGGTGGCAAGGAGAGCATGTTGCTGAAAAGAGACATCATTTGTGACAAAAGCATTGCAGACGTTGAATGTCAGGCACTGTAAAACTGTTTCCCTTCTGCTTTAATTGAGAGCTTTCTCAAGCAGCTGAACCTCAAAGCAAAGCACAGCGATTCCCATTTTCCCACAAACTGTTGAGACCCTTTAAACTTTATTAAAAAAAAAAAGAAAGAAAAAAAAAAAAGCCGAAACTGGGAGGAGTTTGAGGATCCCAGTTTAAATTATTTTTCTAGGTGCGATGAAATAGTTACCAAGAAGAGCAGTGGGAAAGAATAACGAGTCAAAGGCATTTTAGTTACCATTGTGGCTGTGGCTCTATCTGTGCAGGGCCTTTTAAAATACTGATTTAAAGAAGGTGGAGGGAATTTACCGCTCTCCCCCCACCCCCCTCATTCCAGGGCTTTTAAGATCTAAATTCCCCTTTTCCATTGTGTGCTCATGCATTTTTTTAGCTTGAGTGATCACCTGGCATCCCCAGATCAATGGGAAGTGTTACACAACCCTGTCATTACATATATTTCAACAAGCAGATGTTGGTAGGAAGAGTTCTCTGACCAGTTTTTGAAGCTGTTGTCAAACTGTGGCTTAAACATCAGAAGAACATTCTGCAAATTTACATAACCTCTACAGAGCTTGAAAAATTAATTTGTGGTAGCATCACTCAGCACTCGTTTCCAGGAGGAAAAAAAAAAAAGGCAACAGCCAACTCTTTGAATGTCCTTTCTGGCTGAGCTCATATTTCTAAAATTGCAAAGATAATAACGAAGCAGATTAAAATTAACAGCAATGCATGTGTGGAAGTGCTGCTTGGGATGAATACATTACAGAAGTCAGAGTGAATTAGAGCCACGGGAAATGCTGCAGCCCAGGACCCGGGGTTTTGGTGCAAACTTCAAGACCTCATTCTCAGATTGTTTTCTGTCTGTTTTCTCCTTCCTTCACCTGCTCTGTTTTCAATTCATCTCAGTGCAGTGCAAGAGACAGAAATACCTGATTTGTAAAGCTCAGAGCTGGGTGTGAAATGCAAAGTGGTGCTGGCCAGGAGAGCCTGCTCTGATCTGGAGCAGCTCTGTGTTTTCAGTGGGTTCTAAACCTGGTTCAGGTTTGGTTTTCCACGGTGGAAGAGATTTCACAAGCTCTGAAAAAAAACTATGAAATCTTCACTGTGTCTCCTGAGCCTGCCAGGTGCTTCTTCCATTTCTAATCTAAATCTCAGAAGAACTCAGGTTTTGATTTCAAAGGTTTAAGGCCAGGGGGGGTTAAATCCTCTAATCTGCCCTCAACAGCACAGTTATTTATTTGCTTGCAGTGCAAGCCAAATCAAACACGCAAGATTTGGACTTGCTTTTCAAAAAGACCCCAAATTGAGGTTCGGGAGGTGCAGAGGTGAGGTTTGTGCCTTAGACAGTGACCCAGAGGGACAGAGAATTGTGTTTGGATTCTGCATCTCCCCTCCCTCTCCCCTGGAAATGCAAAGGAGCTCAATTTGTACTTTCTGTGTTATCCTCACTGCCTTGAACACAGGAGGACAGGAAAATTAGAATTTCCTTCCAGCGCCGTAGAAGAAACATTTTGATGTGTTCCAAATGCTAAAATGTCAGGGATAAAAGGGCTTACTTTGTTTTTAATCCAGGAGAGAGAGAGTTAGAAAACTTAATATTAGCAGAACTACTTCCGTGCATTTTTAAGCACTTCAATAAATGTGTTCTTGATTGGATGTAAACTTTCCCCTCTAGTGTTTGCAACCCAGGAGAATATTAAAGTAAAAAATCTCTTTAAAAACTTAGAGGACTGTAAGTGTTTTTACATATATTTCAGTCTTCAGGGCCCTCATTTTTCTGATTCATATTAATTTTATTCCATATTTATAGCTTAAGTGAGAAGAGAATCAAATTCAAGAGGTCCATAACTACGTATAAATAATTACTGTTTATGAATATTACTGCACAAATTATAAAGAGGATGGCAAATCAAGAGAGATGAAGTGAGAAGATCTCCTGAAGGATATCTGGGTGTTCAGTTCATGGGGGTGCATCAGGAGCTCAGGCAGGTTTGTGGGTTTGGGTTTGCAATCAGCTTTGGGCCTCCTGGAGGTCATTGTGCCATGGAATTCCATGGAATTCCCACCTTTGGCTGGGGAATTTCTGTGCCAGGCACTCCCTGCTGGCCCCATCTGCTGAAATCCAGACTCCCCTCCTCACTGCAGAGAGCAGCAGTGGGACCTGGGTACCCAATAAATGAAATGCAAAATCTTAAAGAACGAGGAAGTGGAAAAGTTGAGAAAAGGATTTTTGTGGTTTGTGCCCATTCCCCAAAGCAGAGAATTAACTTGGGCCAGTTTGCACCCAAAATTGATGCTGCTCGTTTCCTTCAGATGTGATATTTCCTTCTTTGGGGGATTTTCTGTAATGAAAGAACTCTCCAAGGGTTTCCACAAGTCAGGGCTAACGTTTCATTTTTTTTTTTCATTTTTTTTTTTCTTTTTTTTTTTACTTGAAAGGCTCCCTAGCACATTTATTTACATATCCATTAAATTCAGAATGCTGAATGCTATCTCAATTACTTTTGTGTTTCAAGAAATTCTCGTGTTCACATCCTGCTTTAACTCAGTTCAAGTTTGCAAATGCTGATGAGCTGGGGCACAAAATAAACTGGAGTTCCTCTCAGAGGTTTGTGCCCACAGTTGTGACCACGTGACACTGTGAAATGGCTGCCTGGCACACATGGAGAAAACACTCCTCAAATATTAACCAGTTTAAAATGTATTTAATACAGCAAAGACCAGTAAAGTTTGAAAATGGGAGTATAAATATTTATGAAATTACAACACAAATAAATATTACAAAAGCTCATCTGATTAAGACAAGAGCTATGACAATTCTTGTGAATTTTTAATATTAAAATAAGCATTACATTAATGAGTCTTCATTATATCATTAAGCATTTTACTTTGTTTTCTGTAGAGAATTTTATTTTTACTTGACATACTTTTTTAAGTGTCTAATGGGCTCTTATGACATTTGCAAATGAGCCAAAACATAAGGAATATAAGAGTTAATTCTTTATATTCATCACTAATTCAGACTAATTTATCATAAGGGAAATAATAGGGAAGTAGTCTTTTTCTTTTAAAATTTACATATAAATAGGTCTAAATCACAAAATTACTATACAGATTTTAAATACTCCAGAGTGCAAACTGACTGATGTGGGGCTTCACTATAATTTATTATAGCACAGTGAGGACCTGGATTTTGTCCTTTAAAAAAAAAAGAAAAAAGAAAAAATAGAAAAAAAAAAGGAAAAAAAACTAAACAAAAAAACAACCTAGAAAAAAAAAAAAGCAGAAAGGCAGCTCTGGGCACACTGAGGGCTTGGCATTCCTTGGTTCTTCACTTGGGTGCTGAAGTGGCTTTGGGATGGGGCAGGAAGGTCCCCTGGGCAGGAGCAGAGGGTGTGAGAAGGGGTTTGCCCTGCGTGGGAGCTGCCTCAGACACCCCTGGATTCCATTTGTGTTTTTCTCACTGGGCACAGGGAGTTTTGTTTGTCTCTGGATGTGTTTGTTGGCAGAGGTGCTGGGAGCTGATCCGCAGCTCTCCCGCAGGAGATGTGCAGGGACAGGGTGGGTTCAGGAGCAGGTGTGACCAAGAATTTCTGTAATTCTGCACAAATTCAGCTCCCTTTGGGTTCCCCTGGCGTGGCTGAAAGGGAGGAGAAGCTCCTGCCCCTGCCTTGCCCAGTGCTGGGGCTGTTCTCTCCTGACAAGCTGTGTCAGAGGGGAGCTGGATGGACAGCGTGACCATCCTGGGTAGAGCTGATCCTCTGCCTTCTCCTGCTCCCCTGGGCCAGGGAAAAGGGGAAATTTTCACAGCAACCCCTGCCAGAACACAAACAGAGCACCTGCAGTGTCCTCCCAGCTCTGTGCCACGCTGTCCCAGCTCAGGAAGGTTCTGGCCACAGCAGAGCTCCCCAATCACACACTCTGAGCCCAGAAACCTGCCTGGGGCTCCTGGGCTTGCACCCACACAAACAACAGCACTTTCTAATCCTTCTCCATTTAATGGATGGAGCTCACGTGGAGCTTCCATGACATTGAACTAAATTCTCATTAGGACAAGGCTGGGCAGCCCAGTGCAGGTGGTGTTACCTCCTTAAAAGCATCACAACACAGTTGCTTTAACTGTTTTATTTGGGATATCACCCATATTTTTGTCCTTTCCCCAGGCCGTGTCTCCTGTGTGGAATTTCCAGCCCAGTGCAGGTGGTGTTACCTCCTTAAAAGCATCATCTGCTCCAACACAGTTGCTTTAACTGTTTTATTTGGGATATCACCCATATTTTTGTCCTTTCCCAAGGCCGTGTGGAGGAATTTCCAGCCCAGTGCTCCCATTCCTGGCTCCAGCAGGGCAGGCTGCAGTCATTTGCTGGATTAAGCAATATCTTTGAGAAGCCAGGCTTGCCCCAGTGCCCAGGCTCGTGTGAGTGCCTCTCCCTGCTGTTCCAGGGGAATCTCCTCCCTCCAGTGCACAAAGGGCAGCAGCTCTGAGAATTTCCCCAGCCCAGTGCAGTGTTCAGCCCCCTCCTGCCATCAGATTTATGCACCCAAGGAAGCAAAGCAAATACTGATGCTCTCTGTGCGTGGAATAATAAATACATTTCTTTGCAAACATTTGAATTTCTGTCAAACATTTTAGCACATTTACTTTCTGCTTTGCCCTCCCTCTTTGTGCATTTTTTAAGCAAATTAACTCAGAAGAAGAAAAAAAAGTGGTTTACAGATCAAAAGGAAATGTTGAATTATACACTTTCTTATTCTCTCTCTCCCAAGACTGGTAAATGCCTCTTCTCAAACAGAAACTTGAATGCTGCCACATTTTTCACACTTCTCCACTGATCCAGTTCCAACGTGATTATCTCATACTGCTCGTGCAGGGATGAATTTTCTACAAGGGAGGCAAGGACCAGAAATCTCCCTGCTCCACGGAAGAGAGGAGTTTCTTTAGGAAGCTCAAGGTTCACATTTGCTGTATCCTCCTTTGCCTTCTCTTTCCTCTTCCTACCTTGTGGAAACATCAGAGGCCTCTGCTGAACATTGATTTCCGTGGTGTGTGAAGCCTGGCTGGAGATGAGCACTGGAACAGGCTGAGGTTGTGTCGAAGCAGAGCCACCCCAGCCCTTGCTTTGCTCTCAATTCCTGCAGGGTTTCCAGTAAAACAAACCAAACAAACCCTGCACAGGCTTGGGAGGCACAGAGTTGATAGAGATTCTCCAGATTCCCCCCTCAGGTGTGTCCCTCATTAGAAACCTTTCTGTTTGGCATCAAGGTGAGAGAGAAGGGCCTGGCAAGCAGGAGTCCTGCTGTGCTTTTCTCTCCTTTCTCCAGCTTTGTCCAGCCTGACCTCAGCTCTGCCTGGCCCAGCTCCTCAGAAGCCTGAGATTGCCTAAATCCTAAAATTCAGGCCAAACACCCAGCAGTGCTGGCCAGAGCTGGGGAGGGATGAGGGAGATGGAGACTTGCATTTGTTTTCCTTCTACATTTATTATTTTTTTGATTTTTCAAATCTACTGTATAACCTCGAGTGTTTCACTTTGGTGTGAACGATATTGGGGCCATCAGGTGCTTTCTAGCATTCAGATCACCTCATTTCTTACCTTTCTCTGGCATTGCTCTTTCTCAGACTGGGGAGGACGTTTGGCTTTTTAGGACAATGACTTTACTCCTGGAGAAATAGGCTACTACAAGGAATGCAGTTGTTTTTTGAAGTTTTTTAACAGCCTCCTAAGAAAGGACAATATGTTATTTTGGCTAAGCATGGTGGAACAAGGTTCCCTAATTTGCTATTGCTCCAAAACATAACCATGACCCTAAAGAAGCTATTAAATTTTTGGGATCATGTATGTGTCAAATAATGTCAATGCCTGAGCCCCAGAAGCTCCTACAAAAATTAGAAAAAGTTATGTTAAATATTTAATTTGGAAATAAATCAGGGGTCATAAGAAGGCACAGCAAAGCCTGAATACATTCACAGATTCTGTTACCCTGCCCTTAATGTAACTTCTGAAGCTTATTTGAAATAATTGGGTCTGCTGGAAGCCTTCCAAAATATTTCAAGGGGCCAACAGAAGAATTGGCTATGCTGTATCTAAACTTTAGTTACAGAGCCTTAATTCTTAGATGTCTAAGTCGTCTAAAAAAAAAAAAAAAAGAAAAAAAAGAAAGGAAAAGATTTTCTTAGAACTCTTCACTTGGTCTTATTAAAATAGCACTTCTCTGTAGAGACGAGTTAATCATGATTGCCAGACTAAAGATTCTGTTAAACATAAAAGCTGTCGCAGCCCTTGTAGTGAACTGCAGCTTAGAGAGGAAAAAAAGCCTGAGATGATGCTGTTAGAGAAAGGTTGTTCAAATTGTACAGACACCCATCATAATCCGTGCTAATGATAAACAAACAGGCAGCAGGACGAGAGGGAGATCAGCAAAAGGCAGAGGAGCCCCTCTCACTCCGAGCCCAAATGTGCCCGAGCAGGGAGTCTGTGCCTTATCTGCAGCAACGCCAGCGATGTTCAAAGGTAGGGAAAAGAGATTTGTTACAGTCAGCTGAGTGCTGCCGTGATTACCCCCTTATCTCTGAGCAGCAATGTCCTCTTCAAGATCAAGTGCCACCGAAAGCGCCGTTCCAAGGTGGGGTGAGATCAGATCGGGGCGATTGTCCGTCCTACAGCAGAGCCCTGACACCTCATTTAGCCCCTGAACAGGCACTGCTCAGGGGTTCTGGGGTGGGCTGAGATCAGATGGGGCGATTGTCCGTCCTGCAGCACAGCAGAGCCCTGACACCTCATTCAGTCCCTGAACAGGCACTGCCTGGCCCTGTCCCCGAGGCAGCAGCAGCTCCGTGGGTTTGTTCTGCTCTCCCTGGGGAACTCTTGCTCCTTCCCTGATCGCCCCAGCCACGCAGGTGCTGCTTTGGCAGCTCCTTTTAATGGGCAGGTATCACATTCCTTACTTCACTCCGACTTCTTGAGAGCTCCAAGAATTCTGAGGCACCTTGACACTGCTTCAGAAATCTCCCTGTCTGAGCCAAGGAGCCTGGAGAGACATCAGGGTGAGAAAAGGCTTTGACTGACTGGTCTGGCTCTCTCAAATATTGTGGGAAGTGTTCCCATGAAGAGGCATCGCTCTGAGCCAAGTGGAACTGCATTTCATGTTGTACAGAAGGAGAGAGACATCAGAACACATCTGAGGGCTGATCAGTAAGAGCAGTCATTTTACAGGGTTAGTATTTCCAGTTAATTTTATATTCAGGTTTGAGAAGTGCCGCACTTCTTGCAAAAGGAATTGTATAAGAGCAGTTTTTAAAACTACAAAAGAAAGGTGGAAAAGGCAAATTGCACTAATCCAAGTTTGAAGAGCCCTTCTTGTGATCTTTAGGGAGTGAGTCCCAAAGAAAAGATCAGCCAGTGACGGAGTTCTGAAAGGGGCTTTTCTCAAGTGTCTTCTCAGAGCTGCAGAACGAATCCCTCCAGAAAGCCCCGGGGATGGGGCAGGCAGAGGGACCTGCCCCGCACGGGCTGGGGCTCCTGGAGAGCTCTCGGTGCTTCTGCAGGGACAGCAGGGCTGCAAATTCACAGGGAGGAGAGCTCAGAGTAGCCCTGGGAGGAGAGAGATCCTCTCGGGGATGCAGGGGGTGCTCTGCCCTGAGATGCCACTGCTGGGCTGGCACAAATCAGGGGACACCCAGGCTGTGCAAAGGCACGAGGAGAAAGGAGACAGATTTGTAAAAAAGGCCACTCAGCATCACAAGTGAAACAGCCAGCGTGGAAAGGGGAGGGGTTTCATTCTGGTGCTGGGTGTGCCCCACATCCTCACACCCTGCGGGGTTTGTGTCCCCAGGGCTGTGTCCCTTGGTGTGTCACACCAAAGGAGAGCTCCCAGGGTGTCTGAGCCCCTCTGCCATTGCTCTGCACACTGAATTTGCACAGCATCACTGCTGTACAAACCCCCTTGTACAAACGCTTTGGGAGAGGGGGGAATGTTTAACCAAGAGGAGGAGGATTGCTGTAAGGTCTTGGCTTAAAGGGAATATCAGGGTTTGGACCTGTTTGGTGGAGGAAGGGGAGAATTTCTCTCATCCCAAGGCACGTGCACAGCTGTGCTGCAATTCACCATCACTGGGTATTAAAGCAGGAATGGAATCATCAAAGGCCGGTTGCTGTAGCTAACAAGAGTTTTTATGTTTGCACTGATTTCCAAGATATGCTGTATTTCCTTTCCATTACGTGGCCACCAGAGGTGTTGAGGCCCACTGTGATAATTGCCACTTTTCTGATTGCCCTCACTAAATGTTGCAGGTTGGCAATTACCATTTTTAATTTCTAATTTAGTTTATAATTTTACTATCAATTTTAACAAGGGAAGATGGAGAAGTGTGGCCAAGTCTAACTCTGTGTGTGTGCCTGCTCGTGTACGTGTGTGGGGAGGGATTTAATTTGATTTTGCTGTCACATCCCTAATGTGACACTCCAGAGCAGAGCCTGCTGCGTGCCTTCAGCTCCCACCATTTGATTTTTCAGAGGTGGTGACTCCCTGCAGGTCTGAGTGACCCCAGTGGAATTGTGGCTGCTCAGCACCTCTGAGAGGGCTGTCCCTGCTGTCACTGCTGCAGGTGCTCTCACCTTGCCAGGCTTTCAGCACATTTTCAGCCAGACCTCGTGGCTGAGGCACCCCAGAGCTGCCAGTCCCACAGCACCAGGGAAAATGCAGATTTTCCTGAATGTCTTTCAGTGCTGATGAACCCTGCAGTTGGATAAAAAGCTCAGGAATGTCCCCTACCTCCTTTTCTTGTGGCAATCAGACCCTCTGTAGGATAATTCTGTATCTCCCAAACCCCTTCCATCCCTCGATGCTCTTTGTTATGTCAGTGATCTCCTCACGCTGCTCCTGGTCCTGCCTCTCAAATACTTCTTAAAATGCCACATTTCCTTTCCCTGTAATCTCCCGGAGGTGCTTCTAATGCTCCTTTCCTTGTCACACCCTGAGAGGCTGCACACATCACCACCTGAGCGTTTCTGTGCTCACCTAGCCAGAAAGATTGCCAGGGCTCCCAGTGACAAAAATGATCTGAAGAAAGAAGATGCAGTGAAAAAGTAAAGGTTACATCTTCCTGCACTCAGGAAGGATCAGCGTGGCTTTTCAGGTCTGCCAGCCAAGCAGGGACTGCAGCTACAGCATCATTTGTAGCTCCAATTTGCCTGGCAAATATCACAGAATTTCACAGTTCTGGCCATTGTGTTACAAGGAACCTGCACTGGCAGCATATAAGAAAAGCTAGACATTGATATAATTCACTGAAAGGATTTTCCTGTCTATCAGACAGAGAATTAAATTACCACTAGGTAGGAAGTTGTGTATCTCCATTCAAACTATGGAAATAGTTCTCCACAGCTTAATTTGGCAAAACACGCTCAGAAAGAGAAATTCCTCTGCAATCCCCCTGAAACCAGGGGGACGGTGCTGAGTTAAAACCAGCCCCCACTTTGAATTAAGCACTTATTTGAGCAAGCCTCTTTCTTGGAGTGCAGCTCAAGGCTTGTTTGTGCCATCACTGAGACAGGAACTGGTCTCCTCCTCCTCCCAGAGCTTCCTCCCAGTGTCTTGCTGTGTTTTTGGACATCACGTGTGGTTAAAGCAGAGGTGAAGTTGTGAGGCCCCAGAGCACCAGTGAGCAGGGAGCAATGGCAGCTGCAGGGGGGTGCTGGAGTGGCTCCGTTAAACACAAAAAAAGGGAGATATTTTCGGTTTGTATCCAGGGATACTGCAGCAGGGAGCTGCTTTTATTTTATACCTGTAGTCTCTCCAGTTTCACAGGAACTGAAGGTCAGAGGCAGCAGAAATTCGTGGTTATTCAGTGATGGTGAACACTCTTCCTGTGGGTGGGAGCTCCCTGCTGCTGTTTGTAACTCCAGCCTCAGTGCACATCCATGCCAGCTTTAGCAGGGCAGGCACAGACGGCTCACATTGCACCAGGAGGTACCAGGTTCTGCTGGGTTTGGCATGAATTTTGCAGCCCCCGAGGACTCTGTGCTCACCCCACAGCCAGACATGCTCATCAGCTCTGAGATGGGCACAGAGAGCCTGGCAGGACCAGCAGCTGCCTCCTCTCTTTCCCAGCCAGTGTTCAGCCCCTCTGCACTGCCCTCCCTTTCCATACCAGGGCAGAATTTCACCATTTTTTCCCATAAAACCCTCCAGAATTGACATTTCTCCCCTCCATGGTAGTTCATGGGCTGGTGGACCAGGCTGCAGCAAGGGTTAGAGGCAAACTAAATCAGAAAATAATTATAATAATGATCATTCCATACACCTAAAATCCTAGTCGAGCCCATTCCCTGTTGTGTGAGTGACTGTCAGCTTGGAATTTTGATGTCCATCAGGCATTTTGCTGTTACCCCTGCTAAGCTGTGTGACGCCACCTCACTCACTGTGAGGCTGACAGCTCCAGTCCCAGATGTCCCTCACACCTCAAGTTTCACTTTTTCCCTCATCCAGTGGTGATTCAGTTTTGCTCTTCCCTCATCCATCATCCATTGGTGGACAGGAGTGTGCTCCCCATCCAGCCTGAAGTGAGGATGCAGGAGAGGTGTGATCAGAGCCTGATTTTCCTCCTGCACCAAGCAGGACCGTTTGGCTCTAATCTCATTAACTGCTCCTTGTTTCCATCCCCCTGACAACATCTGCAGTCCCATCAGTGTGATTCACAACCTGGCCTGGCTTTTGGCAGGTCCAGCCCTGATTTACGCCTGCCTGGGATGAGAACCAGGTTAACTGATTTTCCCCAGCTTAGGAATTTGATCCCTCCACATAGGGGTTTGCTTCTGTTTTGAGCACGATCCAGCTGTTGTTTTCTCCATTCCTTCTCAGTATCTGGCCAATGAAAATGGAGGTTTTCAAATAAAAGGATAATTTAATTGCTGGCATGCCAGTGTAAGATTGCTTGTTGCAGAAGTTACAAATCAGTTAAGAAAGTGGTGTCACAGTGCTGGGTATGCTTGGGTTTGGTAAATATTTTTATCTGTGTCTGTATATTGAGCCATGCTAGGAAGTGACTTGGAAAGTACTGATTTTCTGAGTGACAGATAATCTACTGTGGTGAATGTAGTGCGATTTAGTTCCTCAGCAGACTTGTTACCAAGACTTTGCAAATTCCCTTCCTGAAGAATTTGACATTCACCGTTATTAAGTCAAAAAAGCAGCACTTGCTCCAGATTGCAGAGCTGACATCACACTTATATTCCTCTGCTGAATCTTTATTCTTGGCTATCCTGGAACTCCTGCTTCAGGTAGACCTCTTTCTCTTTTTAATTTCAAATTTAATTTCACTGTGTTTTTGTGGAAATTGGGCTCTGCAGTGATATCTTACCCCAGCATGCACCATGGATCAAGGCTTGCAGTAAAGGAATATGTTTGAAATGAACAGTAATTTTCAGTGAATGCCAATCTTGCTGTGAACTATAGGAAGAATAGCTGGCTTTATTTTTTTTCCCAGGAAGTTATTATCTGAAAATGGAAAGTTAATTTGTTTCTGGAACTCACTAGGATTCTTTTGTCATAGTGCATCCAGAGTGTAGGGTTGGTTGGCAGAGACATCCAGAAGAAACAGAGATTGTTTGCACAATTCTGTGTCCGTAGCAGAAAATCACCCTGGAATGGCACTGCTTGGGCAGGAGAGTCCCAAAAAGAAGTGTAACAGTCCAGAAGTGTGTGAGAACAGCTCTTAAAGCCCCTTTTCAAGTCTTAGAAAGGTTGGAAGAATTGCTCTTGTGATTTCTGAGCACTGCCACGTGACAGAGGGGTTCAGCTCCTGCCCTGCTGACCAAGAATCATCTCCTGCTGCTCCTTAGAAAAGTCACTGCCTTGTATCTGAAAAAAGCACTCTGTATCTGAAAAGAAAGATTGGGTAAAGGCAAGAAAATATTCACTTCCAATCTTCTGAGTTGGTGAAAACTGATCTGGTCTCTGGTTATCAAAGACAAACATAATTGCAGCTCATAAATCAAGTGTGGCCATGTGAGAATTCAGCAGCTCCTCCGGTTTAAGATGTTTGCTAAAGTTGCTAACATTATGGTAATACAAGAAAAGTTACATAAAAGTCATCGATTTTGCTCTTAAATAAAAAGAACAGCCACCTGTAATTGGTTTTTCTTTTCTTCTTCTTGGGGAAGAATGGCATTTAAATGTGGGAGTGGAGCTGGGTCGTGGAGCTGGCTGCCCTCTGTTCTCTCTTAGATGAATCTGGGAATTGCACCTCACCATGGGCAGCAGCAGGGACAGTGAGAAAGTGAAATTCCCAGGGATCAGCTTTGGGAAGGGAGACTTTTGGCAGAGGAGGGAAGAGGGGAGCAGTTACTGTAATTTGTATTATGTAAGAAACAAGAGGCTCCAGCTGAGGCAGGAGCCTTGCTGACCTGGCATTTGGCACTCCACACAAAGGAAGAGCAATCCTGCACCAGGGCATTTATAATCTGAACAGGAATTGAATAGAGAAAATTACCTACCCTGCTCTCTGATTTTTCAGACAGGTAAACAGGAGAGAATTGAATTTAAGTGACTCATCCCCAGTTACATGGGGATTCTGAGGCGCAGCTGGGAATAAACCCAGATAATCTTCCTCTCAAAGAGTTGGCAGCATTACCCACCTCATTTTACAGTCAGGTCATTGAACCCAGCCCAGTGCCTCTGCTGGCATTCAGAAATCTTGAATGCCTCCCAGATCTGCCTCTCTTTCCAGATCCAGAAACACTTCCAGAAATCTCTCCCAGCTTCTTTCCAATGCGGGCAATTCCTCTTTCTCTGCTCTCTGCAGGAATGATGCAGCCCCGGTGGATTTTCTGCTCTGGCTGTGTTTTGAACTGCTTGCTTTTCTCCTGTGAAGATGAGAGAAGCCCTTCAGCATTCCTAGGGAGAAACGAATTGCTGAAGAGAGTGATGTTTCTCGTCCACTGTGTCCCACCAGCTCTTCTGGAGGTTCTGTCAATCAACAGCTGCATCCATGGCTGGAGAACTGCACGGAGCTCCTGGAAAGCTTCAAAATGCAGCTCCAGAGCAGCTCTCGGGAAAGAAAAGAGGTCACAGCCCAAAGGGCACCAGGGGCAGGGATATTTTCCTCTCCCCTATAAGCTCTTGGTCTCTACTGGGATTTTGGCAGTGTGGAAACAACTGCTCAGCTCTTTGCTGTGCTCCCACATCCAGGTCAGTGGCAGGAGAACGCTCTGTTAATGTGCAAGGCTGGAAACTCTCAGGGAAACACACGAAGGAAACAAGGAAAACAATCCCCCTGCCCTCCCCATTGGAATGATTGATGCAGCTCAGAGGAGTTAAATCAGGAAAGGAGCAGCAGAAGCTGAGCAGCCCCTGAAAAGCTTCCAGTGAGTTTCTGGCAAACACATGAGATTGCAGCCACAGTGTGACCTTCTGGCTACAAAAGCAAGGTTTGGTGGCCCTGCCCAGCTTTCCCCAGCTTGGTGGGAGCACTGAGCTTCCCTGGGGTGGGTGAACTGGCAAGGGACCCCAAATATATCAGGGGTCATCAGGGGAGCAAGCCCAGGTCCACAGAACTTCATCCCAGGGCTGGAGGTGATGAAGGATGTGGAACAGATGCACAAATGGGCTTCTGGAGCCACTCTGGCAAAGCTGCCCAGTGCTGTGGTGTGCCCTGGGAATTCCCAACCTGCATCTTCACTTTGTCCAATTAGGAATTTCCAACCTGCATCTTCACCTTGTCCCCTGGGAATTCCCAACCTGCATCTTCCCTTTGTCCCCTGGGAATTCCCAACCTGCATC
>JAHLSL010000024.1:1087212-1108176 GCA_025920805.1 Petroica traversi | reverse complement strand
GCACAGAGAGGGTGAAACACAGAGAGGGTGAAACACAGAGAGGGTGAGAGGCACAGAGAGGCACAGAGACACAGAGAGGCACAGAGAGGCTGAGAGACAAAAGCTCTGCACAGAGAGGATGAGAGACACGGACATCAGCAACCCCTGCAATCCCCTCCCTCCTCAGAGTGTTTTTAGGACATCTTCAGTGCAAGCTGACTGATCCAGCAGAGCTGTCCTGGAGCTGGAGCTGGAGCTGGAGCTGGAGCTGGAGCTGGAGCTGGAGCTGGAGCTGGAGCTGGAGCTGGAGCTGGAGCTGTGCTGGGGACAGCAAAGCCCAGTCCCTGCCTTGGGTGGCAGCTCTCTGCTTCTCTGCCTGCCCATTCTCCTTGGAAATGCCCCCATTTGTGGCTGTGTTTGTTGTGCTGCCATGACCCTGCTGGCACCGGGCACAGCCCAGGGTCCCACCCCAGGGCAGGAGCCAGGACCTCACATCCCTGCCCTGGGGGATGCATCCCTGGGCTGGCATCCTGGGATCCTGGCATCCTGAAATTCTGGAATGCTGGCATTCTGAGATTCTGGGATGCTGGAATTCTGAGATCCTGAAAATATGGGATCTTGGCATCCTGGGATTCTGGCATTCTGGAATTCTGGGATCCTGACATCCTGGAATTCTGGCATCCTGGAATTCTAGGATCCTGGCATTCTGGGATCCTGGCATTCCGGAATTCCGGAGCCACACCAGTGCAAGGGGAGAAGCAGTCCCAGCCACTCCAGCTCACACAGCCACTTCTCCTGAGTTTTTTCTCACGTTTCCTCAGCACATCCCAGGTGAGGGAGGATTCAGGGAGTACCTGGGGCCTCTCAGAGCCCACAGCCATGCCCAGCCCAGCTCCCACTCCCACTGCTGAGAAGTTTTGGCTCAAACATCCCCAATCCAATCAGACTGCAGGGCTCTGGTTTAGATGAGCTACAGTCTCTAGCCAACAAATCTTTATGCAAAAAAAAAAAACCTCCCTGAAAATAACTCTGTTTAAATCATCATCAATTTTTTTATTATTCATTAAAATAACATTAATCATAAACCTCTTTGGTATTCATGTGGATGTAATATGTAGTTCCAAAGGAATTATGGATTAAAGGGGACTTAAGCTCAGAACACTCAGTTCTCTATGAACATGCTGTGTTCATTATGTTAGATTTAGTGTGAACTATTTTCTTCAGTATTATTAGAAGGGAGTAATGGTTGAGTTTCGCATTTATTTGAAAGTGATTAAAGCAAAATTTTCACCTTGAATAAAACAGCAGCAACATATTAACAATTTTTATCATGCCCACAAAAGAAATCTCTTCTCAAAAGATTGGAAATAATCCTCTGAAATCTACCTGCAGCTGATTACATTAACCCACGTGAAATACACACTTCCACCTTCATGGATTATTTTATTTTTTAAACTTTACACCGTTGGGGTTGTTAATATCTCTGCTACTCACATGCACCTAGGGGTAATGTTAGGATCACTGCACATTCACTCTTCTGTTTCTGACTTCTGAAGGCCCTACATTAATATTCTAAGACTCATTACTGATGTAAAAACTAACTGGTTTATTGAACATTGCATGTCTGGCCTCATGTCTGCATAGCACTAATTAAAAATCATGAACTTCTTTACCAGCAGGAAGCTTTGTAAAACGCGGTGTGGATTTTCGGTGGATTTAATCCCGTTTCTGTGGATACAAACCAGAGGGCATTTTCCAGGCACTCTCACGAGTTTCAAGGTGTTATTTACAGAAATAATTCCGTGACGAGTACGCTGGGTTGGATCCTTCCCAACCCACCATTTCTCACCCCAGCACAAGACAAATGAGCTCTGGTGATGGGAAATGAGATCAGATGTGAGGGTATGGATCACAGCAGACCTTGTTCCTGCCCCTGAACCTGCCATGCAGTTTAATCTCCAAAACACCCCCTCACCTGAAGGACAGAAAGTCCCCCACGTGCCTGGGGGTGAATACCTGGGGGTATTTCACCCCAGCCTTTCCTGTTGGAGAGGAGATTTACTTTGGGACCTCTGTGAGACAGCTCACAGGGCCATATTTTATCAGGCAGTGGATGTTTTTTCATTTGGTATTAGCCAAGTATGTGTAATCCTAATTAAGAAATAAGTTAATCCTAATGTCAACTGGCATAAATCCTGTGAGGAGAAGTGTTTGCATTTACCAAGGGCTGCAATGTATTTGCTCGACTTTGGTCGCCGTGTCGTCCTTGCTCTTGTGCAGTCTCATCTGAGGTCAGGAGAATCCCCAGATCAGAGATGCTTTGGGTTGGAGGGGATCTCTAAAAGTCACCCAGTCCAGCTTTCACTAGACCGGGTCCAAGCTCTTGACATTGAACTCCTTGAGGAGTTGGTCCCACTGTCCTTGTGAATGCAGGGCTTGTTTGCTGGAGTGTCACAAAATGTGCTGGACAGTGCTTAGAGCCCCTCGCCTGTCCTTGCCATCCACTCTGCAACTTTCTGTGAGTTCTGGTAACTCTTGAGGATTTTTTAATACTTTTCTGAAAGCTGAAATGACAGAACTTCCAGCCCCCACTCCTCTGACCAGATGTTTGAATTGCCTGCCTCGGCTGTGGCTCAACTTAGCTTCACACCATCATTCAGAAAAGAGAGGAAATTACAAAAAGGCAGAATTAACCCCAATGAAATGCCATATGATCCCTTCACCGTGCCTCTGAGCCTCAGTCTGAGCTGACAGAATCCCCTTCCAGGCCGGGGTTCTTCAGGACAAGTCCCTTTCCCAGGGCCAAGCCAGCTCAGTGCTCTCCCAGAACGATTGCAGCCCCATTCCCCACTCAGGAGCAGGTGCAGCTGGGGTGCCATCCCTGTGCACCCCTGACTTCAGTCAGAAACCTGGCCTGTGCCTTTTTCCCCTCCCCTGCCTTCCTTTGCACAGGTGCCTGGAGGAGAACTGTGCATTTTCTCAGATTTTGGATTTGTTCTTTGAGGCGTGGTTTTCTTGAGGACAAATCCAGGTTTCAAGCCATGATCCACCCCCCGTGTTATTGGGTGAACCCACCTGGGATTCTGTGCTCTGAAGGATGGATTTTCGTGGCTGTTTGAGGGTACGGAGCTGCCCCAGGAATGGCTGGGGGCAGGACACAGAGCCAGAGCATCCTTAGGGGCAAAACTGGGGAGAAAGAGCCAGGGAAAAACCCCTTTAAAAATCCCTTTGCCTGTCCCTCCATAGCACATTAAAGTCTGGATTCTGTAAATATGCTTTTATGTAGAATAAAGATGGCTCAGTAAGGCAAGCTATAGCATTAAACACCTTCAAATAGTGCCTTCTTAAGTCTGTAGGGAACTTTTATCTGCAGGAGTCACAGCCCTCCTGCTAGAAATCAGCCCCTTTATCTCCTTTTGTGTGAGGAGTGGTGCAGGGGGAGAGCAGAGTTTCTGCTGGCTCGGGTGCCATGCATCATTGTGCTGCTGAACCTCTCTGCTATTAATAATGAATCGTCTCCACATCACAAATACAAGGCAAGGTGGTTACTAGTGTCATTTTTGGTCTAAAAAGAAGTGGAAGAAGTGAGAGACGAAGGGGGCTGGTCAGGAGCTGCAGCAGAAATTGGAAGCTGAACGTAGGTTTCTCGTGGGTGTTATGCTTATCCCCCAGCCAGTTTAAAAACTTCACATTTCTTTTATTACCAGCTTGCCCTGAAGAGTTTTTCTTCTTGTCCTATTTCTTTGCTGTTTCTTTTCCTCCTGTCAGAGCAGCACAGAGATCCATGTAAGCACAGTTCTGTGTTCCACCAGAACACTGCAGGGCCTCAGGACACACTATATTTGCAGCATGTGATGCCGTTTTGCAAGACAAAAGTCATATTGCTGTTTCTGGAAATAGGAAGGACAAACACAGTGCCACACATTGCATCAGCCCACGCTGCTGGGACGTGCCTGCCTGCCCTCCTCTCATGACTCCTGGCTGTTCTTTTGTTCCTGGTGTTTCCTTCTCCCCTCAGCACCTCACGCTGCTCACAAACCTCTGTGTGTGCAGCAGAGAATGAAAACAGCAAAAAGGAATGAGTTTCCCACTGCAGGTTTTCCAGGAGAGTGGAAGGCTGCCAAAGGGAGCAGCCACACGCCCAGGGACTGGCCTGGCAGGTGTTGGTGCTGTGTAAGCTGCCTGCTAAACTGAAGGGTAACGCTAACTCTCTTTTTCCAGGGGGGACAAGAAGATTGGCAACATTAATTTTCAGCTGAATTAGCTCTTCTGCTTGCAGTCCAGGAGAGAGTCTTGAAGCAATCACGAAACCAGAGCAGCTGATGCTGCTTGGCTGCTCTGTACTCTGCCCACAGCCCAGGAGCCCCTTTCCCTGCCCTGAGAGGGATCCTCAGGCTCTGGCTTCTCCTGCAGCCTTTTCATCCCGTGTTTCCATCGCTGCCCTTGCACATCACAGCTGGGGAGGGAGCAGAGACCACCCAGCTTTGACACTGAGGCAGGATGAGCTCAGAGCCACGTCCAGGCTGCTGTGCCTGCAGTGTCCCAGGCAGAGCAGGAGGTGTGAGCTCTCTGTACCTGCACTGAAGTGCTCCCAGTTGATGACCCCAGGGGCCTCGCTGCTTCTGGAAGGTTTGGGATGGGGTTTGCCTTGAAGTAACAAAAAAGCTCCCGTGCCCACGAGCTCCTCTGTGCAGCCCTGAGCCTCCCTGCCAGCTCTGGCACCTTTCAAGTGCTCCTGTCTCTCACGGGCAGCAGATGTGCTCAACACCAAAGGGAGCAGCTCTCCTTTCAGGCTCCAACCAGGGTGCAGTTCCACTGCTCTGATTATCGGGAGAGGAGGAGACACACCGAGGGAGTGAGAGCCAGAGGATCCCAGCACGCCGGGAGAAAAAAGCATCCTTGATGAAGGATTTTTTTTTTATTACTGGACATGGTGGGGATTTGCTGTAGGGAAAAGTAAATCTTGGGAGTAATTGGGCTGTGAGAGGGAGGAGGGGAAGAGCTGTGCTCCAGCCCCTGGCTCCCACCCAGGGCTGGGCTCTGCAGCCCCTCTGAGCCCCTGAGCTCGTGGCACAAGGGGGTGTCCAGGGCCTTGCAGGGAAAGGCTCATCATGAATAAACATCTCCATTGGAAATCGCTCTGGGCTTCTGATTTTGCATTTCATTTCCAAACGCCGTTATCCAATTTTCAGTTTAGGCCCTCTGAAGTGTAGTAAAATAGAAGTGTGCTGCAGGAGAGGGGGAGGAAAAAAAAGTTTAGGAATTGCTAAAATGATGCACAAAGAGAGAGAAAATGACCTTTGGTTGGGCACCCAGCAGCGTAAAGAAATTCTAAAGTAGTTTACTTTGAAGTACATTTCAGTCAGAGGGATTTTCTAGCAGTAAAATCAGGCACTTAGAGGGATTGCATATAATTTCCACTCTATGCCAGTATAAAGCTTCCAACATAATGATTTTTTTTCCATTCAGCACCAATAAGTAAAGCCCTTGGTCATTAATAATGACTCATTCTTCACCTGTACTATTTGAACTACATTTGTCAACTGTTGCTAGCCTTTAAGAGAACTTAACCTGACTTCTTTTTGCCTTGTCTTTCAGTTTCTGAGTCATTTTCTCTACAAATGACACAGTTTAGGAATTGACATTTACATAGAACACTGGTGTTAGAAGTGCTTTTAATTTGCATTTGCCTAAATTTTAGGTGTTGCTGTTGTACACTACTGTGTTTTACCATTTTGTTCAGTCTAATCCTGCCATGGGAATGTCAGGTCAGCAAAGGCAGAGCTTTGGGGGTGGATTTGGTAACTCCAGCACCAGAACTGCCCTGCGGGAGGTGGAATAACTCACCTAGAAGGCAGCCAGCCTGCCAGAAAGGCTCAGGGGTTATGTTTTACCTGAAAATCTGTGGCTGGCACCTGTAAAATGCCCGAGTTCAATGCAGCAGGAGCTGCTGGTGCCCAGGGTCAGGGAGGAGTCCCAGGGTCAGTGTGGGGTCAGCAGGGTCTGTGCTGCTTCTCTTTGGGCACACCTGGGTAGGGCAGGACACAAAAGCTGCTCCATCTCATACCCTGCGCTGAGTTTGGGGCTGAAAACTCAGAGAGGGACAGGTGAAGCCCAGCACCTGCTTTCTGCCCATTTGAGGGACTGGCACCCCAGCAAAGCCCAGCCCTGCAGCTCAGTCTGCTGCTGTGTCCTCACAAAGAGCCAAATCCTCGGGTCTGGGCACCTGCAAACCTCTCTGTACACAAAGAAATTCTCCTGGCTAGAAACTGTGCCTGTAACCAACATAAATTCTGTTGTATTCTCATTATTACTGCGTGGCTCAAAATTCTCCTCAGTGTGTGGCTCAGCCCAGCAGAGCTTTTTGTTGTGCTGGTTACACAATCCTGAGCTCAGGTCGTGCAGCACCATCAGTGATGCTAATGAGGGAATACAGCCCTGCTCCCACCAACATCTCTGCCCGTTTGTCACTGACCCCTGGGGCAGCAGAGCTGGGCCTTTTTCAGAACTCAAAAATAAACCAGAGCTGTAAAAACCAATATTTTCTTAAGGGAGTCATCCTTCTGTGTTTTCCTTCAGTGCCTGAAGTGCCTTTTGCAGAAAGGTTACTAACCTGCAACAGATGAAAGTTAAAAGAACGCAGTTAGAAGGCAAAGTAGAAGGTGGTTATGAACATATGGTTGGTGGATTTATTTTTAGAAGTGAAATACAAAAGTCATGAAAAAACAGGCAATTGGTGCAAAAGTACCTTAAATTGCAAGAACTTCATAGTCAAATATTTATGGCTCTCTTTGCCGAGTTTGAAAAATTAAATTATTAAAAGCAAATATTGTGGCAAATAGGTTCCCATCAATCTCAATAAAAGTTACATTTCACTATCACTGTCACATTATTACTTTTTTGCTTTCAGTCTTTGAAGATTGAAGAGAACAGTAACAAACTCCAGTAACAAATCAAAGCTTTTCAATGTAATTTACTTGGTGAGTAATTTCTAATTGATTCAGACTGATGGGGCTGCAAGGTTTGATGTATTGCCAAAGTGAGAGATACTTTGGACGAAGTGAATTTATAAGCACCTCTTCTCCAAAGAAAAATGGCTGCTATATTTCATTTTGTCACTTTTAGCTGCAGCAATGTTCTCGTATACCTATCTGTGTGGAATTTCAAGGGGTAAAAAAAAAAAAAAAATAAAATAAAATAAAAGGCAGTGTGTACACCTGAGGGGAAGGACCCTGTCCCAGTGAGGAGCTGGCTCTGGTTCACAAGGAGTGGGACACGAGGAGGGTTCATCCCACAGCTACAGCCTGGTGTGCCTGTTCCTTCCCTCTCCCTTTTTATTTTATTTTATTTTTTTCTTTTTTGAAAGTGTAGTTGCTTGGCAACATAATTTAGTCACCTGCAGGTCAGGGTTCAGATCTTGTTAATGTCATTGCCAATTGGAAGGAGGAAATGGCTTTGGGGTTTTACAGCTTCTCTGTGACATTGCTGTTAACCAAGAGGTTTGTGTCCCGTGGTGGGGACCCTTTAGTGGCTGCTTGTTTTCTCCGTGGTTATTTCCATACAGACTCTGCAGTGCTGCTCAAGTGGAGAAGGGAAGGGGAATGTGACAGAAGATCTGTAATTTGATGTGTACATTGCACATGTTAAAGGTCAGAAGCAGTGCTTTGCACCCAGTGACAAATTGCTCCATTTCAGGGCACTTCAGCTCCAGAACTTGGGAAAGAATTGCTCCCATGCCAGCCCTGCCCCACAGCACATTCAGGAGGCTTTCAGAAGAGCACAAGCAAGTTTTCCTGCCACTTTCTTCCCCACAGCAGAAATCCCTGAAGCCTGGTGCCTCAGGGGAGCCGTCTAAAATTAGCAACTCCAAAAGCCATCCTGTATTTTCGCTCGATGCGCTCTCAGAAACCATCGGATTCTTCCTGCCGCAGCCTGGTGTGACAAAAAGCAGCAGTTCCCCCAGCACCCGGTGCTGGTCAGTGCTGAGATTGCCAGGGAGGGTCCTGGCACTCCTGAGCTGCTGCAGCTCCAAATGCTGGGAGGTTCCCAGGGCCACTGAGGCTTGGGGAAATGTCCAGTGCTGGGATGTTTGTAGGGCCACTGAGGTTTGGGGAAATGCCCAACTTCTGGGATGTTTTTAGGGCCACTGAGGCTTGGGGAAATGTCCAAATACAGGGAGGTTCCCAGGGCCACTGAGACTTGGGGAAATGTCCAGTGCTGGGATGTTTTTATGGCCACTGAGGCTTCGGGAAATGTCCAGTGCTGGGATGTTTTTAGGGCCACTGAGGTTTGGGGAAATGCCCAGCTTCTGGGATGTTTTTAGGGCCACTGAGGTTTGGGGAAATGTCCAGTGCTGGGATGTTTTTAGGGCCACTGCGGCTTGGGGAAATGTCCAAATACAGGGATGTTCCCAGGGCCATTGAAGTTTGAGGAAATGTCCAGTGCTGGGATGTTTGTAGGGCCATTGAGGCTTGGGGAAGTGTCCAAAGCTGGGATGTTCACAGGGCCTCTGATGCTGGGGGAAGTGTGTGCTCTGCACCTCCCCGTGCCCCCACAGCCATCAGATGTGCTCGGCTCAGCCTCCAGGGCCGGGGCTGCACTACCAGGCTGGGCATCTGCAGCAGCTCAGGAAAACAAATCAGCTCTTTGCATGTTCTGGGTGTAAAGGAAAGGCTTTGCAGTTTTGATAGAAATATTTTGTGTAGAGCTGTCAGAAGGGTTTTTCCACTTCATTGGCCTAACCAGCTGAAAGGAAAGCACGCACACAGCCATGTGTACACGTACTTATATCTAGCTCTGTGTCCTTATTATTACGGCTGGAGATCCAAATTTGAACAATTTGGTCCGAAATTAAATATTTCATTTTATTTCCAGGATGATAAACACGTCCTATTACAATTGCAAAATAAGGTGCTTAAAGCACAAGTAGAAGTCTCGCTGAAAAATAAAAAGGCATAACTTTTCCCTTTAGAAAAAGAACAAAATTAAATATTTTGCATGTATTAGAAAAAAATCATCAACTTCTCCCTTAGAAAAGAATATAATTAAATATTTTGCACATAATAGGAAAAGATTCATCACTGTTTGAAGCCAAAACAGTTTCATCAAGTTCAATCTGAACTCACGGGCGGCTACAATCTTACTCAAACAGCATTTCTTGGCAGATTTATTATTCCCCCATTTTCCCAGTTCGAATTTCCATTTGATTTCCTGCTTGGAACTGCCTGAATTTCCCCCCTGAGCGCCGTGTGCTGCTGGCTGAGCCCTGCTGGGGCTTTCACACAGCCTGTCCCAGCCGGCCCCATTGTGCCCGTGCGAGAGGCTGCACTTGCGTCCCCTGCTCACAAACCCTGCTAATCCCAGAGCCATTTGCACGCCTGGTTTGTGCTCTGGACTTCATTAATCTTGCTCTGGGCTCATTATTAGCGTGGTGTGGCTGGTCAGCTCAGACATACGGGGCCAGATTGCAGCTGCTGGGGCTCAGCGTGGCCCCGCTGATGGATGGGGCGGCTGTGATGGATTGGAGCTGCAGCACGGGGCATTCCTGGGATGGGTTTGTAATGTATGAGCTCCTGCACAGGTGAAACCCACCTGTGAAACAAGCTGCCTTCGGATACTTTGCCTGGGTAAACATTTGGGATTGTGTGGAAAAACCCCAGCGTGAGCAGGTGTTTGCAAACAGGAGTTAAACGGTGACAGTAACAGCTGAACTGAAATCTCGCTCAGAAAACTGAGTGTTTCTGTTCCTGTGACTCCCCAAACCATTTCTTAGCTGGTTCTTTCATTGCCTCAGCTGAGATGCTGAACATATTCTCGACTCCAGCTCCTGCAAAAGCTTCAGTGGAGAGAACATTATGCAGCAGTTGTCCTACCATGTAAAACCTGAGTAATACCATAACCCATTGTTTACAGGGATTGGTGCGACAAGCATCAGTGATTCAGGTAAAGCCTTTTAAAAAACTCGTGCTGGCAAAGACCCAGGGCTGTAGTGCCAGCTCACAGTGAGCTCTGCAGAGGGGAGAGCAAAGTGCTGGCAGAAAAGGGAACTTTACCAACTTTTCCGTGTTTTTATTCAGAGCTGTGTGGGCAGGAGCAGCCATGTGCAGCAAACAAGTGTTGTGTGTCTGCCTTCGTGAGAATTAACTCTAGAAAGGTTTCAGATTCATTGCCCAGCTCAGGCCCTTACAGAGGTGTGGGGCCTGAATCACCTGTGCAACAGGAATTCTGCCATCAGGGCAGCTAATTGGGACTAATGGTGCTCTGGGGAGCTGTGAGGAGCAGGAAGGCAGAGAAAACTGAGCAGAGAGGGAATACTCCCTCCTTCCTCCCTTCTGGGTACCACTGGCACTGCAATTTGAGGCTGATCCTTGGATTTCTCTGTCTCTTGTTCTGCCAGTGTCCAGCAGCACCTGACAAATGCCAATGAACGAGGCCACCTTGACCCATGATAGAGGTCATAAATTTAGAAGATCTGAAGGTGGAAGATTTGTGTGGCTGTTGATTGTTCCCCATCCCTCTCTGCCTCTCCCCCTAACATCTGGCAAGGAGGTTATAGCTGCTAATAATACAGAAGGTGAAACTTTGAGAACTTTTGGAAACTTAATCCATGGATCCCAAAACTCTTTCTGGATGCTGACTGACACAACTGGTTTTCCAGTAAACTCCAAGACTGGGGAAAGGGAATGGCTTTAAATTGGCAGACAGCAGATTTAGAGTGGACATCAGGAATAAATTCTTCACTGTGAGGGAGGGATTTGGCACTGGATGAACTTTAAGGTCCCCTCCAACCCCGGCCATCCTGTGAATTCATTAAAAAAAAGGACACTGGACCATTGGATATTTGGGGTTTAACCACAAAGTCTTGCATTCCCCAGCCACTGGAGATTTATGGGCTCGAATGAAGGGAATGCAGTATAGATTTTTAGAAGTATTTCTATATTGCTTTATCCATCATGTATTGTCTTAAAGACATCCAAACCCACAGGCAGCCAGCTCTGTGGGACTGCCATTCTCAATGTGGGGGGCAAGGAACAGCATCTGGATGAGGGCAAAAGTCCCTGGGTTTTGTTTTCTGCATGTATCCAGTGCTTCAGGGCACCCAGGGTTAATGAAACCACATAAAAGTGAAATGGTTTAAAACAAACTTCTCTGTAGAAAAGTTTCTTTCATTTTCCTTTGTAGAGTTTGGACGTGCACCTGTTTTGTTTTGTGTTGTGTTTTCCTTAGCTAGAGAACCAACAGGGCTTGAAAAGACCTGGATCTGTAGAGCTGTCAGCAGAATCTATAAAAGAGACTCTCTGGGAATCCCATCCACCTCTCCACTTGCAGGCAAAAAGATGAGGAAAATAACACATCAAAACTCTATTCCTTAAATATTTAATACATAACGTCCAGCGTTCCAGCTCTCTCAAGAATGCCAGAGAGTGCTACTTCCTTTAGTGTTTTATATATGATGCTTTAAAAACATCTGAAGGAAGTTTATGCCTTGCATGAGCTACCTATAGCAGCCCATCTCAGTCAGTGAGCCCACGAGTGGTTCTGCTTCATTAAAGGATGGGGAAGGTGAAGCTGGGGCCTCTCTGGAACACCTAATTAAAAAAATAGAGAAGGATATTTATCTTCACAGGCCAGAGATGCTCTGGAGCTTGTGTTTAGGGCTGGGATACATTCCAGTGGCAAAACCACCACCAAACCTCAGATGAATCTGTGATTTACAAGAACTGATCGAGCAAACAAATATCCTAAGCCTTCAGGAGGGAGGGTAGATTGAAAATGAGTTGGATGTAAGGTTAAAGACTTGGCAGAAAACCCAAATGTCACCTAGGAAGTCTGGCACCACGCCTCTGGAGTAATTACAAGTCCATAGTGATTGTGCATGTGAATGGCTGAAGCTAAACCCCAGTCTGAAATATGGGATTCCTTCCTCAAGAACTGGTAGAGAATAGAAAAACACAACCCTGCATTTCAGCTAAATTGGCAGCATAAATCCAGATTAAATCTTTCTGTATTTCTTAATTAACTGCAGAGTTGCTTTATGCAAATAGAGTTTGATGTACATATTTGTGTGTGATTGGCACAGAGATCAACCATGTCAACTTCAAGTAAACACGAGCACACAAACTCAAACAGCAAGATGTTTGCCCAGCAAGGCAGCTTCACTCTTGCAAACAGAAAGTCATTTCTTCATCTTTGCACAGAAAATCTTGTTTTCTAAGCATCTTCCTTCCCTTGGAGCCCTGCAGAGTCAGGTCTTACTGCACTAAACAATTCTGTGTGGATGCAATCAAGTGTATTGTGAAGTACCTCAGTTGTACTTACTGCTACAAAGATCCCTGTAAGGGAAACCCTTGGAGATCTGGCAGCCTTGGACAAAAAAACCAAACTAATGCAATTGTTACTCAGTTAGCAGACAAGATCTGCTCCAGAGCAAACCCTGCCCTTCTTGTTTCCATTATTGGAATGAATCTGATGTGTCTGAGGGGTGCTGGAGAGGCACCAGTGCAGGTCCAAGTCCATTATCCATCCCGTGGAGGGTACAAGTGAATTAAAGTTATCTTTGGCTTTTTTTGGTATAAAACCTTGGGCTGTGTTGGTCAGTGTGGGGCTGGATGTGACTCTGGAATGCTCTCCTTTCCTGCAGGAGGTACAAGGAGCAAAATCTGATTTCTGTGTAGGACAGGAGGGGTGAGGGTGGCAGAGCACCTCAGCAGGGGCAGCCCTGTCACCTCTGGGTGACTTGGAGCAGCTCCACAGCCTCCAGGACACCCAGGAAGCACCTCAGAGCAGCAGCAGTGCAGCTAATTAAGGTGTTAATTGGCCTTGTACTTGTGCCTGGACCGCAGCAGCGACTTGGAGCAGGCAAGAATTGGCAGAGGATTCCAGTCTGGGAGGCTTTGATGAGATCTGAACTCCAGCTACCGAGGAACTGAGTGATGCAGGGAGCATTAAACAAGGTGCAAGGAGCTCCTGCCAGACACATCTCATCATCCCCGGCTCCCTGAGCTCACTGAAACTGCTCCCAGGCTGGGTCAGGAGCCTGGCTGGGCCTCAGACAGACAGACAGACAGACAGACAGACAGACAGACATCCCAGCTGGGTGTTTCTGTGGACAGACAGACATCCCA
The DNA here is from genome assembly GCA_025920805.1 of Petroica traversi. NCBI lineage: Eukaryota > Metazoa > Chordata > Aves > Passeriformes > Petroicidae > Petroica > Petroica traversi. Next base: position 1,095,073 of record JAHLSL010000024.1, on the reverse strand, counting down.
GCTGGCTGTTTCTGAGCACAGACATCCCAGCTCCAGGCAGGCAGAGCACCGAGCGTTTCTCACCTTGGAGCAGAACCTGAGAAGCAGCGTTTCTCAGGAATTGTTCTGCCCTGTCCAGGCTGCAGCAGGAGGTGATTGCTGTGGGGAGCTGCTCTGCTGAGGAAGAGGCAGAAGATGAGAGAGTGCAGTGTTTTATGGATGGATTTTCTCCTTTGTGTCTGACTTCCAAGGCTGCCCGCACATCCCTTTGGAGAGAGGCTTGCAGGAGTGGAGCAGCCAGCAAGGAGGTGAAGGATCACTGTCTGCTGAAGCTCTTTCAGCTTTCTTTCTAAAACCCCGAGGGAGGCAGAGGGGAAGGTGATGTGAGATCAAAAGCAATAATGGAGGAGCATTTGCAGGGGTGATATTTTAAAAGATGAATTGTTTGGCTAGAGATATTCCTTCTTTTTTTTTCCCCTAATATCCAGCTGCTGAACTGAAATCTAAGTGTACCTGGTCAGCGCAGAGCACTGCAAACCTACAGTCCAGACACCCCAGCCATTTCTTGCCTTTTCTTTTATGACCCTATCCAGAGCAGGAATGCTTCCCATAAACAAGCACACCCTTGCCAGGCTCTCTCACACAGCCACTTTCAAACCCCTTTATAGATTTAAGAACACAGCATCCAAGAGCTTTAAGACACTATTGCTTCAGAAGGAAGGGAAAGCTGCCATCTGTCTCTTCCTTGCTTCTCACTCCAAGCAGCAGGAGAACACTTTTTTTCTGACCCAGCTCTTCCCATCTTTCACCCCCTAAAGCATTAGTTAGAATTAAGTGTCAATGTGTTATTCCCACGGGAAAAATCAGGTAATTTATTTACATGCCTGTGGAGTGGAACAGCGTGGTAGGGGAGGCAGGGAGGACAGTCCATGGCCCTGGAAGAACAGGCTGCTTATTGAGCACTGAAAGGGACTAAAAGAAAAACCTGGGTTGCCCTTTACACGCAGCTTCAGGGAGGTGAAGTGTTTTATGTGTAAGAGTGGTTCTGTCAGCTGGCTGGCAGTGCTAAAGATGCTCAATGCAGAGAGCAGAGCTGGGGTGACTTTTCCCCTAATCAAGTGGCGTGGCAGGGAGAGAAGATGCAATTCTGAGGCTTTGAAATCAGCAGAGGCCGTGGTTTCAGCTGGAGCTGAGAGCAGGGCACGCTGAGTGCTGAATTCAGGGCATCTCCTGTGGAAAAACTGCCCTTTGCAGCAGTGGCACCCAGCCAGAGAGGGACACTGCACATCTGGGGGTGCTCCTGCAGAACAGGGGATCATACTCATTTCTGAGCTTTCTTTCACTGAGAGACTTCCGAAGTCTTTTATTGCTGTGAAAAATCTGAAAATCAAAAATTGAGTACCTACACAAACAGCTTGGATTTCCACTGGACCAAGAGAGGGGGAGTTTAAGAGGAGAAAGCAGCTGAGTTTGTCTCATGATCTCTGTCATGGGGTCTTTTTCTGGCTTTTACAACTGCTCCAATGGCTTTTCTGATTGTAGGATCAGACTTTTGGGGAATTCTTACCTGTGGCATCAGAGAGAACCCACACCCAAGTCTTTGCAGTTCCCACCCCAAGCTTTAACCTCTAAATGTCAAAAACTGTCCCTTAAAAACAAAACCTTTAAAAGCTGAAGGTGGGCTGAGGGCAGGTCAGGGGGCAGAGGCTCTCCTGAAACGCATCTCCTTTGAGCAGCCATAGAGGCAATGATATGGATGAGAATTATCTTTAAATTCAGAAACTGGGTGGGTTGGAATTGAATATAAACAAGCAGCAAACCCGGGCTTGCTGAGAGCTGCCAGTATTCTCCTGGTGCATGGAAAGGACAGGAATTGTTCTTTTCATACATCATTTACAAGTAACTGCAGTGACTCCACAAAGTCGGTACAACTCCCTAACACAAAGCAGGGAAAAGTACAAAGGAAAGAACAGGCTATTTTGTTGCTGGTTTTTAAATAGAAGTTCTCTGTAGGCAGAGTTCAGCTGCATCGGGGTGGAATCAAAGGACCGATACGGAGGATTTTTTTTTTTCACCTTCTGGAATTTGAATGTCTGGCTTTAGTGTCAATTATCGGTGCTCTTTATTTACTGAACAATGCCTGGTATGAAGATAGCATGGTAATTTGATATTTGCTTATGAAAAGCCCTTTTCCAAAGCAGTGGTACTGCAATTTTCAGCAGTTTTCACAGGGACCTTTTGCCAGAACTTCAAAGAACTCTGTTCTTGCACAAACAGCCATTTGGAATAGACCTGTGTTTTCTATAAACCAGGGAGGGGAAATTTTCACTGAGAGTTGAAAATTAGTGAAGCAAATCTCCAGACCTTTTGTGCAGAGTTTTCATTTTTTCCCCTTTTTATTTTTTTTTTGTGTGTGTGTGCACCACAGCTTCCTCCTTATTCCCCCTCTCACATGCCAGATCCACATTTTCCTCAGCAGCCAGCCTCAAAATGCTGCCGTTCCTGTAGCTCAGGAATTATTTTCAGATCAGACTGAGAGCCAGTTTTCACACCTATCCTCACTATTTATTTACTGGAGTGATGACAGGTCCTTCCAGATACGGAGTAAAAATGTGGTTACTCCCTCCATGTGAGGCAGCATTCACAGCCACCCTGCCCTGCTGCGTGGGAGGCTCCAACTCTTCTCCCAAATATCTCCATTATCCCTTTGGAATGTGGCTTTCCAGGTGGGCAGGAAGGCAGGGGAGAGAGCCTCTTATCTTTCCCAAAATTGTTGGTGCTGGGGAGGGATCAGCGAGCAGAGCTCTGTCCCTACAGCTGGGCCAGGTGGGGGAACAGAGTTTTGAGAGGGGCCAGGTAGAGGGCTGAGATCAAAGGGATCGTGGAGAAGAGAGAATAAAAGGAGGATGAGGCGTGCAAAACTCTGTGTGCTGCAGCAGAGGAGGGTTTAGAAAAAAATCCTTTGTGCTTGTTAAGATTTTTGTAAATCCCAGCGTGCTTGAACATGGGATCGTCCTTCAGAGAGCAGAGGAGGAGGTGCTTGGGGAAGTGTCTTTTTACATTAATTCCTTGGATAGAAAGAAACTTGCTTGCAAAGGTGTATTTTTAAAGATCTTCTTACAGGCCTTACCATGCCTACAAGATGTGGAAACTGTAAGGCTTTTTAATACTTTGTGCCCCGAGATTCATTGTCAGGTGCCCACAAGGAGTTCAAGAATCATTTATCCATCTTCCACCGTTGTTCTTCTGTGCTCCTGTGCTGGTAAAATTGTCTCTATTTTAACAAAGTGTTGTTTTCTTTCTCCCTGTGCAGTCCCAGGCCTGGGTGAGCCCTCCCTGTGCCACCTCTGTCCCTGGGTACCTCTCCTGTTCCTCTGCCACTTTGTCACATCAGCACCAATCAAGGCTGCCCGTGGTGCTCACGTGTGAGCTCATTTTGCAAATGATTTTAACAATCATTACAAAAATCTCCTGGCTCTGGCAGTCGAGTGCTGCTGAACTGCCTGTGATGGGGCTGAATTCAAGGCCACATCATTTCTGTTCTGAATATCCGAGAAATTTAAGGCTGGCTAAACTTTGCACACCACTAATCTCGGAACAAGCTGCTCAGGCAACCTTGACCCTGTGGTTTCCCAGATTTTCTGATTTCATCTTACTTAAAGCTTTATTGCAGCAGTCAGGGTGAGGTATATCTAAGCTCCCTGCATATCAAAAAGGATCTGCACAAATTGCCAAGGAAAACAGCGTTCAAGGGGCAGACTTTAAAAGGCATTTAGATGGTAGAGGGGCACACGGAGGGAAGAAATGATCAGAGGAATTACAAACTGACACATGTTTTGGAATTCTCGGTCTTAAAATTCTGCCCCAAGCTCCTTAATTACGGAACAGGTCCACAAGGAAAACTGCAACCTATTTCCCTTTGTTCAACTCTTTCTGGTTGGAAGGATTTATTAAGCCAATGTCAATATTCTTCCCATCAATTTTGGAATGTCTGACTCTTTGTTGAAACAAGCTATTAGCAGCAATAAAAAGACACAGGACTAGAATAATTTGTCTGGAGTTCTCTTGTGTGAAATATTCACAGCAGTGGGAAGAAGCCAGCAAGTAATATTATATTCACGGCTCACTTTGGCTCACAGGTGGCAGCAAAATCAATTAACTGCTCCTATCCATAGGAATTTATTGACTTCCGCCCATTTTAGAAAGAAATGTGCCATTCAGTTGGTGGAGTTACCAAATGCTGGCCTCTCCCAGTTTTGTGTCGTGTTGCAAGATGTTCTTTCCCCACCAACACCAAACCTTCCTTCCTTCCTCCAGCGAGCTGCTCATCTGAGCTGTCATCTGAATTTTCCCAAGCCACTGGCTGGCACTGACACTTGCCTCTGATTACCTCCTCACAAAACTCAAGTCAGCAAAATTTGCAGTGCCTGGTATGAATCTCATAACAGCAGGGGCAGTGGGAAAAGTGTGTTTTTGCAGATAAGGCACCCCACACTTACTTCTCATTTGACTCAGCACCATCCCTGCTCTGAGCCTGGCTCTGCACCAGAGGAGAATGTGGGAGGAAAAGACCAAGCTCTCAGAGCAGGTACCTCAGCACACAGAAATTTAGGCAATCACTTCAATGGGAGCTCAGCTAAACAAGCTGTCCCTTGCCTTTAGCCCCTGTGTGGATTTTATGTTACTAATTAAGCTGTAGGTTTAGGTCTGCAAAGTAACAAAGCTCTTCCACCTGCTGATGTCAAAATATCTGAGTGTCTGCTGATGCTTTAAATAACAGCAGCCAGGAGAGATGCCGAGGCCATTGACTGCTTGCCTGCAAGAGTTATTTCAGGGTGAGTGCTGGAGAGGCTGCACTGGTTCAGGAGTCCAGGAAGGGATTATTTTTCCAGAGGCTGGTGATTGGAATGTTTTCCTGAGAAGCCTTGGTGGCTGGTGGTGCTCCTCACTCTAGGTGTGGAACGTTCTGAGCCTGCATCTGGGTGTTCGTGAGGGAGCAGATTGTGAGTGTCTCTCCTGCACAGTCTAATTAAAATAACTTGCATGCATATGTCAGTGTTCCCACTGAGTCTTATGGCATTTCGTTTAACTGGGTTTCGTTTTGTCAAATGTAGACTGGGATAGGTTTGTGTTTCCAAGCTTTTGTGCCTTACGAAGTTTTAATTGAATATATAATGAGTGTTGTATTTAGGTAATTATTTGAACCCAAAGGCAGTGACAAACCAAGACACAGCACACTCTGCTGTTCTGCTTTGTGTTTAAATATTGCTGTTTGAGTGTTTCAAAGACCTCAAGCTGTGTTTTGGGCTACACATTTTGTTCCTGGACCTCACCTGGGTGGAAACACCTGAGGATCATGCAGGCTTACAGAGAGAGCTGGCAGTGCTGCTCACAGCTCCTGTCCTTCTGTCCTCACTCCCACTCTGACCCTCACCCAAAGCCATCCTTACAGGGCACTTGGGCACCAAACCAGGAGTGGTAAAACCCAGGTGCTGAGCTCTTGCTGGGAAGTTTCTCTAGGGTAAGACCACTAAGCTGGGTCTGCTGGCCAAATCTCTGCATTTTGCTTCTTCCTTGAGTTCCTCTGGTAGTTTGGTTATCCTGATCTTCCTCCTCCCTCATCCCTGCTGCTGCCATGTGACATTTCCTTGCTTGCTTCAGCAGAAGCTGCAGATTCCCCAGCTCTGGTTTTAACTCTGCATTTTGGAAAAGCACACTGCTGCTAAAAGATGCTCACATGACCTTAATCACATGTTGGGTTAGAATCTGGATCAACATGCACGGGTGAAATAATGTATTTGCATTTCTGGAAAGGTAACACAGCTTTTGCTAACTCCCAAATCCAACTGGGAGCAGCCATGTCAAAGTGTCTGAAATGAATGGGCTGTCCACAAAGTAAGATATTAAAGTGTTGTGCAATAAAAGGAATTACATGTCCTTGTCTAAGGATTCCAGCAGGGTTGGTAGGGTCTGGATCTACTGCTGAGAAGTAGATAAAACAACACAGCAAAAATAGGAGGGATACAAAGGGGAACCCTCTTTGGCCCTGTAGGTGAAAGGATGTAACAAGCGTGGAGAAATCTGAGCCACAGCACTGAGAGGTTCACAGGGGTTCCAGAAAGGTGATGGAGCTTTTTCTGAATAGATCACCTGGTTCAAATCCAGACCACAAGGCAGGTTCTGCCCTGATAGAAATCCCTTATTTAACACCATCCATGCTGGTTAGTAGAATTTGGCCCTGTCTCAGTGATGACTTGAAACCATTACTGCACACCAGTGGAAAAATCATGAGGGGATACAAGATCCACCCACATTTTGCTTATTTTTGTATTCACGAACTGATTAAAAACTGATTATTTTTCACAAGCCTCCCATCCAAAGAGCTTTTACTTGGATGGAAGGGACAGTTTTTTCAGTTGTTATCTGTTACAGCCTAATACCTGTTTCATGGAAAAGTGGGTGTGAATTCACTGGCTTATTGAAGGCTTGCCTAGACTTTTTTGAAAGCTGCTGCTCCTTGGAGCTGCTTTGAGGAAGAGACTGCCTGCATCAGGAAGCTCCACAGCACTTTTGCCAGCTGCTTCTGGCTCTCATCACTCATGGTTTGGGTTGTGCCCAGAAACAGGAGATTGAATTTTCCTTAAAGATATCCAAAAGTCTTATCAGAAAGTTTCTTTTGCTCCTCGTTCAGACTAAAACTGGGTGGTCAAAAGGAATCATGATTCATGATCTGTTCTGAATCGGGATGTGTTTGAGCACAGGATTGAATTTTGAGATCTAAGAGGGAAGAACAAGAAACAGGAAGGAACGAAGAGTGAGATGTGTCACATCCAGGACTGCAGCCAAGTTCTACACCAGTATAAATAGCTTAATCTCTGGGCCAGCTATTTAACACATTGAGACAGCAATCTGAGGATCCAGAATCTCCTGAGTTGGAAGGAACACATGAGGATCATCAGCTCCAGCTCCTGGCTCTGCACAGGACCACCCTGAGGGTGCCTCAGGGCCCTGTCCAAATCTTCTCCTCCTTCATCCAAACCTTCTCATCCTTTATAAATAGAAACACTCCACCCCAAGATTAAGACCTGCATTCCTAGAGAGTTAGAAAAGTGAGGCAGAATTTAGTTCAGCCTTAAAATTACTTTAATACTTGGTCTAGTTACTGCATTTTTTTCCCAAACCTTGCATTCTTTTAAGGTGTAAAAATGAGCTGCAGCAAAGCTGCCACTGGAGCATAATGCAGGATATAGACCTTAATCAATATTTCAATCAGCCACCTCTGGGTGACTGAGAATTGCTAGTTAGAGAATCTCCCAGGTAAACAAAAACCTGCTTGTTTTCCTTTTTTGAAGGAACAGCTGTCAGGAAGTTTACTTCTTCTGGAATTCCTTTACTTACATAATCAATAGCATTTTTTTTAAAAAAAAAAGGGAAGTAGTCAGTGAATTCAGTCCCAGCTTTCCAAAAGCCCAGAATCCTGTTTGATTTTGCCTGCTGCAGGGAATGCTGGATGTTCATGCATCAGACCCGAGCTGTTAAATGAGTACAGCCCCATCAATTATCACAGGGCTGAGCTGAGTGATCCACACCATGAGATAATCACACCCACATTTCAAAGGGAAGGTTGGCTTGAACATTTTAGTTCTTTTGCTGTAAGGAAATCTCATCTGAAGGGAACAAGGGGCTGTGGTTCCCTGGCACTGCCTCTGCCCTGCCCTCTTTGATGGAGTTTGTGTGCAGAACCTGCTGGGTGAGGGATGCAGCTCTGCCACTGAGCACCCACTGTGTGCCAGGTGATAACTGAGATCCTGCATCCCCTCACACCTCCTGGGGACCACTGGGTGATAACTGAGATCCTGCATCCCCTCGCAGCTACCAGGGA
>JAHLSL010000024.1:1070846-1087202 GCA_025920805.1 Petroica traversi | reverse complement strand
ATCCCCTCACAGCTTCCAGGGATCACTGGGTGATCACTGTGATCTTGTATCCTCTCTCACACCTCCCAACTCCTGTGGTGCCACATGGGATCTGCTGATGATGCCCTGAGAGCCTGGGAGTGCCCTCACTCCATCCTCTTTCATTTATTGAATCGTTCTCCTTCTCAGCTCCAGGATGGAGTTAAACACCAAACTTAATAGGGTCGTTTGCTACTGTGGCTTTCTTCCTACCAGAGTAATTGACTGGCTTGTCCTTTGAAATGTGCCAAGCAGTGATTCCAGGCAGGAATCACTGCAGTTCCCTCTCCCAGGGACCCCGCTGGACCCAGACTGTGGGGTCAGAGCTGGTCACAGTGGGATGGCTGTGCCCACCCTGGAGAGGTGTCTCAGCATTGGGGACTGGCTCTGTTTCCCTCCAGAGAGGTCATGTTGGCCTTTTTGCAGGCAGCTGTGAGGAGCTGGGGCTGGGGAAGGGGCCAGGGCTGTGGGCAGGGGTTGCTGCAAGGTTTGGGCACATTGATCACTGTGCCCAAACCTCGGGATGGCCAACACTGATGTGACACTGAGCACAGAGCTGTGACTGCCTGGGGTGTGAGGGATCCAGGGACCAGCAGAGCCCAGCTTTGGGCACAGTGATCCAGGGACCAGCAGAGCCCAGCTTTGGGCACAGTGATCCAGGGACCAGCAGAGCCCAGCTTTGGGCACAGTGATCCAGAGATCCAAGGAACAGCAGAGCCCAGCTTTGTGCAGTGAGGGAATCCAGGGACCAGCAGAGCCCAGCTTTGTGCACAGTGAGGGGATCCAGCAGAGCCCAGCTTTGTGCACAGTGTCCCCCTTGCAAAAAAGGAGATGTGTCACAGCTCTGTAAAGCCAAAAGCAGGATGAGAGGGGCAGAGTGGGGCTGCCACGGGGTGGGAGGGTTTGTGCCCTCTGTGCCAGGGCAGGAACAGAGCTCTGTGTGGAAGAACAGCCAGGGTGTGTGGGGCAGGGAAGGGTGGTCGGGGGGGGGCTGGAAGAGGGAGAAATGCATTTGCTTCATTACCAAGAAGATAAATGTCTGTAGAGAGGAGAAATAGAAGCCTATTTGCTTTAATGCAACTAACAGACACCAGGGATTTCCCAGCCACTCTCTCCTCCACGCTGAGTTTTGCCATTATAAGTTTATTTAAATGCCTGAAATATAAAAAGCTTTAATTTCCTCTGGCCAGGTGGTATGGAAAGCTCCCTTGCAGGTTGCTCTGTCCTCTCTGAAGCCAGCAGAGACGCCAGCCTTCATACCCTGGATTTGTGCTGTTAAGATCAACCTGAACTGACATGAGAGAGTGTATCAGCAATGAAAAAGTCCTGAATCCCCGGGTTTAAGGTTGTCAAATCTCTGAAACTCCTCCAGGGATCTGCACAGCACAGTGCTGTTCATGTGTGCTGTGTGCAGGTTAGAGAGCTCCTCCGAAATTCCATTCTATCCAGTGATGTGTCTGTCCTGTGTACAATGGGCTTTTTTTATTCTTTTCCACTAAACAGACAAGACAGGTAGGATGGGATGGAAAAATGTAATTTTACCGCATCATATGCAAAAGTCAGCTGGTACATGCTAAGAGGCAGAACAAAGAGAAAGGAGGATGAGAAAGAGATTGTCTCTGAAACTATTTCTCCAAGGATTTTTCAGCATTTTATTTTTCTTTTAAGAGAATTTGATACGTGTCCGCCACGTTTTGCCAGTGCAAAAGGCTGTGCTGATCCTCTGGTTTTAAATTAAGTAGAAATGCAAGGGTTTAGTTATTTTATAACAAGGGTTTTCTCTGGTAAAGAAATCTTGTTTTCTCTGTTCCTGCTCTCTGACAGTTGGTTGGCAGAGAAAGGAGGAATAATAAGTTTTAATTATATCTCCCCAAACAAGCAGATTTGAAAGCAATGCAGGGATTACATGAGAATAAAATCCCTTCAAGCATTAACTGTCACTGGTAAAAGGATGTTAGATATAATCCTATAAGGTTAGATGTCCAGACACCCTGGTTTAACCAGGACAGTCTAATTTTTAATTTAACGTTCTGTCATCCCGATTATTTTCTTCGGGAGGCTCGTGTGTCATGTTTGCCTTTGTGCCACGCTCAAGAGTGGCACAATCATGAAAATAACACTTTAAATCATCATGCAGCTTTTCTCCTCCGATTTCATCAACCAGCATCACATGTCAAGATGTATTGAACATCACAAGCCAGGAGAATAGGAATTGTATTATCTTCTGCATTAAAAAGGAATAGATAAGCAAGAGAACAAAGGAGAAGTAATAAAGAGGAGTGGGGAAAATAACTCCAGATCTATACATGCCTTTCTTGCTTTATGAGGGAAGATGCCCGTGACAATACACAATACACTTGTCACTTGCTTGTTAGGTAGAGCTTGAACTAAGCCAGTTCCAAAAAGCTTCAGGTGCTGTCCCCCTCAGACACTTCTTGGTTGGCAGCAAACTCGTAAGCAAATGCCAGTGGAATAGTTAAGAAGATGGAAAGGGTTTTTTTATTCCACCCATGAGCTTTCAAACTCCCTCAGACAACAGATGGGTGATCCAAATTGGGTCTAATAAAGCAAGGATAAGTATTTTTTCTGAGGCTAGAAGTTTGGTCAGACTTAACAGAATGTTTATTGTGCTCTTGCAATTTTTGCTTTTAGGCTGAAAGCAGAAAAATCTGCTGAAATATGGTGTAGTTTCCAGCTGAAACCAGAGCAGTATTGTGATTCACATGAGAGAAGCAGATCCTTTGTGATTTCTAGGCAGAGCAGGTTCAGAAAAGCATCTGAGTTCCTTCAGGATTTTCTGATCATCCAAGCCTGAGGCTTTGCTTTTCTAATTCCTCCGTCCTCTCTGCGAGTTTCATTGTGAGAGCCACCGAGTGCTGCCTTTGTCCAGCTTTGCTGTCAGGTACGAGCATTCATTACCTTTGAGAAGGCACCGGTGCTCGGCGGGGCGAGATCTTAAAAATAGCGTGGTCAAGGAGCTTTTAATAAGCACCTGACTAAACCAACTGCTTGTTTTCTTTTCAAGCCAGGTTTTCTTTTACAGACTGTTTAAGTCTGGGGAATGCACTGCCCTTACACCCACACGTTCATACTCACTTCACTTAAGCCAGGACTTAAGCCTCACTTCACTTAAGCCAGGACTTAAGCCGGGCTGTTCCTGGCACGGATTTCCCCATGTGTGAGCAGCCCCCAGGGCTCCTGGAAGGTCTGGGTGCTGCTCAGCGTGCTCTCCCCTCAGGGCACTCAAAGGGAGGTTTAATTGGTGTCTCCCTGGATGAATGGGATGTGTCAGGCTCAGAGCTGGGCCAGGCTCACAGCTTTGTCCTTGTCACACCCTGGCTGCTCAGCACATCAAGCTGAGGTGCTGAGGTGTGGGGCAGCAGGTGGGTCACACCAAGAGAGGCTCCTCTGGGAGCTCTCTCAGACAGAGACACTGCTGCAGGAATTAAAGCTGAGTGAGAACCAAGCACTGCCGCTCTGAGGAGCCAAAGCAGCCCTTTCTTGAGTTCATTTCAGAGTCTTAGCATGGCTTGGGTTGGAAAGGATGTTGAAGATTATCTCGTTCCAAACCTCCCGGGACACCTTCCACCATCCCAAGGTGCTCCAAGCCCCATCCAGCCCGGCCTTGGGCACTGCCAGGGATCCAGGGCAGCCAGAGCTGTGGTATCTCCACTGTCCCTGCCCAGACAGGATATAAAATGGTGCTGGGATCCATTAATCTCTGTTTCTCTTCTTTTTGCATGTTCTGTCAGACTCCTGATAGTTGAATTTTTCTGTCAAATTTCATCATTTTTGTTTTACATCAAAAAATGGAAGGATGAGTTTTTCTGTGCTGTGTGTGAGGATGAGGTCATGGGCAAAGGAGTAAAACCAGGCCACTGGAATCTCAGTGCTCTGGGGTTTGGTGTTGCCAAAATGACAGGGACCATCTTCCAGTTGGGCAGGACACTCCCTGCCACCCACCAGGAATCAAGCAATTCAGGAATATAACTGAAGATGCTTTGGACCAGATTGTGGATTGAAATACACCTATTTAAATCTGGCACCAGTCCTCCCTTCTGCTTCTGTATTAATTAATGTCTCGTGGGCTGTTCCTGCAGCTCCGTGGTGCTGCTTTGGATCTGATTCACAGGATCAGGCAACTGCGTTCTCTTTGAAGTTCCCATTGTGATTTATATTTGGATGTGCCTTTATGTAACTGGGAATTCAGAATGGGTATTTATGGCCTTTTTGCTGCTGTGATGTCTGGGAGATGAACTGCCTGCAGCAGCAGTGCCACCCAGGAAAGCCTTGCCAGCCCTGAGGGCTGCAGGTTGGATCAGAGCTCGCTGTGGTGGCTCAGAGGAGGGGACAGTTTTGAGGGTGGTGTCACTGAGATCCCTGCCAGCACTGAGGGCGTGCAGGGCAGCCAGGGCAGTGCTCCCATCCTGCTGCTCACCCTGCTGCCTGCACTTTGCTGCAAACCCCTTTCCTCTTTGCGTTGTCCAGCACTGAGGCACAGTCCTGGGGCACGCAGTGAGGGCTTCTTTTGAACCATTTTTTTGTTTGTTTTGTGAACCTTTAAATACAGAAGGCCCTGTGCAGAAAAGCAAACACGTATCTCCCAGCTACAGGCTGGACTTGGGCATTATATTCTCTATAGCCACCGGCAGCTATTTCTCTGCTGGCTGGGGCTCAATCCTCGTGGAAGGAAATGGAAGAAGAAAGATTAAGTAATGCTGCAGGCACAGCTGCATCTATTTTTTCCCCCAGTGGCATCACTTTGCCACTTGTTAAATGAAAAGCTTCTGCTCGTTCCTTCCCCTGCTGCACAGAGCAAACACAGGATGGACTTGGGCTCTGCTCTCCACCCCAGAGCAAAACAAACACTCCAACTTCCTAGCAGCCAACAAATTAGGCAAGGCAGTTAAACAGGCCCACAAATCAATCTGTTTTACCAACTAACTGCATCCTGGGGTGTTGAGTATCCCTCATTTCACATCTGCAAAGGACAGGCAGGCTCCCCTCCCTCAGCTCAGCATGTCCACCTTAAAGCACTCCACTTTTGCTTTTTAAATATCACACTGGACCCCAGACAGTGTCAGCAGGGTGCTGAGGAGAGCTTTGGCTACAGCCAGGACCAGACACCACTCAGGCAGGGCTCTTCTTTTTGACAGCTGTAAAAAAGAATTTATGTGGGATGTGTGGTGCATTTGGGAATTCACCTAAACAGTCACATTCCAGTCGTTCTCCTCACCTGCTGTCCCTCCTTCTCAGCATTGCTATCTCACCACTGCTCCCAAGGACATGACCCAGCAGCAGCAGATGAGCATCAGGGCTGAGCTCCTTGTCCCCTCTGTGCTGGCTGGGAGGTGCAAGGTCATCACTGGAACAGGAATCAGCAGCATCCATCAGGAGAAGCCCAAGGAACATTTTGTTACGTACAAAGAAATCTTAGTGCAGCCTTTCTCATGACAAACTTTTGGCTGGAGCAACGAAAATGTTCTGGCAGTGGCTGGGAGGAGCAGTGCACTCCGGGTAGGAGATTTCTGGCTCCTCAGTCAAGGTGAAACTCTCTCTGAGTTGCTGGCCAGGGTAAGCCTCACTTTCTCTCACCCTTTCTTCCACCCCCAAGAGTCCCTTGGGATTCCTGCCCCAATATTCACACCCTAATTCACCCTCCAGCAAGCACAAGCCCAGTGAAATCCTGACACCACTGAGAGCAGTTCTCTTACCTGTCCTGAGCCAGCATTTTACCCCTTGTGTTTTGCACTCAAAATTTCCTTTATAGCCCAGAGCAGCCCTTCTCTCTCCCATACAGGATGTTGGAATTTTCGCCATCAGCTCATGTGGTGCTTTGTTCTTTGCCAGTTTGTTTTACCCAGGGTAAAAGCCCTTGGCTGTGGGATCTGTTGCTGTTTCACCCTGGAGAAGGGTAAGCCAGAATCACAGGGCACGAGCACTGTGGTGTAAAGCACCTTCCCTTCTATTTACCTAGAGAATGTAGGGCTGTTTAGGTGCTAAATAATGAATATAATAAAAAAGATGCACTGCCTCAGCTGGCGAGGTGTCCCCGGGAAGAGAATTCCACCAGAGAGGTTGGAAAACACGGCACTTGGAGCGTGGCAATATTTGGGATGATTAACTGGTGCTGCAGAAGGTCGTGGCAGCAGCATAAAGAACATGCTGTGGAAAACAGTGATTCTTCCCCATAAATAAAATAGCACTGCGATCTTAAAGGAGCAGGACTTGGAAACAAGCAGAGGATGTAAATAAGTAAGTAGCAGGGGGAATGTGAGAATATCAATCAAGAAATTAAGCCGACAGCATAAATAAGCAGGCAGCCATAGCCTGGGGGGTGGATGGGAGAACACGAAGTCAAGCAAAGATGTCAGTGCAGCAGTGGAGAGAAAAGGGAATCTGTGCTGGGAAGACAAATGGTGCAGTGGAAAGAGTCTGAAAAAGAACTTCACCCCAAATACCAAGCTCCTGATAAGCAGGGCTGGCCAGGACACAGATTAATACAAGAGAAGCAGAGGTCACAGTTGAAGAGACAGCGCAGGATCCCTGCCACTGATAAAACTGCATTAGCCTCCAAAAGTGATTTTGTATTTAAGTCACTGGGTTTATATCTCGGGATTTTTTTTGAATACCACAGACTATATAGGCTGTGAATGTGCCTAGGGAGGAATGCATTATGGATATAAAAAGTGTCAGTTATTCTTTACATTTCTAAAATCCTTCACTTTGAAAACCCATAAATGAACTGTAGGAGGGCATTTTGGAGACAGGCAGCTGTAGGTTCTCATTTTGCTTTTAAGCTGTATCATTAGCAAATACTTTTCTTTTGCAGTTAATAGTCCTTGCAGGATGTTTTGGAATATTAAAAAAAACCAGGGAGAGAAGGTCAAAATACGTGTGGTAAACTCGGTTTTGGCATTTGATGTATTTTCTTCCATAAACCATCAAACTTTCTAGCTTGTCCTGTTTGGTACTGCGAGCCCAACTTAGTTCTTTGTCATTAACAAAAGCTGTGGGTGATGTCACCAGAGACAATTTAGGAGGTGTCTGCAAAGGTGTTTGTGTTCTTGAGAAAGTGCACGTGCGAGAGGACAGTTTAGGGGTGAGACTTGATCTGCAGTCAAAGAAAAAGAAAAGAAAACCTTTCTAACAAAAAATGGTTGTTTCTTCAAGGTTAACGTAGAAATTTGCTGAGAATAACAAAAGTAAGGGTAAAGAAGGCTGGACAGAGAATCCCCCATGGCCACCGGAATTTGAGAAAATGATTCAGGATTTGTTCAAGCCTTGCTCCATCACTGAAGCCCAACTTGCTGGGTGTTGGCTCCATCACAGCCCCCCATTGCATAAACAATTCCCTCTGTCTTTCCTAGACCAAATTTCATTATCTTTTCCCTCTTCAGAATCCCATCTCATTTGTAAGTCTGCTCAGAGACTCTAAAGAATGGGAGAATTATGTCCTTTCTTTAAATTTTTCCCCTTAGAAATCAGTATTTTCCTGCATTTGCTTTTGGGAAAACCTCGATTAGGTCTAGTTTGAGCTGAAAAAAACTTCCTGACCTTTCAGGGCTGGGCCCCGGGGCTCCCTTGTGCAGAATACAAAGCCTGCTAATAGGTTGTGAGGGCATTCATGAAATCTTTGGTTCTTGCAGGACCGTGTGTGTTGGAGGGTGAGTGCCTCTAATCCCTGCTCTGGAGGCTCAGTGCTCCAAGGCCAGCAATCTGCTGCATTTCCCACCTTGGGCTGCAGGTCTGGGCTTTTCCCTGAAGAAAACAGAGTGGAATGATCACATTCAGTGACAGAGTGTTGGAGTTTTCCAAACCAATGCCAGCCCTCTGGTTGAGGATCTCATCTCCCCCCCAACTCCTTTTATTTTTTGTTGTTGTTGTTTTTCCTGTGGTCTTTTCCTCATGAACTCACACAGCATGGTTAAAAATTTCCTGTTCTTCTCTGAATTTGGTTTCATTCTCCAGAGAGTGCAGAGCTCAGAGCTTGGTGGAGGATGTTCTGCTGGCCTGTGCAATCCAGCTTTGTGCTCGCAGCTGCCTCGTGCAAGCTGCATCCCCAAATACAGACACAAACCCAGGCAGGAGATAGGATATGACATAAATTACAGAAAACACTCGCTCAGAGATAACATTTGGAAGGAATAGGAATAAGCAATCAATCACAAAGCTCAGGGGTAAGCTCTCTGGGACACAGCTTTTCCTGTCTGCAGAGCTGTGTTCGCACAGCAGCAAAACCCCTGTCCACAGTGGGGTTTCCAGGCATTGCTACAATACAAATAATAATCATTTAAAAATAAGGTGTTTAATTCATTGCAATTCCAAACAATCTCTGCAGAGAATTCTGTAGCAGCAGAAGATAAACAACTTAAAAGGGAAGGCACTGGATGCCTGGTTCTGCTCGCTCACAGCAGTGATAAAAGCTATTACCAATTTGGAGTGGCTTATCAAAGAGGAGGATCGGGTGTATCAATAAGTAATTGGCAAAGGAAAAGCAGCACCATTTATTAATTAGCACCTATCACTTCTGCACGGCTGACTTTGTTTGCACAGGAGACAGCCTTAGGGCCTGGCCAAGTCCTGCCACTCATCATTTCTAGTTTTTAGATGCTGGGTTTTTTCACTTTACCTGAGTGAAGTTTTTAAGGTCCAGGGGGATTTTTTCACTACCAATCACAGCTTTTTGCTGCTCTGTTTCCCACTAGGTTAGGGCTGAACATCCTGGTTTTGTACTGAAGTGCTTGAACAAAGGGGCCTGAACAGAAATGGGGACAAGCCATTTACCAGGGCAGTGAGACACGGGGTGATGGATCTAAACTGAGGGTGGGTGGGTTTAGATTGGACAAAAAGAAGTTGTTTTTTTTGCAGTGAGGATGGTGAAACACTGCTTTCCCAGAGAGCTGGGAGGTGCCACTCCCCTGGGAACGTTCCAGGTCAGGCTGGAAGGCTCTGAGAAGCTGTGGTGGTGAGAGGTGTCCCTGCTCGAGGCAGGACCTTCACACCCAGGCTGTTCCCTGGCTCTGACCCGTGCAGGAACCAGAGCAGGTGTCCTGTTTGCTGTGTCTTGGGCCAGTGCAGGACAAAGCACCAGCCACTGTTTCAGTCACTGCCTTGGTTCTGAGAAGACATTAATGATCTTTAGAAGACATTAATGATCTTTACACTCCTGTTGAACACAATGATGCTCCTATGGATTTAGCCAAACAGAGGATTTATTTTTTTTCATCCTTAATGAGCACTTTAATAGCCCTTCTCATTGTAGTCCAGTCACTATAAGATATGAGCTTTTTTAATAAAAACGCAGTCAATTCTCCTTCAATGTTGCCAGCAAACAAAGATTGACTGTTTTTAATGTACATTTCAATTTACAGTGCTTTCGGAGGCCATGAGGGAAATATATAGTCCTAACAGCTTAGCTCAGAGTCGTTGTTCTGTCAATACAAAATCATTATAATAAAAAACTCCTGTCGGCTCGGAACTTAAAAAATCTAGAAATAATTTGATACGTGTTTTATACAAATCCATAGCTTACCTCAGCTGGAAATGGAACGGTGCTTAGCTCCATTATCATTATTGCAAACTTATGATCATAATCATGGCACCCCTGCAGAAAGAGCTCAGAAAGGCTCTGCAGCCTCTTGCTGCTGACAGGGCACTTTCTGTGGGAGGTTTTGCATCCAGGAAACAGAGCTGCTGCTCTTGAAGGTCTCTGGCAGGTGCTGAACCCCTCTGGCAGGTGCTGAACCCCAAAGAGAGTTCAGGCTTGTTTGGGGGTGATGCACAGAAGGGTAGCAAGCAGTTTCCAAGCTGACTGGATCAGGTGATGTGAGAGGAGGGTGGTGATGACCTGCCAGTTAAAGAATGGAACAGGAGATTTTTAATACCTTTGAAAGGTGTGCAGTGAGGAGAGTCTGGAGCAGAAAGCAAAGAGAACAGAAATCCCCTGTATTGATGAGTTCCTGGCGAAGCAGGAAACAGGGCCTCAGTAATGAACTCCTCAAAGAAATTAAGGAATTTTGAAGGCAGCTTCCCTCTGTCTCTGGATTCAGCTCCACACGTGACAAACGCTTTTGCTATGAGAGCAAGAGTCTGACCTTTCCCTTCCCAACCCTCCTGCAGCTGCAGAGCTCAGCCTGCTCATTATCAGTGCCTGGGTATTAACCTTGGAATAATCCAAGGGAAAAGCCCAGAGAAAGCTGCAGCCTCTGTTCTTAAATACACCATTGCAGGCTGGATGGATCCCAGCGTTCAGAGAAGCTGCCATGCAGGGTTTGGGTACCAGGGCTTGGAAAGCACCAGTGGAACCCTTCTGAAAGCTCAGATGTGAGCACAGCAGAAGAATTTTGTCTGACCCAGTGAAGTCTGAAGGATTTTGGATGCACAGCTCTGTGTGAGGTGTGAAAGGAGAGGACAGCACATCCTCCCTGCTCATTCTTCCTCGCAGTGAAAGCACAGGGAGCAGCACAGGGAGAAGGGAGAGGTGCTGGCAGGAGCCTGCTGCCACCCCTGATGCTCTGTGACACCCGGGGACACTGCTGCAAGCACAGCTGCTGCTTGTTCCCTCCTGTCAACACCCCTGTGCTGCTGCTGCCCTGGGAGCTGGGCTGGGACCCTTCCTGAGCCGGGCTGGAGGCAGGGCTGGCTCCCAGAATGAGCAATGCAGGTTTGCCATTCCCTCAGAAGAAGAACTGGGTGTCAACAGAGCTTCCATTGCCTCACAGGTAATCACTTGTGGTTTCAGAAACATTCATGCACTGAAGGAATTGCTCAGTTGTAGCCAGCAGAGTGCAGACACGTGGTCCTACCCATGGCTTGTCCCCAGATTTTGCAGAAGACCTGCTTAGTTTTCTTCTCTTCCCTCACTAATCTGGTTTCAGACAGCAATAAAACCTTCCCCCGAAATTATAGAATCATCAGAAAATGGTTTGGGTTGGCAGGGACCTTAAAGATTGTCTCATTCCAACTCCCCTGCCATGGCAGGGACCCCTCCAACTGTCCCAGGGTGCTCCAACCCCATCCAGCCTGGCCTTGGGCACTGCCAGGGATCCAGGGGCAGCCACAGCTTCTCTGGGCACCCTGTGCCAGGGCCTGCCCACCCTCCCAGCCAAAAATTCCTTCTTGATATTTAATCTAAACCTGCCTCTCTCAGTTTAAAGAGCGTTACCCCTTGTCCTACAAATAAAGAACTTAATAAAATATTCCTATTATTCTTAATAAGAATAATAAGCCAGTTCTGCTAAGACCGTCCTGATATTCAGTATTTACATTTTAATTCATGCCTCCAGATTTAATTGGCAACTTAGGGAGTCTGCTTACAGACCTGGAGCCCAGTTGCCTTCTCAGGAGGCTGTGTCAAGGTGTGCCAGCACGTCAGTGACGCGAGCCAGCAGCTGGCAAAGCACTGCACAGCCTTCAGACACAGGGATGTGACTTGCAAAAGCTCCTGGATGTGAGTTCCTATTCATTTTGCAGGGCTCTTCAATAAATGATCAAGTGCTGTTCTGTGCTCTCCAGTAATCTGATATTCATCTTAGGGCAGGGATATTTGTCATGAGCTACCAGCTCCAACTGTCACAGGAACAAAGGCCAGAGGGACCCCAGAGCTGCATGGCACTTCAGCTGCTTCCTGAGGAAGAAATGCTCCCTTCCAGAGCTTTTCTCTGTCTGCCTTCCCCTGGGACATTGGCAGCTCTCCGAGGTCAGGGGATGCAGGGGACTCGGATGGGGCTCCAAGGAATAGCCAGGCTGCTGAGGAATAATCTCTGGGGGATTCAGAGGGTGAATAATGGCACATCTGTGCTACCAAAATTGCAACCACACGCAAACCCAGCCTCTGAGCACACCCTGCCACATGCTTTCTACACTTTTGACAGAGGTTGTTCCAATAAATCCCCATTTTGGTAACGTTCTGTGTGATTCCAGAGAAGAAATACGCAAAAACATGCACCAGGCTTTTCCTGTGATTGTGTTTCCAGAGAGTTCCTCAGTTGTTTGTGTTTACTGTTTTCCTCAGACTTTTGGAGGAAGTAGAATGGAAACAATAGGAGCTTATTTGATCGAATATGACTAAGCAGTAATCATTCATTTGCCAACCTAAAGAGTAAAAAGAGAAAATTAATGAATAGCCATGTGCTAATAAGCTGAGGTTAATTTGAACTGCCAAATCCCACAGATGAATTGATTTTGTAATTTCTGCTTTTTTTCCTGTACTCTATGCTTTCTCTCTTTAAATTCCCTTGTGGCTTCAGAAGAAAAAGATGTTTTCTAGTTGCTGTCAGATGAGGTTGGGCAGTGCTAACATGTACCACAGCACAACTGTGTCACACTGGATAGGAGCTCAGCAGTGTCCCTAAACTAACTCTGAGGGAAATTGTTCTTTATTTCCCAGGGACACGTGAGGATGGTCAGTAAAACAGAAACCAATTTAAATTTCTGCAGCCACTCTGAAGGAGACCCAGGGTGGCCTTGTGCCTGCTGGAATTTACATCTCGAGTAATTCTGTTAAATCACCCAAGCTGCAAGGCCTGGGAAAATGCTCCAGCAAAGCTATCAGAGAGTTCCAGCCCCCCCCTAATCCTTCCCATCATTTCTCACATGAGCAGCTCACTGACCTCAGCTGGGCTTCAGTTCAGGGGTGGCACCTGAGTGTGGCCACCAAAGTCCAGCCTTGGGCTTCTCAGCTGCCACCCAGCCCTTCCCCTGTCCCTGTGCTTGTCACAGCCCAGCCCTCTCCTCCCTGCTCCCCTCTCCCCACAAGTGCAGCCCAGGGCAAGAAGGGAAAAGGAAGGAACTTCATGTGATTTGGAGTGAAAAGGTGCAGTGGAAATGGCTGATGGAGATCATTATCACTTATCTCTCCCTGCCAAACCTCCTCAGCTGCCAAGTTGAGCCTCTCAGCTGAACGTGTCTTTATGCCTTGCTGTCCATTTGAGATCAAACCAGAGCCTCCATCCAACTTCTCTGTTCTTCCTTAGCCCATGAGAGGCGAGTAAACTCATCCCTCTGCAGTGTGTCTCTGTCAATAAACTGCCTGCATTTTGCATTACCAAAAAACATCCTTTGACAGCTGGGGAAGATGATTATTACCCAGTGCCTCTTTACTCCCTACCCTACTCCTCCAAACTCGGCTGCACACGTTAATTTAAAAGAGTAAAGCATAACAAGAGTGGGAAGAAAGAAAACCTCGTGTCACAAGAAGCTCAATTTGAGAAGTTTAACTTCCTGCAGAGAGTTAGGAAGCACAAACCTGGCTATGTGCTCACCCACACCATTAAACTTGGCAAGATCTTGAGGTGCCTGGTTCTGTATTTTGTGGTCAGTCCAGCGAGGTCCTGCTATACTGGAGCTGGGCCCAGTGCAACTTTTAGAGATGTTTTTTAGGATTTAAAAAAATAACAACTTTGCTTGCTTCTTTCTGCATGGGGTGTTAGAGCACTGGGGCTCAGCCTTGTCTTTGGGAATGCCTCTCCAGCTGTGCTGCCTCTGGGGTGTTTAGCCTCTGAGCTAATCTTTCTTTATTTTAGACTTGAGAAGATGTTTCATGCTCTGGTATCATTAATTCACAGCTCCCTGGCTGTCCCTGGGCACCAGCACCTCCTGCTATGTTTCCACAGGTAGCTTCCAACCTAAATTCATCTCCTCAGGGCAAGCAAGGAGCTGCAGCCTCAGGCCCCCCGAAAACCCCATCAGCAGAGTCAAGAACGAGCCTAAAGGGGTCTCATTTAAAATGGTGGGGGCTGTAAAGGGGCATCTGTGATTCAAGCAGAGCACAGAATGCAGGAAAAAAGAAGTTACTGCGATGAGAGCTATTTTCTCTTCTGGGAATGGTAGGGAAAGGACAAATCTAAGGTCTGACATCAGAGAGCTCCTTGATCCTTCCATCACGTGTCAGAGAGCTCCTTGATCAGCCCTGTGATTGGAACCTCCGCGTGCAGTTGTCATTTTGGGGAACGTTTCTTGTTAGTTTTCAGTTTACCCTGGAGAAGAACTGGGAAGAAAACGCCTCCTGCAGAGGTGCCCTGAGGCCAGGTGAGCTGCTGGGAGGGATGGCAGAGCTGCAGGTCTGTCCCAGCCCTGCCAGGCTCCTCCCTGGCCCCAGCTGTCTGTGCTGGCAGCAGCTCAGCAGAGCACGAGGTGCAGCTTGGCCTTGTACCCACCCCTGTAAGGCTGCAATTTTTTTGTTGTTGTTGTCCTTTTGTACCTGATGTGTTTGGGAGAAACGCTGCTATCTTGGCAAATATCTGGACATCTTTGCTGTTAAGAGAGCAGTGATTAATGTGCTTTTTTGTTCTCTCTGATTAAATTAAAACATGCATTCTAACATGTCTTGGAGACATTTATAATTGTCCTTGTGTAGCCCAGCTTATCAGGACACAGTAGCAGGTGTTGTCAGCAGAGCCAGCCAGGATTTTTGTTGCTGGATGCCAGCCCCAGTGCTGAGGGCCAAGGCCCAGATGCCTCAGCCCTGAGCTTGTGCTGAGCAGGGTTTCCATGAGCATCCCTGAGCCCAGAATGGAGGTTTGGGGACACTGGGGACAATCCCAGCCATATCTGTCACCTGGCAGAGGCCCCTCCACCCTAACCCACCCAGGGGACTGGGCAAGGTGGCTCTGCAGATTTCTCCACGTCTGTGAGCACTTCAAACAAACTTCACTTTATCTCAAACGGAGCTCTCTGCTAGCTCATCTCAAAGCGAGTTTCAGTGGGCAGAAGTGGCAGCTTTGATGCGGGAAGGAAACAAATTTCCTGTGTGGGGCCCTGGGCAAAATGTCCCCTCTGTCACCAGCCCTGCCCCTCCCACCACAGGGTGCCCAAATGGGGGGTCTGGGCTGGTTGTGGTTGCTGAGGTCACCTCACACCACACAACCTGCCAGGTGTGCCCTCACCCCTGTCCTGGTGCTCCCTGGCTGTCAGGGCAGCTTGTGGTGGTCACTGTGGCCACAGTGGGACCAGCTTTGTGCTCATTCAGTTCTATCCCTTTCTCTGGTGAATTTTAGGCAAGTGCAGCAATCTTCTTTATTTTCAGCCCCTTTTGAAGGGTGTGACACCATAAGCAAGTGCTATAGGAAAAGCCATCACTCAGAAAAAGGCACAGTTAAGGACTTGGAGGTTACCTTTCTTGCTGTGGAACAAAGACAAAATAAGTTTCATTTGAGCTTGATAAAATAAGTTTCACTTGTACTTTTGCCACCTTTGTGTGAGGAATAAAGACTGAACTGATGGTTGCTAGAGTCACATACGAAGGGTCAGGTTTTCTGTTTCTGCCATTTTATCTTTATTTTCCTTTAAAGAAGGTGTGAGCCCATGAAGGTGTTGGCATGTACTGGTTGAAAGCTAAAAAATGAGTATCAAAAAGCTTAAAAGGCAGGACAGTGTTTTCCATAATGGACCCAACACCTGGAAAGAGGACTGCAGACTCTTGATACTGTTCTGTTGCAACTCCTTGGCAAGTTTTTCCTGCATAGGGAAAAGAACAAGCAATTCCAAATATGATACTTGAGCTGGGGGCAGTTTGGCACTTTTTTGTTTGCGTCTCTCAAGTTTTCTTTGCCCATTAGCCCTGGGGTCACATAAAGTCATCAGCTTTGTTTTGGGGATGTCAAACCATTCGCAGACCTGGAATGGCCACAGAAGGGCCTGGTCAGAGCTCTGGCAGGGCATTCATCAAAAAGCATCACGTAAGAGCTGTGTCTGATCCCAGCAGTGGCCACTCAGGGTTACCTGGGCTTTGGAAGCAGATGTGCAGCAGACAGCTGAGGTTTTTATCAAAGGTTTTCAGGGCAGCGAGTTACCATGGCAGTTGCAGTAAGATAAAACACTGTAGGATCTTTGAGAAGGAGTCTGTTATAATTTTGTGCTTCTATAGGGCGCATTGTCCAGGAATTCAAAGCAGCCCATTAAGTGTCTCTGCTCTATTGTAAGGTGGGTAAATATGATTAGTTCCATTATTAGACTGGCAAAATGAGGCACTGAAGGGAGCTGATTCCCCCACTGTGGCACAGGTAGCACTGGTGTCACCTCCTCTGTGGTGCCAGCCTGCCACAGCCCAGCACGGCAGCTGGGGGATGTCTGATGGCCCCTTTGAGCACTTCTGCAGGCTCAGGTGCAGCTGTGTTTTCCCAGTGGTGTCTATTCCTGCTCTCTCAGAGACTCACCCCTGCGGTGAATATTTTACATATTTCACTTGATGTATCTAAAAGCGGAGTTCATTAAGCAGTCCTTAAAAAAAGCCCCGGCACTCAGTTCATGCCTTCATTAGTGCCTGTGTGCTGTCAGTGCTTTCATCACCCCTCAGCCTCACCCTGCTGAATCCCCCTCTGCTGCTCTCCCACACAC